>CM070752.1:24075720-24354007 GCA_036346245.1 Bonia amplexicaulis | reverse complement strand
GGGCCTGGGCCTGGGCCTGGGCCTGGGCCTGGGCCTGGGCCTGGGCCCTGGGCCTGGGCCTGGCCTGGGCCTGGGCCTGGGCCTGGGCCTGGGCCTGGGCCTGGGCCTGGGCCTGGGCCTGGGCCTGGGCCTGGGCCTGGGCCTGGGCCTGGGCCTGGGCCTGGGCCTGGGCCTGGGCCTGGGCCTGGGCCTGGGCCTGGGCCTGGGCCTGGGCCTGGGCCTGGGCCTGGGCCTGGGCCTGGGCCTGGGCCTGGGCCTGGGCCTGGGCCTGGGCCTGGGCCTGGGCCTGGGCCTGGGCCTGGGCCTGGGCCCTGGGCCTGGGCCTGGGCCTGGGCCTGGGCCTGGGCCTGGGCCTGGGCCTGGGCCTGGGCCTGGGGGCCTGGGCCTGGGCCTGGGCCTGGGCCTGGCCTGGGCCTGGGCCTGGGCCTGGGCCTGGGCCTGGGCCTGGGCCTGGCCTGGGCCTGGGCCTGCCTGGGCCTGGGCCTGGGCCTGGGCCTGGGCCTGGGCCTGGGCCTGGGCCTGGGCCTGGGCCTGGGCCTGGGCCTGGGCCTGGGCCTGGGCCTGGGCCTGGGCCTGGGCCTGGGCCTGGGCCTGGGCCTGGGCCTGGGCCTGGGCCTGGGCCTGGGCCTGGGCCTGGGCCTGGGCCTGGGCCTGGGCCTGGGCCTGGGCCTGGGCCTGGGCCTGGGCCTGAGGCCTGGGCCTGGGCCTGGGCCTGGGCCTGGGCCTGGGCCTGGGCCTGGGCCTGGGCCCTGGGCCTGGGCCTGGGCCTGGGCCTGGCCTGCCTGGGCCTGGGCCTGGGCCTGGGCCTGGGCCTGGGCCTGGGCCTGGGCCTGGGCCTGGGCCTGGGCCTGGGCCTGGGCCTGGGCCTGGGCCTGGGCCTGGGCCTGGGCCTGGGCCTGGGCCTGGGCCTGGGCCTGGGCCTGGGCCTGGGCCTGGGCCTGGGCCTGACCTGGGCCTGGGCCCTGGGCCTAAACCCTAACTCTAAACCCTTAACCCTAACCCCTACAACCCTAAACGCTAAATCCTAAACGCTAAACATACCGAGCAGTTAAATCTCCCTTAGAACATTCCATTTTAGTAGTTTTGATGTGTGTCTTTTTCCCTTCTCCTTTTCCATTTCTCTACTATCAGTATCATGTCCCACAAACTCACTAGAAAATAGTGTCCATCATAATACCCGATGCCTTCTTCTGCATCAACGGCTGCGCATACTATGGGTGATGCAGTGTAGGGCCGTAGGGAGGAGGGAGATTAGGTTGGAGCAAAGGAAAGAGTGATGCCCATTTGTGCCAAGCGAGGGAGAGGAAGGGGATTGGAGGTAGGGCTTTTCATGAAACTACAAGCCGATGCAAGGGTGTAATTGCAAAACACATTAGTAAGCCTGAGGTCTCCCACCCACCTCAATCTAGGCCGATGAAGTCGGATCGAATGGCCAAAAGTGTCTTTTACACTTTAGCTATCAATTTATCTATCACAATAATATGTTGCCAACTTTTTTTATACATGGCAAAACACATATATTTAACTAGTGGTGAACAGCTATTAACACGACTTCGAGGTATCTAGCCTCCGATGTCACCTCACTGGCATCCAAACGGGAATGGTCGGAGAGGTGAAGTAGAGAGGAAAGTGGGTGGGTTTTTTTTGCTGCGGCTTATGGTCTTCTGCCCTAGCGCGAGCGCTTAAAATGCTATCCCAATAAGCAGCGTTTGAATCGACGGTGCACAAACCATCTCGTTTGTTTTTTGAGGTGAAGTAGAGCAGAAAGTGGGTGAGTTCTTTTCGGCTACGGCTTATGGTTTTTTTGTCCTAGCACGAGTGGTTATTTGAATGAACCAGATATCAATAAGTTGCTTCAAAAAGACTATCCCAATAAGCAGTTTTGCATCGGGGCTGCACAAACTGTCCTGTTTGTTTTTTAGGAAGCTACAAGCCATATGCTGACATGTGGGCCACACATCTGACACGTGGCCCATGTTTGAGGGTAGGGGTCGCTCTCCCGGTGGGCTTTACCACCAACCCGCAGCGGCGCCAGCCTCTCGCGAACAGAAGCGCTACTCCTCCCTTCTCGGCGCCGCCTCCGTCCCCTCTCGACTGCCGCCTCTCCTCTCGAGTCTCGACGCCACCGGCGAGGAGAGCCAAGGTGCCCCCTCTCCTTCTCCCTTCCCTCCCTGTCTTCCTCCTCTCCCATACACTCGATCTCACTCCGCTCGCGACGCATGGAAGAGCGACACAGGGAAGGACGACGCCGGCGGCGCCTGGATCTGAGCCTCCGCCACTCTTTCTTCTTCCCATCCCGATCTTCCTCCCCTCCCTCACCTTGGGGTGACGTTCTTTCGGGAACCGAAGGTATGGATCCCAAACCCCACTTCTTTACATTAAATTGCATGGTAATGTAGTTGGATTCGTGCTTGTGGTTGGTAGATCTGGCTGTCAGAGGTTTTTTTTTTGGGCAAAAAATGGTAGATCTGGGAGGAAATCCCCTTTGTGTTGTGCTTCCACATGCCCAAGATAACTGAAATTTGCCAATATTCTACATGTTTCATGCTCACTGTGCCTATGTAGGATGTTTTATTCGCCATTTGAGTAGTTTGTCATAGTACTTAGGATTCCTAGTACTTATTAGTAGACGCTCACTGCTTGAGTGGTTTACTGCCTGCATTTTTTATATTGAAATGTTCAGAATTTTTTTGATAGTCAGTATTGTTAGTGTGTATCCTGTACATGCCACTCATGAATTGCACATGGACAAGAGGAAGCTTAGACGGAGAAAGATGTTGCTTATTGGTGCTGCTGCATGTGGCTGTTCCCATGGTGATTTTACTGACACCGAAGCATCACGAAGCGCCAAAACACCAGATTTTATGGACGCCTACCTCCGAATCTCTGCTGCAATTCCAACCACGACCTAAAAATCTAGTACACTATAATCGCTAGTTTGCCGCGAATTCCTAGTAGACTAGATCTCCAGCTGCTCCCAGCTGTGCCACTGGCATCACAACAAACCCCTTCTTGGGCACATACATTAATTCCATAATATAATCCCATAAATCCCCAAAAGTTTTGCCAAAAAAAGCAAAAAACCAGAAGGGGGTGGGCAGGGATCACATCACAAGCCAAGCGGTCTCGGAGGCCAGATTTGAGGGGCAAATGCTGCTGCAGGGAGAGGGAGGCGAGATTGCGAGGAGTTGGGGAAGGGGATGGGTTACCTGAGAGAGAGAGAGGCGGGAGGGAGATGCTGACGCAGCAGTGGAAGGCAGCAGTTCGCTCTCGCTTTTGCTCGCTGCGGTGCAGCTCCAGTTCATTGTGAATTCTAGTGTGTTGGTGCCTCTACTGGATGTTTTGGCTATTTTTCTTGTGCTTTTGGGTTCTCAAGTAGTATAATTGGTAGTGAGCTTTTGTTGCTTATGATATTTGCATTGCTATTTTGCTGTTTGATTGAATTGTTGTCTACATCTGGACCGTATGTTTATGGTAAATGTCCACACAATTATCAGATGCTCCATTATGTTCGTGTTTTTCTTATCTCCTTTTCGGCCAATCCTCTATGCAGGGTGTGAATATGTCTGAAAACACGTTGAAAGATCTTAACGTACCTCAATCCACGGAGCTGGAGAAAACCAAGGATAATTCTTTGAAATCCTGCATCACTAAGCCTGTGTTAAACGGCAACAGATGCGTCAACAAGGAAGAAAATGCTCCACCTGCATGTCCTGATGCTGCGACTAATGCTGTGACTAATGGATGTGAGTCTGGAAACGCAGATGTTGAGTATATTAATTCTGAGAATCTGACAGATCTCCCAGATGTTGACACAAGCCTTAGTGTATGCAACAACTGTTCATATTCAAGTTTTTTTGGACATTTGACATTTTTTAGATTCTCAAAGCCCTAAGATTTGCCATTCTCTATTGTTTGACAGACTTTAGTTGCAAGGTTGGATTCGAAGGACTGGGTTATGACATGTGAAGCTCTTAATAATGTTCGTCAGTTGGCAATATATCACAAGGAAATATTGCAGGAGCTGTTGTAAGTTGTTCCCCCTGTATAGTCCATCCAAAGTGCCTTGTGTTTTTGGACAAACCTTTTGATAGCTTCAGACACCATTTAATCATTTATCCATGCCCGATGCTACAAAATTATATCACGTGTCTTCTATTAATTGTTGATATAAATTATATGAATTACAGAGAACCTCTAGTTCCTCTTATTGTGAAATCTGTCAAGAACCCAAGGAGTGCTGTCTGTAAAACTGCGCTCATGGCCTGTGCTGACATCTTCAAAGCATATGGCGACCTAATGGTCGACTCAATTGATCCACTGGTGTGTATTGCCATTCTCAAATATTATATTCACAATTTCACTTGTTTAGTTTTTACGTGACTATTTCCTGTACTCACTAAGAAGTCTCTAAACACCGTGTCTGTCAAATGTGTTACAGCTAGTGCAGCTATTTCTAAAATCTTCACAAGATAAGCGCTTTGTTTGTGAAGCTGCTGAGGTAGCTCTTATATCAATGACAAGCTGGATCTCCCCTTCTCTATTGTTACCAAAAATGCAGCCCTACCTCAAGAACAGGAATCCACGAATTCGAGCAAAAGCATCAATGTGTTTTAGCAAGAGCGTACCACGCCTTGTAAGTGAAAGTCTGACCTGAAAATTTATTTAAGATCACAGCTTTTTTGCCCGAATTCTTATTTGATTATCTCTAATGCAACCTAAGAGAGTTCAAAGATTGATTCAATACTTGTAGTCCTCTTTTCTTATGTCCCAAGTGCTCAACTAGATAGAGATGGATAATTTTGCCTCCTTGTGTACTATTTGTATCTATTCATGGGCTTAGTTAGACATTACATCCAATTTCTTCCAGAGCTTTTTAGTTTATTTAGATATGTAGATTCATGGCTTGAACATTTGGTGTCATAAGATGGAGCTGTACCTAGGCCAAACAAGGAGCGTGCATGTGGTGGAGATTTGATACGATGGCTGTTGTAGGGGTGGCCCCCACCTAAGCCCATCCGGCCTGCTAGAGAGTTGTAAAGCCCAAAATGGGATGTGTGTAATGTCATAGATACCCCTATGGGGGCACGTGAGTGTAAGGGTAGGATTGTAAAATATACTTCATGGAAATATATATACGGCCTTGGACATAGGGAAGGGGTAGGCATTAGCCATCATCTTCACTCCACTACTCTCATATACTGTTTGGTCAGTAGCCACAACAGTTGGCGCCGTCCGTAGGGACGACGGAGAGCAAACCATGACATTTGAAAAGTGATGGCACCAAAGAAAGCTTCATCGACGGCAAGAAAAAAGCGGAGCACAACGGCAGCGCTCGCAAACGCCAGGGCCTCGGTCGGCGCACCGCTAGCATCTACGTCAGCAACTGGCGCGGATGACAACGCTGGTGTTGAGGGTGCCAATGTCGACATCCGCGGCGTGGCGGTTGACCCCGCCGCTGGTGCAGAGGTTGGCCTCGGTAGTGGTGCCCGGGTCGGCGAGAGCAGTGACGTCGATGCCCACACCGGCATGGCCAGCGACCCGGCACCTAGTGCGAGAGCGGCAGGTAGCACCAACGGCCGCATCGGCTTCGTCACCGGCCTAGGGGCCCATCGCACCAGCGTGTTGAACGGCTCTGGTGTCCAGACTGGCAACCGCTTCGACGGTAGAAAACGTCCTGCTAGCGGCCCTCGGTATGTTGCAGCACGAGCTGGCGGATCTCTGAGGGGCCGTGCAGGAAATGCAAGAGGCTCGGAGCCAGCAGGAGGCGTGGAGCCAACAAACCGCCGACAGCGTCGACAGAAGCTACACCAGACCGGGCGAACAGCCGTGATGCTCCCACCTCTGGTCGTGTCCCGCTTCGACGTGTCGACCCGGAGTCCCCCTCTCCGCTAGCCTGCAGCAGTCGGCGTGGCCAGAAAACTTCAAATTCCCCACCATCGAGCCGTACAAGGGCGACGCGGACCCCAGGGAGTTCGTTTGCGTGTACGAAACCACCATCGAGAGGCGGGCGGGACGACTCCACCACGGCGGATCGCCATCGGCGTTGCGGAGTAGCGCTCTCCTGGTTCTTTACCATAGAGCCAAACTCCATCTACGTATGGGAACAGATCCGGGACCGCCTGTACAACAACTTCTAGGGAAACTACGTCGAGCGCGTCGACGCGGATCAACTCTTCGCCATCAAGCAGAAACCCTCGGAAAAGCTACGAGAGTACTTCAAGCGTTTTGCCAAGGTTCGCTGCCAGGTCAAGGATGTCAATGAAACCACTATCGCCAACGCAGCGATTCAAGGCCTTCGCCTGGGGCCGCTAGCCGAGTACAACGCGCGCAAGCCGATAAAGACGGTGGCCAAGCTCTACGACAAGATGGAGAAGTGTGCGAGGGCTAAGGAAGACGCTCAACGGCACAGAGGCAACTTCGACGCCAAGCAGGCGGAGGACTCATCGAAGGACACCTCTAAGCGCAAGTAAGATTCGTCGAACGACAAGCCCAACTGTAAGCAGCGCAAGCCTCAGAAGGCCCGCTATGTCTTCGATATCGCGACGCTTCACCAAAGCGTTGCCAGGGATAGAGCTCTGGAAGCGGGGCCCCAAGCGGTGGCTCACGTGCAGTAGCCGCAAGAATACAGGCCCCAGAGGGAGGCCAGCGTCACATCATAAATGTTATCTGCGGGGGCTTCTCCCTGGAATTTTCGTCCATACGACAGCAGAAAGCCTACGCACGTCGGTTGCATCATGTGGCAGCGTACCCGGTGCAAGCACCGCCGGCCTAAGCGCAGCACGACATCACCTTCACAGCTGCCGACGCGGATGGCATCGACTTCCCTCACCAGGATCCCCTGGTCATCCAGGCCGCCATCGCAGGCTGCGATGTTAAGCACGTCCTGGTCGACGGAGGCAGCTCTGCCGACATTCTATTCGTGGCAGCCTTCGACCAGATGGGAATCCCCCGAAGTCGGCTAAGCCCCCCGGGAATCCCACTTCAGGGCTTCAGAGACCAATCGTTGAAGGCTCTGGGCCAGATCCGGTTGCAAGTGTTCTTTGGGCAGGGCGACAACCTGAGGAGCGAGGACATCACCTTCGACGTCGTCGATCTCCCGTTGAAGGCTCTGGGCCAGACCCGGTTGCAAGTGTCCTTTCGGCAGGGCGACAACCTAAGGAGCGAGGACATCACATTTGATGTCGTCGATCTCCCGTACCCGTACAACAGCCATCGTATCTATTCATGGGCTTAGTTAGACATTACATCCAATTTCTTCCAGAGCTTTTTAGTTTATTTAGGTATGTAGATTCATAGCTTGAACATTCGGTGTCATAAGATGGAGCTGTACCTAGGCCAAACAAGGAGCGTGCATGTGGTGGAGATTTGATACGATGGCTGTTGTAGGGGTGGTTCCCACCTAAGCCCATCCGGTCTGCTAGAGAGTTGTAAAGCCTAAAATGGGATGTGTGTAATGGCATAGATACCCCTACGGGGGCACGTGAGCGTAAGAGTAGGATTGTAAAATATGCTTCATGGAAATATACATACAGCCCTAGACATAGGGAAGGTGCAGGCATTACCCATCATCTTCATTTCACTATTCTCCTTATATATTGTTTGGTCAGTAGCCACAACAATGGCAAATGTATGTTTCGTTGTAGTCTGTACATTCAAACTTTAAAGAGCTTCACACCTTCACCAATATTTTCCAGTCATTTGCAGTAGGACGACATTAGCTGGAGATTGAACATATTAATTTTTGTGTAGCGTGGATCTGCATGTACTACACACTTGGTTTTTTTTTGTTCTAAATACGAGGGATACAACACTTGTACAGCGATTGACCTATTTTCTGTCCAGGATGTAGAGGGAATGAAAGAATATGGAATGGATAAGCTCATCCAGATCACAGCAACCCAGCTTAGTGACCAGCTTCCTGAATCAAGGGAGGCTGCTCGCAACCTGGCATTGGAGCTACAAGTATTCTACGAGAAGTCGCGAGCCTCAAATTCTGGCGGCACACCTGCTGCCTCACCAGAAGCTGAATCATGGGAGGCTTTCTGCCAATCAAAGCTTTCGCCATTAAGCGCACAAGCAGTCCTTCGTGTAACCTCTACAACAAAAGAGGTGACTGTGGCTGTGGGTTGCTAGCATCAGGGGGCAGTAGACGTTTTGCTGTACATCCGATCTGGCATTTGTTGGGCGTCGGTTCAAGAGTTGAGGTGTTAATATTGGTGCGAGATATACCCGTTATAGTTGACTGTATAATCCTTTTGTTCCACAACTTGGTCAGGCGAATGTAGAATTTCTTCCGCCGTTCAATGTTACTGTGCTCGATTTCGTTGTGGTTTTGCCGTTGCAGTACAATTTTTGTTCCTGGTTAATGCTTTTGGCTTTCTGTTGGATTTTTTTACACGTACGGAGTTGGATTTTTTACACGTACGGAGTTGGATTTCTGTTGCAACATACAGGCAATCGGTTAGTAAATTAGAAAAGAAACAGGAGAGTGATCAGCGCACGAGAGAGCGCAGATAGAAAAAACAAACATTAGGAATATACATATAATGTAGTATGGTTAATGAAGTACATGCATGTCAAATTAGACATATATTTTCTTCTCCTAGATCTGATAAGTCTTGTATATATGTGGCGCATATATATGTATGTATGTCCTCCATCTCCTTAGGTATCGTCCATGCCACAGTGCGTGCATGCATGCATGCAGCTTGATTGAGTACCAGAGGAACGAGGAAATGAAGCTAACAAGGGAATCGATCAATTAAGTACGAACGATGGACGGGTCTTGTACTACTTGATGGTCATTGCCGCCACCTTCAACGGTAGAGGCTTCAGCTTGGGCCGGCGTCGACGACGTAGCTTCATCGTCCAGGACAGAGCGCCGGCTCTTGGACCTATGGAGCAGGTCCTGGTGGAAGCGAGTGGCTGCAGCGACGAGGTCGTGGAGGGCGCCTCCATGGTTCCTGAGGCGGGCCTCCTGCGTACGCTTTTGCCAGTACTCGCCCACATCGCCGACCTCCACATGCCCTGTTGCTGCGGCGGACAGCACCAGGCACGCCATCGCAACTGCAACCATGCTCACCTGCATCATCTCCTTCATCCCAGTACTATTCCAGATCCAAGAAGCCGGCTAGCTAGGTCCTCTCTCAATCCCAACTATATATATACATATATGCATGCATGCATGAATCTCTCTCTCTCTCTCTCTATCTCTCTCTCTCTCTCTCTCTCTCTCTCTCTCTGTTGCTCCTCGTCTGCATGGATCGATGGTGGCCCGCTACTTGCGCACCGACCTTTATTTCTACGTACGGTCCGCAATTCATTTGACTAGTTGCATGCCTATAGAAGGCTACATGCGATATGCATGCATGCTTGCCTGTTTAAATAAGACAGTAGTTATATCCTAAACATGGCAATTACTATGCAGTGGATGGACGTCCCCTAACACAAGCGTGCCTAATTGCATGCTAGAATAAGGAAAACACACTACTACAAAAAATCGTATTACAGACGGTTCAAAAACGTCATCACAGGCGATTTTCTGAACCGTCTGAATTTATGGGTAAGTGATAATCGAAAGTTATCACAGACAATTTTCGAACCGTCTGTGATAGGTGATAATCACAGACGGTTTTTAAAAAACCGTCTATGATTATCACCTATTATAGACGGTTCTTATTTATAAACCGTCTATGATTATCAGCCATCACAGACGGTTTTTATTTACAAATCATCTGTGATTATCAACTATCATAGACGGTTTTTAGTTAAAAACCGTCTGTGAACGGTTTTTACTTACAAGCCATCTGTGATTATCAGCTATCACAGATGGCTTTTAGTTACAAACTATCTGTGATATTCTTTTCTACCTCTAAATCTATTTCTGTTTATTGGCTAGCCTCAAGAAATGCTAGCCATGCTCTCTGAAATAAGCAGATCAACATGTACATGTATACATACAATTCACATCTCAATTCATTTCACAAAAATAAAACATCCAATTCACATCTCAATTCATTTCACAAACATAAAACATACAATTCACATCACACTTCATTTCACAAACATAAAACATCTATTTCACAAGTATTCTGGATCCATTTCACAAGTATTCTGGATTCTAGGGTTAAACAACTACAGAGTTACTGAAAATCAAATCCACTGCCAAAAATCCAAAAATAATCACTCAAGAACACAAAATCTCGAAGAACTTAGCTTCTGGAGGTCTGACCGCCAACCAGGGGGCGGTCTGACCGCTCCTTGGCAGTCTGACCACCAACCAAAGGGCGGTCTGACCTCCAGGGGGAAGTCTGACCGTAATGAATAGTGTTTCAGGCTTATGAATAGTAGAATCAAAACGGTTGTGAGATTTCAAATACACATAACTTTTGATTGGATGATCCAAAAGCCGTGAAACTTTGTACACACCTTACTTAATATCTAGAAAGCTATTTCATCCATGGATCACAAAAACACATGTCAAAGTTTAGACCTTTTGGAGTTTTAAGCAAGGTTACATCCAAACCAAATAAAAACCAAAATCGATGATCAAGACTTGCTCATAGGCAGAGGATAACCAAGATAGCTTTAGATATGTTACCACATATGACAGCAAACAAGAACACCAAAAAAATCACTCCAAAAATCCTCAGATCAAAAACATACAAAACTTGAGTTTCTTGATGAATTGCTAAAAACGTGCATAGATAGGTGGAGGATGATTCTCAGAGATTCTCTCTATTTCTTACACGTCCTTGGTACAACAAGATCAAGAAACGGAAGGATGAGAGGAAAAACTAACCAAATCAAGAAACTCACACACTTAGACAATTAGTATCTATCTAATCCTAATTGATACTATCCACTTAGTACAAATAGGAAAAACCCAATAACCCCACACAACACGGGTTTTACTCACACACTAGACATATACATGCTTTTCAAAGCACATAAGTCTGAGTTCGCTAAGTCTTTAACCTTGATCCAACTTGATCTTCTCAGCTTCTCCTTGACCTAAACTACTCTCTCAGGTACCACTCAAGCACCGCAATTTTGATCCATGGTAGTTTTTAATATTTTGATCAAATTACCAAAATACACTTTTTTTTATAGTCTTCATCTTCTATTGCAAGTAATCGTCATGTTTATCACATGTAGGTGTACCACTGGCTTGCCACATATCGATAAGTCTCTCACATTCTGATTTCACCGGACCACGCCTCACTTAGACCGACCAAGTCACATAGTGCAACTCGCTGATTAAACTTTCCTTCACTATTTTCCTCTTTTTCTCGTACCATGCTTGAGCTCAGCCACCTCACCCAGCATCATTGATCGTCCTGGGCCTCAGCTCCTCCACGAGCATAGCTCCAATCCTTGCCATTGATCATAGTTGACTCCAAACGACCCTGCACATATAAAGACAAAGAAATTATTTTTAGGCATAAGTTCTTCACAACTCAACTCATGTTAGCAACATATAGAAAGGTGCTGAATTCAAGCCGACAAAACATGCGTACTGGGCTAGTGTTCAGTGATGGATGATCGACCCCTTGACCGCACCCTGTTGTCTCCTCAATACTAGCAAGATCCTCCGTCAACTGCCACTCTATGCTCACGCACCGCTGCTCCATGCCGCATTGTGCTCGGGCCAATTTTATGCCTACTCGCAGCATAAACCATTGCCTAACCACACGTGATACGTGGAGATGTTATCATGAGGCTACGGCTTGTGACTTTTGGGCTGTTTGTACAAGAGATTATAGAGTAACATAAACTCACGTGCGATTTTTGCAAATATAAATGAAGTCAGTAAAGTATGTACTACAATTAACTAGGAGACTTATCTTGAAAAAATACTGCTTTTAAAAGCTGATTCTTGTAGAAAAGCCAAAGCGCCTTTTAAATTCGAAAAGAACAGGGCCTACGCTTGGAGGCAAGTAGGAGTCTGGACGCTACCATTTGCCTTTCCAAAGGAGAGGGAAGCCGAAAAAAAATCGTGTGGCTCGGTACGGGCTGCAAGAAGTGGAGATGCCGTGGTGTTCAGTTTGACGATAGCTTATATCTTTTTTATTGTAGATGGATTATTTTTCACGGTGGGTAATGATGGTTTATTTGACGTAATTAAAATGAAAAATAAAAAAATAGGTCAACCACAAAGAAATACGGAAAAACAGAAAAGATAAAAAATCCAAAAACTAAAAAAAGAAAATAAAGAAATAGTAAATTAAATGACAAGCCGGAACGAGCGGGCCGTAATCCAAAACAATTGACCGCCGTAGGCTAACTACCTCATAAGCTGCTGCTCCTTCTCTTACTTCAAGCACCGCCGCACCGTCCTATCCCGTTCCCACCCCGCCGTCGGAGATGGTCCACCCGGGAGGAGGTGGCGCCGTAGCCCTCCTCCTCTGCTGCTGTGTCGCCGGCGCGGCCCACGGATCCTCCTCCGCCGCCGCCCTACGCCGCGTCGTCCCGCGCGCCGCTGCCGGCGGCCTCTGCGAGCAGCTTCTCCTGCCGCTAGGCTACCCGTGCACCGAACACACCGTACGTACGTTGCCCTGTTATATATACATATTTCTCATTTCCTTCCCTCGTCTTTCAATTCCCCTAGTGATCAGTCTTGTACGCACATCCAAAGTGAAGGGAAGGGAAGGGAAGGATTACTTCTTGAATTATCGGTTAGTTACTTTGGAGTTCAGCCACAATTGTGTCTGTCCGGATCAAAATCGTTGTTAACAACCAAGATCGATCGGGGAGATCCTGTATGCATACCTAGGTTTGCTCGCAGTTACATGGCAATGTTCTTCTATTTTCCTGCTGGATAATCAGCTCAAGCTAGGGGAAATGGTGGATATACTGTTCCAATTCCAATCGGAGTTGCGTAGGGCCAGCAAAGTGTGTGTCTCACGTTCCTTTCCAACAAAAGAACAAAAATTAGCAATCTTCGATATATATATATAAATAAAAGAGTGTGTCTCAAGTCAAATGGAGCAACAACTACTCATGTCATGGAGCTTCTTTACTCTCAGGCAAAGTAGCTCATATCCTTTGTTTCAACTACAAGCAAAGGACAAGATTACTGACTGATTGTATTTACGCTTCTCTACTCTACTTTGAGACCTAGTTTCAGGACACAACATGCTTTGCACGATAACAATTCACATCACTATGTACATGTACAAAACTGTGCACCATGAACCCTGTGCTTGTCACATCCATCTCCTATATGTTTGTGCGCACGCTCTGTTAGATTCCATGTTGTCTCAAACACCTTTTATAGTTCTATGTTCCTTGTTCATTCTTTGAAACTTCTCTCAGGCAGTTTACTAGTGCCACCTAAAAAGGGTTCTATAATCGAGTCATATTACACCATAAAGTTGGCCCAATAGAATAAATGAATATATGTTGCCTCAAACATACTTCCATTGGCACTGAGTAGTGATAATTGATGCTAGGAGCGATATATTGTTAAGTCTTGTTTACAATGGATATGTAGTTTTCCTCTGGGCAGACTATGGACTACTATTGTGTACTTGTATGTATACACTGATACCATGGGCCTGTCTAACACGAAGAGAATTAGACTCTGCTTTGCTAACCAATGGTCTCATCCCCCACCTCACACACACACATCATTTACTGTCCACTAGCAGCATGTCCGTGCGTTGCTACGGATTTTAAAATTTTATCATAATATATATTCTAAAACTAACGGGTGGTAAAAAAATTTAGAACATGCATACAAATATGTTCTAAAATTTTTTAAAATTCGTAGCAACGCACGGATATTCCGCCAGTTATTTATAATATTTGTCTAATAATGTACAACAATACCTCTTTCCCTGGGGAAGACGTATTGAACGCAGATGAAAGAGCTGCCAGTGTTGACGCCCTTTGAGTTGGTCCACCATCACCTGAGCTCTTCGATCCAGTTTGCAAGCAAATAAAGTTGTGGGTTACCAGAAAAATGAATCCATAGATTTCACATTTCCGGATATCAGCTTTTAATGTGAAGTAAGAAACAGTAATTAGTAGAACTTCGTAACTTTAAGAGCAAAAATGTAACTTACCTCTGAGCGCATTCCAAAAAGAAGTGAAAGTTTCTTCTGAAATGAATTTCCATGAATCTGTTTCAAGGGTGAAAATTATTACGATGCATCCAAAAAACAAGTGCGAGCAAAGAGAATAATATAACCGAATACCATATCATAGATAGAAAGTGTACTAAATCATGGAGAAATATATCTAAAAATAAACAATGTTCCTTTCAAGATGAACAAATTGATAAATTTGACAACTGGTGTTCCTGTAATGCGATAGCAAGGTGCATATATTTTTCACATTACAATCATTTTATTTGCAGTATATATAGGTTTAAAGGACAAATGCATCTGTTGTCCTAAATATCGGATAGCATACCACAGATCTTGTGTTATCCTAGGAGAAGTATGTCCTAAAGAAGCAAGGTTCATTCCCTTCAATAACTTTATACAGAGGCACAGCAGGCGAAAGACCTTCAAAAGTCACTGCATGTTCCACGTATTTCTGAGGGAAAAGCAGTTATTGCAATGAGTTGAACAATAATGATATAAATGAAAGAAGCAAGGTTAAAACTTCAAGGCAACGTGCTCAATTTCAAATGCCTTCTGTTTCTCTTTTGTGTCCACACACTGACCCATCCAAACAAAGACTTCCGCATGTGTATCAAGTATCATCATGTCTTCAGTCAACAAATCATCTTGGGAAAAATTGAAAATCTCAGTAACCTGCATATAAATAAGATTTTTAGAAATTTAAATCCTAAATTACTGGACCATGACAAATTTTGGGTCCAAAGAGTAAGACGACAAACCTTCAGCTTCCCTGATAAATGGTGACCGTGTTATCAAAGATGAAACAAAAACAATAGAAATATAATTAGGGCACTTGAAGGATATAAAAAATAGCTCAAGAGTAATAGCAACAAGCCAACAAGATAAGAATTTGGAATTCAGTTTCGAGTAGAGCTGACCATTCCTAAATGAGAAAGTATACAAGTGAGGCTCTCTAACAACAACATCGTTTGTGACATTTCTGTTTGTGTAATTCTGCTAGCTTAAAATGATGAGGCAAGAATCTTCCTTTGGTAAGAACATGTTTGAGTGATAACTGATAATTTAACATTGACATCTTAGAATCTGTTTATGAACATTCCTGTTTAACCTAGAAATTCTCTGAATCCAATTTGTGCCAAAAATCTTTATTGTAGCAGACTGAGAGATTCATACGTATTCAGATTATTCCCCAAAGCATTGCATAATGATGAAACTAACCAAATTATTTGTACTTCAACAGTCAAATGCATACTTATAGAGACAAACAACAAGGTATTTTAATAGGGCAGCCTCCCAATAGTATAGGACTATCTGGTTTAAAGCTAGTTTGATTTAACAATTTACATGGACAATCTACACGGTGGCTAGAGTTTTAAGCATGGATCTCTACTCCAATTGTAGAGATTGTAGATTACAATACTAACCCTGCAAACCTAGCCATTTTTATAGAACAACCTAAATTGCAACAAAGCAACAAGAAGCAATCCAATCACCGTTATTTGTTAGCACCAACAAACAACACAATGCACAATCTCCGTAGCAACGGTAGGGTGGGCAAGGAACTGCCCTATCCAATATACCTAGTCTCAAATTCTCAATCCCTAACCGCCAAAATCTCCCCAGGCCAACAAGGGATCATTAATTCAGTCCTAAATATACGTCACACTTCAACGAAGTTCAATGACATGTGTTTAAGAACAAAGAAACGTACCATAGCAAGACCTAAATCCACAATCTTAATTTCTTAACATACGGAGAACAAACTGGTGGTTCTCTAGAGGTGACGGGGACTAACAAGGGATAAATAAACGCAACTAAAATGGCCAATACTCGAGGAAAGAGAATCAATCGGAGATCCAAGAAAGGTATCGAGGTGCTCACAGTTGGGGCAGTTCGGGGGGAAGCGAGGAGGCATCGGCGGCCTGGAGGAGGTGGTGGAGGTGCTTCCACTGACGGCCGCGGGACTGGCCCTTGGGGTACTTGTCTGCCGTCTGCACCTTCTTGAACGCCAGCTTCGACGCCATTAGCATCTCCGTTCTCACTATCTCCGATTCCATCCTGCTCGCGCTTCGAACTCCACGCCTAGGAGGGGCCTGGACCTGGCGGCGCCTCCGCCTCTAGGCGCTTAGGGTTGGGGACGACGCGGCCTACCGGCCGAGGGAGGGGAGGAGGGGCGGCGTAGGGTGGGGAGGAGGATGCGGCGCAGAGGAGCGGGGGAGGAGGCGGCGGCGGCAGCGCGGGGTAGGAGGAGGTGGGGAGACGCGGAGGACGGGCGAGACGGGGAAAAAGACGCGCAGGTGGTTTCTTTTTTTAGTCAGGCTGGCACGCAGGTGGTTTCTTTTAGTCGAACCAGCGCTTGTTTCTTTTCTTTTGAGAAGGGATGGAGGCCGTACCAACCACCAACTACTTCTTTTATAATAGTAAAGAAATACCCTCCTTGTTTAGTTACTCCTCTATTAGATAGCATGGTAAGGTAGGAATGCCCTGGAGTATTCCTTAAATAATAATTTTCTTCTGCATGAACGAACAGTTAAAGCTTACAAAATTGACCTGCTTGCTTAAGAAATGATAAAAAAGATTTAGTACAATAATGCCAATGTTGGACCGAGCTCTCTATGGTTAATGCTAATGCCAATGCCCAGTGGTGTTAAACTCTGTCCTTGCCATCAACTTCTAATAAGTAAGGGAATCTAATGTGTAAGTTTTAGACTTATTAGGGGGAAAAAGCAAAAACAGATGTTGCTAGCACCCTATGGGTTAACTTTGCTATTGATCTGTGTGGTAATTTTTTCTCAGTATTTGTATTTTATAACTTTTTGATGGGAGAAAACTTACCTTTATCCTGTAGGTTATGTAAGCTTGTGGCTGATCAGAACTAACGTGTTGTTATGCGGATTTAACTTAATTTATCTTGAAGAAAATTTGCCAATTGCTGTGAACCTTATTATTATGATCGTCATTTTTTTCTGCCCTTCCTGCTATTGAAGTTCATCAAGTATGCTAATAAGTATGAACTGTAACAGAATATTCTTCTATTACTGATATATCTAGTATAGATGCTGCTCTTTTGTATAAGAATCTTAATTTAGCTTTGTTGCAGGTTGAAACAAACGACGGCTTTCTTTTGGCTCTTCAGCATATTCCGCATGGCAAAAATGAAGTTGCAGATAACACTGGACAGTCTGGACCTCCAGTTTTTCTTCAACATGGTCTTTTTCAGGTTTTTCTTCATTACAACTGTGTTTGTGTTTTTAAGCTTTCGACCTAGTCATGTTAAGATTACAATTGGTTTCATATCTGGCTGTTTATTTGGATAATGGAGTTTTAGCTTCAATATATTTATGGTATCACTTTTTACTTTGCTGGCATCACTCTCTATTTTCAATTGTTTTGCATTATCCAAATCTTGGACAGGGTGGAGACACGTGGTTCATAAACTCTGCTGAACAGTCACTTGGATATATCCTTGCTGATAATGGTTTTGATGTTTGGATTGGAAATGTCCGCGGAACACGTTGGAGTAAAGGCCACTCAACTTTCTCTGTTCATGATAAGGTGAATATACTTCAGAGGAAGTTACATTATAGATCTATCTGGCTCTGTTCAAATGAGGAATATATATGATATGTACAGTAGACCTTCTGACTTGACCACTCGCCCAATTTACATGGTACCAAAAATAGTGCGGAGTGGACCTTTATTGGAACCTGGACGTCACTCAAAATGAAGATCTGCATTGTTGTAATTTGGATGAAACTGTATAGACTGCCTGCCGTTGGTGCTTTAAGCCACAACCACAAAGCATAAAGTGCTTTCTAACCATGATCCCTATGGTTTAGGCTCCGTTTATCATTGCGGTGGCTTTTCCAGAGCACTTATTTACTTTTGGATATATTAGTAAGTTGAAAGCATTTAGCCATAACAGCAAAATCTTATTGGAAATAGTAAAGATTCCTGTAACTAATAATATTCCATTGTGAAGCACAGCAACTGCAAACTGGTCCTAGTGTTTGGTTCTTACCAAATCCTGTGGGAACTTTGCAGCTTTTCTGGGATTGGAGCTGGCAAGAGCTAGCTGAATATGACCTTCTGGCAATGTTAAGCTATGTGTATACAGTTAGACAGTCCAAAATCTTATATGTGGGGCATTCACAGGTAAACCTGTTTTGGGGTTTTGAAAGAGAAAAATGATTGCCTATTATGGGCCTACAATTTTATATTGCTAACAAATATTTTTTTTCTTGTAGGGAACTATTATGGGTTTGGCTGCTTTTACAATGCCTGAAATAGTAAAGATGATTAGTTCTGCTGCACTTCTTTGTCCTATTTCTTACCTGGATCATGTTAGTGCTAGTTTTGTTCTCAGAGCAGTCGGCATGCATCTTGACCAGGTGATATACTATTTTTCGAAGAAACCCAGCAAATAAATGCCAGTAACTTCTGAACTGACTTATGGTGCCCTTTGCCATAGATGCTTCTTACTATGGGCATCCATCAGCTGAACTTCCGGAGGTATGGCACTTCTTTGCCTGACTTTTTCTTCTTTTTTCCTTTCGATGTGATTGTAATTGTCTTTAAAACTTGGTGAACAGCGATATGGGGGTTCAAATAGTAGATTCTTTGTGCGATGATGAACGTGTGGACTGCAATAATTTGCTGTCTTCAATAACAGGTTTTACATTGCTAAATAAGTTACTTTTTTATGTGTTATATTTCCGTATCTGCCATAAAAGAAAGATGAGATTGTCCTGCATGGTTCAAATTTGGATCCGACATGTTATCTGCATTTGATATTGATTGAGTTCCACTGTCCAAAACATACATTATATACACTAGAAGAATCTAACCATTCCCAATTAACTTAGATATTGAAACAACGTATGTTATAAGCTACCGCGAATGGAACACAGAAATGTGCTTACAGTGGCAGACCATTAATATAGCCTTAGTGAACTTGATGAAAAGACATTATCAGGCCATCTTTAGCAGTAATTATCACCTAAATACCAAGCATGTTTGTCTGTGGCACTGAAAGCTTAAATCTGTTACCATCCCTGTTTCCCTATACTGCTGTCAATCTGTCATGATAAAACCTCACCCTTTAGAATTAGATTTGCTTTTCCTTGTTAAATAAGTCTCCAGAAAAATGTTGTTCAAGTAAAGTACAATCCTTGCTGACTATTGCTTAGTTATATTTTTTAAAAGAAGAACTCCATTGATGATAATTGTTAAGTAGGTAAAATTAGGTACACCACATGCCACTACAAGAGAGTGCAACTTGAGAAATGTCACCCTAAAAATGTTTACTTACCTAAATGCCACTGCAACTGCAAAAGATGTCTAGTTAGCAAAAATGCCACTACTTAAAATTTCAATTGCTGCATCCCCATGGACAACCGTATCTCCATCTCACTGTTCCAATATAACTGTAGTCAGACACAGATTCGATGGCGATTGGCAAAGCTTGATAAGATTAGGTGTACAAAAAAGGCATGTCAACAATCTTAGGCGTGCATTTAAACCATTTCTTGTTTTACAATTCATGACATTATGCCAGGTTATGTTTGAAGCTGAGAGCATTTTTCGATTCGGAATCTGCTCTCTTTCAGTTAGAGGAGTCTAACCTTGCTTTAAATAAGGAACAATGGAAGAATATACTAAAATAATATTATCTGCATTTACCTAATATATGGTGGCACAAAAATTAACATAGTATTATTATCCATACAAAAAATTCAAATAGATCACATCAGAAGGGCGTTGATGAATTAACTAACACATTTTAGCTGTGGTTGCTTATGTGCTCTGGCATATTTGGACTACACTATTATCATTTGGATTTATTTATATACTTTCTTTCAGGGGAAAATTGTTGCTTCAATGCATCACGAATTGACTATTATTTGGAGTATGAGCCTCATCCATCATCAACGAAAAATTTGCATCATCTTTTTCAGAGTATGTTTTCTCGTCTAATTCTTAAGTTGTCTAGGCAGTAGGGTATTTTAGGAGTGACGAGGATAGAATAATTCTCAAATTATTATGTCATTACAGTCCTTGAATATTTCCCTTATTAGCAGGGGAGAAGTCCCTCAGGATAGTCATAAGTCTTACTGTGACTATTTTCTAGTCGTAAGCCCTTCTACGACCACGTAGTCGTAAGTCTTATTGCGATTACTCCATGTGGTAGTAGATCCTTTTATGACCACATAGTTGTAAGTTTTACTGCGACTACTCCATGCGGTCATAGATCCTTCTATGACTACGTAGCCGTAAGTCTTACTGCGACTACTTCATAGTCGTAAGTCCTTCTATAACCGGAAAAGCTCAAGATCTGCTGGGATACCCAAACACGCCTCGCAGATATATACGAAGACGCTAAGCATCGTGATCGAATTGGGAATCAAGTTCATCAACTCGACCCCAAAATACTCGAGAACGGCCGTCAAGAAGGGATGAGCGGAGAGACGAAGGCCACACTCACAATATGCTTGGAGCATCGAAATCTCTCCGATTTGTCCGGTTGGCCAGCGTTGCCCGGTGGCTTCGATCCATTTGACGAATCACCGCGGAGGAATCTTCTCCGCAGCCTCTAATGCCTTCATCTTGGCATGGTCCATCTTTGATTCAGCCCAGGGTTGATAAAGACTTCGTCATTCTTGTCGGTGATTGGAAGGGATTGTGCGAGATTGAGAGATCGATTGGAGGCGGAGAGTTCAAACGAATCGGAGCAAATGGGGAAAGTGAAACCAAAAGTTATCCCCGGTAAGTTTTTATAGCCAATGCATCGATTACTTCTCTCGGGTACCGAATGTTTGCTTTGGGAACCGATTCGATGGACAGCTCGAGGGAAATCGATTGCGTTCCCACTGTCTGATATCTATCTGTCTTCACAACTCAAGCGAAATTACCAAATCGACCAAGCCAATTCTTAGTCGATAAGGGTCAAGAAAGGCTCTGTTTTCGACCATATTTTTATCTACGACCTCGCTTGCTCGAATGAGTTACTTTCACTTGAAGTTGGGGGACTAGATGACGAGGATAGAATAATCCTCAAATTATTATGTCATTATAGTCCTTGAATATACCCCTTATTAGCAGGGGAGAAGTCCCTCGGGATAATCGTAAGTCTTACTGTGTCTATTTCCTAGTCGTAAGCCCTTCTACGACCATATAGTCGTAAGTCTTACTGCAACTACTCCATGTGGTCGTTAGAAGGATCTACGACCATGTAGTCGTAAGTCTTACTGCGACTACTCTATAGTCGTAAGTCTTTCAACGATCACCGAGTCGTAAATCTTACAGCAACTACTACCTGGTCGTAAGTCCTACTACAACCACGTAGTCGTAAGTTGTCTTGCGACCATCTTATGGTCGTGGATTTTTCT
The DNA here is from genome assembly GCA_036346245.1 of Bonia amplexicaulis. Taxonomy (NCBI): domain Eukaryota; kingdom Viridiplantae; phylum Streptophyta; class Magnoliopsida; order Poales; family Poaceae; genus Bonia; species Bonia amplexicaulis. The sequence continues at coordinate 24,332,523 of CM070752.1, read as the reverse complement.
GAGACTAACCTATCTCCGACTAACTTGTCTACGATAAACAACTGTGTCGTGGGTTCATCTGATAAGGCAGTTAGAACATGTGTTTATCCCATAACCGCACATGATCTCTCTCTGACAACAACCGCTACATGGAAAACGGCCTTATATGTCTCTCTGACAGTAACTTCCGTCAGGCGGTTATCATCCGAAGCATTGAGGTGTCTTCTAGCGCGGACAACTGCCGTTGCTTCGCTAGCTATTTAAAGTTTAACGTCAAAGAGAGAAGAGGCGATTCTGATCGAAAGAGAAGGTAGTGTTAGCCATTCACATAATTCTCGTGCAATTCCTCTTTCTAGCAATTAGCAATCACACTGGACGTAAGATTGTTATTCTTTTAGAAGAAGGCCTGAACCAGGATAAAATTTTTCGTGTCTCTAATCTGCATGTGCATACGTCAGGTCTTCTAAGAGTTCCCCCGAATCCAAACAAATCATACGTAAGATTGATATTAAAACATCGACAAAAAGACTAGTTCATAGAGATCAGCTGAGCTGAGGAATTGATGGATTTGAAGACTTGCATAGAGAAAGGATGACTCCCTGCATTGATAAATGATAAATCATTTAAACCTCTACCGTGTACTGAAGTCCATGGTATAGAAAGGTTTGAAATGATTTATCTGGCAGAAAAAGTTTTAACTGCAAGAGTCCCTGTTGCTACAACCTCAAGTAGACTTCCAAATATTTCAACTTCAATCCAATTACCATGTAGTCTTTGGCACTTGGACCAGCATCGAAATATCCAACACTGTGAATTTAGGCAACTCTATAGAGTATCCTTCGTTGCACTTGCTTTGCTGCTTACATTAATATGATTTTATGCAAGTAGGATAAAGATGATACCTCATGTTTTCTCGAGTTCAGTGTACAATATAACTTTCTTTTGTTGCCTAATGATTTTTTATTTAGCTGTTTCTCGAAACATAACTTCCACCCAGTGCAAGATGTTGGAGAATATATGTATTTATCCTCGCTACTAGAGTGGAGTGTTAGAAACAGCTACTGGATACTTACAATGATCTTTTAGTCATTCTAAAACAAGGATTTCTTTGCTCCCTCATGCAGTGATCAGGAAAGGCACTTTCGCAAAGTATGACTATGGATTGTGGGGAAACCTAAGGCGCTACCGTCAGCTGCGTCCTCCTCCATTTGACCTAAGCAGCATACCAGAATCACTGCCAATGTGGATGGGATATGGAGGTCTTGATGCATTGGCTGATGTAACAGATGTTCAGCGTACTATCAAAGAGCTGAGATCTACGCCAGAGCTGTTGTACATTGGTGAATATGGCCACATTGATTTCATTATGAGCGTGAAGGCGAAAGATGATGTTTATGTCGACTTGATGAGGTTTCTTAGGGCAAATGGATGGCACACTAGCTATTAGGACGTCTTTATGTGTGTAATTAATCTGTACGGTAGTGGCCTTTTTTCTGAATTTATGTGAGTGACAGTACCATTGTGTATATATTATGTCATTGTATATAAGCTTGTTGAGGTATGTTGCATGAGCTAAAGTTTAAATGCTATCTACATCAATTCAATTATTATGGGTAGGTTATTTGGACTGTATCTTATGATTGTTTTTAAAATTTTGAATTATGGCTGTCCGCGCGAGAGAGTACGGAGAGACATACCTACATGTGATTTTGGCCGATATAGATGATGATGGAATAGTATTTACTATAATCAATTTATAGACCCGTCTTTAAAAGACACTCTATTTAAAAAGTAGTTACTATAATAAAAAACTAAGCTACAAGTATTAAAAAAAACATCCTATATTTAACCTCCAAACTCAAATGCACCATTTGTGTGCGTTATTATCCATTTGTTCCTGTTCAGTGTACAAGAGCTAATATTACATTGAGAAAATGTAGCCCGAGCATTATGTTATTTTGCATTCACTGTATAATCCGTCTGCTGTTCAGTTCGAAAGAGGAAAATTCAGTGCGTACCCAGGTGGTAAGTATAGAAACTTTAGTCTTATTGAACAGGGAAAATTCATAAAAAAAAACACCCATATAAATCACCTACATTTTCAATGTCTCACGTATCTTATCTATGTTTACTTTCATAAGTTGGCTCGCAAATATCCCTAGGTCACATGTTTGCGCTATCTTCTCATGGTTTAATTATCTTTGACACTTGTTTTAATAATTTTAGTGTTTATGCAAGTGATATCAATCCTTGTATCAATTATTTGAGTGATTTCATCATTTATAATACACGATTTTAGCACCGAAATATTAGTAATGAAATGGTGCATTATAAATACCAAAATCACCTAAATAGTTGAAACAAGTATTGGTACCACTAAAACAAGTGTCAAAGATAATAAAAACCATGAAAAATAGTACTAACATGCGGTCCGAAGGGTTATTCACATGCCAACTTAACTTATAGAGGACAAATTAAACGATAATTAGATATAAATAGCAAATTTAAAAGTAAGTGAATATTCTTAGGAAGCACCGAGTATTTCTTGTTCAATCAACATAATTCTAATGAATATTCTTGACTATTTTTCAAGTACTTGACACATTTTATGGTATGGAATGTTTGGATCTTTTAAGTATTTAATTTTTTATATACACGGCTTAATTAGCACCAACCATGTGAGGGATCCACACAAGAGTCACAAAGTGCGTTGTTTCATGTCTCCAGCAGCAGAATAATAGCAAGCGAGATGGCTCGGGGAAATTTGTCATCAGTTTTACATGAGCGATAGGTAGCCTTTGTGCAGGTATTCAAACAAAATATGAATCTTCCCTGGACCAAAATGAGATAACCCCAGTACCAGCGGTATCCACAGCATAGACGCTGAGCAGAATCAAAGCAAAAGAACCAAGTGACACATTGTGCCCCAAAACCCAATCCAGTAGGCCTCCACTTCCATGGTCTTCCTAATGTTCGCTGACATCTTCAACACCTACGCATTGCACGAGTTTGCAGCTCGCTCCAAGTCTGCAACAAACAAGCAAGTCATGTCAGAACATTGCTTTGCTAGATTGTCTTCAGAAGCATTATTATAAAGATCTTTGTTGTGAGTAATCCAAACCAACCAGCTAACAGCTACAAATTCACAGTATAGCAGCTCTGAGTTTTCAGTAGTAGCCTTGTTGACACTGTCAGACATGAAATCTTCCTAACAAAGAGGCACCCACCCATGATCCTATCCAATAACTTCTTTAATTACACAAAGGAAATAAGGAAAATAGGGCAGCAAGATAGAATACAATCTATGGTTTCAAATTTTCCACAAAGTTTGCCATTACTATATCCAATACTTATATTAGTATACAGCCTCTCTGCTGGAGGTTTCCAGATAGTAAGACCTTCTTACATATCAATTACTAGCCAACCACACACTAGAATTTCCAAAGGCATCTTGCATTTCCATAGGTTCAGAGGTACACGGACAAATAATTAACATGGACCAGAAAAGAGAAAACCTCATGGATAAACAAAAGAATCTAAAACCGCATGAACTGGCACATGCTAGATATCATGATGTTGCATAAAAAGCAATGAGATGGTTTTCACTGCCAATGTTTACCAAATTAAAAAAGAAAATTCAATATCAAAATTCCCAAATAAAACTAATTGTGAAAGACAACAGAGTCATCATGGCAATGAAAATAATCAAGGATAATGAAATCAACAAGCTTACAAAAACAATACAATCCAAACTAAATACTAGCTAGCACAAGCCAAAAATAAATTGTTAAAAATTGATTGAAGCATGCAGTGCACTTCATAACATGTAATATTATAGCCTTGGTACTTGCAACAATAAAATGTTGATGCATTTTCAGTTAATAGGTCATTAGGTTTGTTTCCCTTTGCTTACTGCCCTCTCAAATTATTAAACTTCATCAGTTTAATCACTTAAGTGTATTCTCCTAGCAGTATCTCTTTTGCCACCAATGGACACAGCAATTCTTAACAGTGAAAGAAAACAGAGTCATCACGGAAATAAAAATAAACAAATAAAATCAACTATAAGCATATACATGTGCAATACCTGTTTTATCATCTAGGCTTATGAAAAGAATAAAATCCGAACCAAATACTAGATACCAGGCTGAAAATAAACTTTTTTCAGTTCATAGGTCATTAGGTTTTTGTTTTCCTTTGCTTGGTGCCCTCACAAACTACTGAAGTTCATTAATTTAATCACTAAAGTGTATTCTCCTGGCAGCATCTCTCTTGCCACCAATGGACACTAAGCATTCTTAAACAGTGTGCTAAGACCTTGTCAATTGCATTTCTCTGTTTTACAGTAGGCTCTGTCCTGATATATCATAAGCAAAATATTACAACACAGCTTAGCATCTCAAGTTGACATCAGAATGGAATAAATAACTAGATTCGGCCTAATCTACTCGGCCGTTTTACATAGTAAGGGCAATTACTTAATGATCATGATCAGTTCTAGTGTATACAGTGACTGTAATTCATATGCCATCAGAACTTGCCCAACATCATTATCTTCCCCTTTGCAAGATCAACAGCCAAGAAACTAAATTTTCAGACAAGCTATCATTCAACTAGATAAACAGCCAATTTTAGTTCATATAAGCACCAAACAACCAAAAAGATATGGTAATTTAGAGGTCTAGAAGGTTAGTCAATCGACCTATGTCACTTAAGCAAGTCGATCAGGGTCTTCTTCACCTCCTTGTCGATGTCCACACGTCGCATATGCACCTTGATTTCGGCCACCCTCTGCTTCTTGATTTTAGTGTCCAGCACGCGGGCCTTGGCATCAGCAACCTTCAAGAAGGGCCTCTTGAACATGCCGGGCCGCTCTACCTCCAGTGCCATCACCTCCTTCCCGAGGTACCAATAAGACGCAATCTTCTCCTCGAACTGCTTCTCCGCGTTTTTCTCGGCTTGCACATGGTCCTCCTCCGCTTCGGCAGGGGCTGCGGCCTCCGGCAACTCGGCGAGCTCGGCCGGCGGTGTCTTCCTCTTCCGCTGGAGCGACTTGGTGAGCTCGGCTGACGGCACATTCTCCTGTGGCTGGGGCGTTGACTCCGGCGGCACCCCATCGGACTTGGACTCCGACTCTCCGATCTCATCCTCGCCGTCATCGGAGCCCCCCCTTCCTTGCGGGGGCGGCAGGAGGAGGTTCTTGATTGGCACCCCATGCTCGCCCAGTTCCTTGGACGATTCGCCCTCGTATTCGTCGTCAGAGCCTCCGTTTTCTTGATGCGCCGTCGTCGGGGGTGGAGGGTTCTTGGTGGGCCGTTGCGCCTCCACCTCGTCGTCGTCGGAGGTGGAATAGCTGCCGGAGGAGGTGTCTTCCTCGGAGGAGGAGGCGGCGGGCAGCATCTCCGTAGACCGCGTGGTGCGGTGACTCGGGGCCATTGATTCGTCGGCCGCCGGCGCCGGGGCCAGGCAAGAGGCGGCGGCGGTAGGGTTTCGGGCTTTTGACGTGAGTTGAGACCGTTCGGGTTTTGGAGTTATAAAAGTAGTGTTCGTTGTAAAGAAATAGTAGATTTTACAGAAAATCTTCGTGATTACCACGTGAAAGCCACTGCGCGATTAGCCAGGCTATTAGGTGTGTTAATTTGTGATTAGTGAATTTAGTGTGATGAAGAAGGAATCAGCCGGCACCTTACCGTACCCTATTCACCACAGCAGAACAGGGTGGTGGAGCGGCGGAACCGAACGGTACTGGTGACCACAAGAAGTCTTCTGAACACCATGACTGTACCCAGCGTATTGTGGGGAGAAGCAGTCCGTCACGCTGTCTACCTCCTGAATAGGATTCCAACCAAGGCATTAGTCAGAGTCACCTCATATGAAGCCTGGACTAGGAGGAAACCAAATCTGGCACATGTGAGGGTCTTTGGGTGCACTGCACATGCAAAAATACTAGGAGTCCACTTGAGGAAACTTGACGACAGAAGCAAGTCATTGGTTCATCTCGGTGTCGAAGAAGGAAGCAAAGCTTATCGACTATATGATCCTCAAAACAAGAAAATTATCATAAGCCGAGATGTAGCCTTTGAGAAAGAAAGGAAGTAGAAATAGGAGACTGCAAGCTGCGACGAGATCGGAGAGACTGTTGAGTTCACTGTAGCAGATCTGACAACAGGAACAAACTGGCAGTCGAATCAACAAGTTTCAGCAGGGGCAGACACTTCAGTACTCGGGCTGGAGGACTGGACCACCATCTTGCCTGCAATGTCTGATGGTCAATCATACACGGGTGAAGATCAAGGCCCCTCAAGTCCCTCCTCTCCAGAAACAGAGGAAGGAACCACAAGATACCGACCACTCTCTAAAGTGTATGCAGACGCACAGCCGGTCGAACTCGATTCGGAGATGCTGCTACTGATAACTGAGGAGCCACAGAGCTATCAAGAGGTGGCAACTTCACCCGAATGGCAGGATGCGATGAAGATGGAGATAGAAGCAATCGAGAAGAACAAGACGTGGTCACTCACTGAGCTGCCAACTGGTCACAAAGAAATCGGTCTCAAGTGGGTACTCAAATTGAAAAATGATTCAAATGGGAACCCTGTCAAGCACAAAGCACGTCTCGTTGCAAAAGGATATGTGCATAGACAAGGAATAGACTCCGAAGAGACATTTGCACCGGTGGCGAGAATGGATACAGTGAGGCTATTGCTAGCACTGGCAGCTCAGAAGAGTTGGGAGGTTCACCACCTTGACGTCAAGTTTGCATTTCTGAATGAGCGACTCTAGGAAGAAGTGATGCGGATACAGACATGTGTAGCGCTTTTCAGTTAAAAATATTGTTTGACTGGAAAGAATTATTGAGTCGCACTAAATATTGCCAGGTGAACTCTAATTCTATTAGGTCTCAAATTATTATACTTGAAGATATAAAGCTATTACTATTTTATTTAATTATATGCAGGCCTATACTCAAATGAAAATAAAGATGGCACCGAGAGGGAGGAGAGGAAGTTCGAGCCAAAGCTATGGAGGAGCACCAGGTTGATCAAGTGTATATGACTAAAAGCTGGAGAAAACAAAAGTCTATATCTATATATACAGAGAAGCAAAGTAAAAGGAAGAAGCCAGCCCAAGGCCTAATCCATCCGCATGCGATGGGATGGAAACGCCACTGCAGCCGCCGTATAAAAAGGCAGAGAACGAGCCGACTAGAAAAGGGGACGTGATGAGAAAACAAAGAAACGGAGAACAGGGCGACTAGAAGTTAGAACACAGCACGTCAGCACGTGACGTGAGGACACATGACTAGATAATGGAGAGTCTATGGTTTGTGCATGATTTTTGCGTTCTGATCGCTAGACAACTCCAATAGAGATTTTTGCTGTGATTCATACAATTTGAAAGGTTATTCATGGATGAGTAGTGGAGCTATTGTTCATGTTCTTTTTTGCTGCGGCTTGTGGTTTTTAGACTGTTTATACGAGAGATTACAGAGTAACAAAAACTCACATGCGGTTTTTGCCAATATAAATGAAGTCAACAAAGTATGTACTACAATTAACTAGTAAACTCTATCTTAAAAAAAATACTTCATTTAAAAGCTAGTTACTGTAGAAAAGCCAAAAAGCAGCTTTTAGAAGCTGAAAAGAACAGGGCCATCGTCACTTCACTTGATAAGAAAACTTGGTGCATGCAAGGAGTACAGGCCGCTTGGAGATTAGGGCCCCGTTCGTTTCGGCTTCAGTTTCTGGCTTCTGACTTATTTTTTACTATTTATAATTTCGTCTTTTTCTGAACTTTTGCCTTTTTTTTTTTTGAGCTTGGAGATGGGATCTCATGGATGAGTATGTATCTGAGGCAGACAAAGGTCTGGTGTGCAGCAACAATGGTTCTTTTGACATGAACCCTGGCTAAGATATTCAAGGCAACGACGAACAAAGATCTGTTTTTTATGATTGCTGAAAAAACTGCCCAGTCAAAGCAAGCATTGCTTGTACCTTTGGCTCCACTGGCTCTTTTAGGATAAGATGCCAGCTGACTGAAGAGAAGCATAGACATCCGCGATGGACCTTCAATAAACAAATCTTTTTTCAAGATATTCAAGGCATGTCAAAAGAGGCATCTTTGTGGGGCTTCTGGGCTGGCATGGCCATGCGGCGGCCGCATCTCAAACAGAGGAATATGGGTACGCCGATGCCCGCCTCGTGCGGCAACCGTGCAGTGCGCGCGCGGACCATCTCGCTCGCTCGCCGGCGCCGCGCCGCGCCATTCCAAACCATTCTAATATAGTAATTGGTAAGATCCTACCACTCTTTTGGACCTAAGTAAGATGATAAAACAGTGCCATGGATCTTCTCATCTCTAGGCTCGTCGTTTTTTTAGCTACATAACACCATACGCAGAATCCATCCTGCCAAACTTTTCATAGCCGACTTTTGTAGATGTTGCTACCCATAAAGAGCTACATGCCGCCCTCCCCCTAATAAGATTAAGAGTAGTTGCACTGCTCGTGGTTTCTGAACCCTATCTTAATTGCAACCCTGACATTGTTATCTTTTGTGCTGAAAAGGAGTCGTTCCTGAATCCTGACCTGGGATGTTGCCGAGAAAAAAGTACAAACTTTGGAGTTCAGATTGACCAGCTTTTACAAGGTTCAGACATGAACCTGAAGAACCCACACAAAGGTGCTAGTGGAGTGGACAGTACCTGCAAAATTGGTTGCTTATTGTAGGATCGTACATTGAGATCACAGGGGATAAATGATTTTCATTGTTTTTTAGAGTCTTTTGACAGTTGATGATAATTTTTTATCGCCGTTCAACTGCTTCGATCACTCTTACACGTGATCGTCAGCCCAATTGCAATCACCAACAATCTTCAACGAATCACAAACTAAATGACTCAAGATGGCTTTTATTGCTGGATTTTTGTGGATTTACAAAATACCCTCACAAGCACCCCTTAAAACCTTCTCAACAACAACTCTCACAAATCAACACAAGCTTACTCCTCGAAAGCCCTCTCCAAAAACCTCTCCATTAACCCATAACCTCTCCTACTTTTATGGATTAACGCTACAAAACGTGTCTACCTCAAACACGGATTCAAAACATTATCTCTACCGAAAAACGAGGGATTGAAACCCTTTCGAACAGGGATTTTATTTAAACTCTTCCTCTTCCAAACTACGGACTCTATCCGTAACCCTCCAATATTATCATGTCGCGGTGTTCATACTACCGCGGTGGTCAAAATCTGTCGTCGTCGAAGTTGGACGTGGTCGTAAATGACTCTGAGTGGTCGAAAACATCAACTGGGTCATCACTCTTCGAGGTCGAAGCCAGTCGTGCGAACTTCCAATGCCAATCAAGTGCCGTCCGATGTTCTGATGGCACTCGAAAGCCTCCGATGCGCCAATGCTAGTTAAACATCGTCTGATACTCTGTTGCTACTCAAAAACCATCCGGTGCAACTCAGACCCAATCAGATTGGCTCGAAACTACTCGAAACAGACCAAAATCACTCGAAGCATATGAAAACCACTCGTACGCGACCGAAACCACTCGTAGTAGACCAAAACCACTTGGAGCAACTAAACTACTCGAACTGGACAAAGACATTCGAAGTTGATCAAAACTACTCGGACTCAAAACCTTTGACTACAATTGATTGAAACTTTCGCAAACGCAAATCCCAAAATAATCTAAATGTTAATTATTCATTATTATTTTAATCAGATCATCCATATGATCTAACACTTATAGCATTAGAAATCCAGGATAGCTGAAGATGAGGCTGCCTTTAGTTAGCGATTAGAAAAATTCAGAGCGGCTGAAGAACAAAATTGGGCAGAGACGGCTACCACGATCTTTGTCTGGTTGATAGACAATATAAACAACTAGGGAGGGGGGGTCAATGAGGGTGTTAGAAGTGAAGACAGGAGGCACCGATCCGCTTAGGTGGCGAATCTCTTTCTCCTCTTAGAAAAAGGAATTTATTTATGCAGGGAAGCGAGCAAGAGGAGAAGAAACAAATGTGCAAGTCTCAATCCATGATGTCTTCACTTGCTGATCAGTAAAGATGGAGCTCGTTCGTCTTTTGGTGCGGCCGGAATCCGGTCGTTGATTCAGCAGGAGGAACATCACAAACCGAATCGAGAGCTTTTCTTTCTTTGATACAGCAGGAGGAACAGAGCTTAGGAACATTGAAAATGGCGAAAGACCACTACTAGCGCTAGTGCTTTTATTATTATTTGCTCTCTTCTTCGGTTCTCCTCCTGCTCTCTACTCTATAATTTGCGTTCTCCTCCGTAGCCTGCGTTCTTGAACAGCTCCTGCTCTATCACGTCCGCGCCGATCCTCTCCCTCTGCATCTGCAACCACTCATCAGTCCGACTTGTCGTCTCAAATTTAGTTGATGCATGCATGCAGCTGAAGAAACAAGACCGGTAAATGGATGGATGGATGCCTACCTCGGAGCAGGAGGCGTGCATGCCGAAGTCGTTGAAGCAGCTGGCGACGCACTGCTGGATGTCGAGCCCCAGCGTCTCGAGCGTGCTCACCGTCGACAGCAGCAGCCCCGGCCTCGCCGCGCAGTAGATCTCCACCCGGGTGTCGCCGCCGTCCTTCCTCTCCACGTCGAACTGCACCGCCGACATTTCAATTTCAATTTTATAGCTAGTGGTAATGGCTTTCTTTACCTTGGGATTGTTCCTGGCGAGCATCTCGTTGGGGTCGAGCTCCCGGAACACGCTGAGCGCACCCGGCGTCTCAATCTCCTCCTGCAGCTGCCTGATCCTCTCCAGCAGCTCCTTCATGTAGTCGATCGTGTCCCCAAGAATCGATGTCCTGTCCATCTAGTCTCCAGAACCAACAACACATTGGCACATCATCTCCAATTAATACCCCATTGTGCTAAAATTATTGTTCTTGCAAGTAATCTAGTAAAAAACAAGTGTTTCCCCCCTCTGTTTTGGACGTAGTACCTTGCTGATCTTGGGCACGACGGAACGGAGCATGGAGAGGCGGTCGTTGAGGCGCTTGCGGCGGCGGCGCTCGGCCATCAGGTTCTTGGACGGCATGCCCTCCACCCTCTTCTTCTTCGACGCCGGCGCCGGCGGCGGCACGGCGCCGGCGTTGAACCCGCCGCCACCCTCCACCAGCCCGGGCTCCACCTTGCAGACTCCCTCCACCAGGGGCACATTGGGCTCAATGACATCAAGAAACCCCATCTCGCTGCCGTAGTCGCCGGCGCCGGCATTGGGGCTGAACGCCGCGTTCCCGTAGACTTCGCTGAGGCAGTCGAACCCAGGCGCTGCCGGCTGCTCGTAGGTGGCCGTGAAGGTGGGGAGTACACTGACAGTGGCTTGGTGGCGTTCTTGGAAGCAATCCATGGCGGCGCAGGCCGGGGAGAAGAAGTCCCCCATGGCATTGCACTCCCACGCGCCCCTCCTCAGGGAGAAGAGCTCCTCCAAGAAGGCCTGCTCCTCCAGCTCCATCTCTCGCTCGCCTCCTTCTTTCACTGCAGCAGCTTCTTCTCTTCTTGGCTTCTTAAGCTTGTGAGACTCTTCTCTCGGAGAGGGGGAGAACAAAAGTGATGAGCTTTGAGAGGGGTGTTTTCAGATTAGAGATCCAACGACTTCTTTTTTAAGAAGAGAAGATTTTTTTAGAGAGGACGGAGAGAATTCGTAGCCACAGTTATAAATATAAATAATAGTTAGAAAAAAACATCCAAATAATATTTATCAATACCTAATGTAAACAGTGGTAGTAAGGTCCGTTGGGATTTCATTAGAGGCATGCCTGGTTTGGTCCTCTGGAGCCTAGGGATGGAATGGGATTTGGAAGGAATCATACCTTTCACTTCACAAACTATCTTTCTTTTATTTGTTCGATCTTTTTACTTTATTTTTTAAAATTTTGATTATCAGTATATTTAAAACTATTAAAATTGACTATAAAAAATTATATCATTAGATTTATTATTAATAATATTATAACTTTATTAGTATATCTTAGTATAAAATTATAAAAGTTAATGATCAAAGTCACATACCATAAAAACAAAAAATCATCCAATAAGAAAGAACGGAGGTATAATTTAATCCCTAGACTTAGCTCCTGATGAGGATAAGAATAGCTTTTGTGCTATTCTACTACTCTCAATTCGATTTTGTAGTATTGCGACTGTGAGCCCTAGGGTAAGATAACAGTGATAGGGATCAGGATTTCTCCTGCCTAGTATAAAGAGGCTCTTCCCTTTATTGTATATATAATGCCCTTTTCAACAGTAAGCTGTAGGGGAATAGGCGAGAGGGTGACAGGACACAAGATATGATGCGTCCGTTGGACATAAAGGTTAGTTATTATCTACCAAATTGTGTGTGGTTTTATTCTTCAAAAAAGAGAGGAGGATATAAAACATGGAGAGATCAGTATGTAGATTTTATGGTAAGCCGTTGTATACTATGTACTTGTCATTCTAAAATGTGCTTCTTCGACCTTGAGTGAATGACCAACTTGTGAAAAAATCTGTCAACTGAAGCTCGGAAGACACATACTGAAGAGCAACAACCTGGTCTTGCACCTGTGTCTGTATGTAGGAGGCATAAACACCAATATGCTTTGTAAGCTCATGCTTCACCGAATCTTTAGCAATACTAACAGCACATGTACTGTCAGACAAAAGAGGAGTCGGTGCAGAAACGGAAACACCTAAGTCCTCAAGTAACCACTGTAGCCAAGTAACCTCCGCAGTCAACAGAGCCATAGCTCGCAACTCAACCTCAGCACTCGAACGAGAAACTGTTGTCTGCTTCTTAGTCTTCCAACCAATGAGAGAACCACCAAGAAAAACGTAATAAGCAGAGAGAGATCGATGATCAGAGGGATCACTAGCCTAGGTGGCATCAGAATATGTCTGAAGCTGTAAAAGCTAGAGCGAGGGAAAAGGAGACTAAGGGAGATAGTTCCATGAAGATATCGCATAACACGAAGAAGATGACTATAGTGAAGCTGAGTGGGAGCAGAAACAAACTGACTCAAGATATGCACAGGGTGCAAAAATATCAAGACGAGTGACACCAAGGTAAACAAGGCTCCATACAAGATGACGATAGCGAGTAGGATCAGTAAGAGGCTCACCATCAGTGGAACGAAGATGAACATTAAGCTCCATGGGAGTCTTAGCTATGCGCTGATCAGTAAGAGAGGCACGATCAAGAAGATCCTGAATATACTTTTCTTGTGACAGATAGAAACCCTCAAGAGTAGAAAGAACCTCAATCCCAAGAAAGTAGCGAAGAGAACCCAGATCAGACATAAGAAACTGATTATGAAGACGCTCCATGACAAAAGTGATATATTGAGAATCATCTCCAGTAATAATCATATCATCAATATATAAAAGGAGAAGCGTCCGACCACGAGATGAAGTGTGGATAAAAAGAGCAGGATCATGAGCACTGGCTGAAAAACCAGCTGTAGTGACAACAGAAGCTGGAGGCTGACCACACATGTGGAGGCGCATGTGCTAAAACTAGTCCCGATAATTAAGACCATCGAAGATCATCGGGCAACGAGGAACAGAAACGGTGCCTGCAAAAGAAGACATTTTTTCTCTTTTTTCTGTTCGGTCAAAGACAAACGACCGACAGACAGATGCTACATAGTCGTCACAACCCACAAAACCCGATCAGCCGAACGACAGCGCCTCGGCCGAAGGCGGCAACGCTGACAATGTCAACGGCGGTGAAGAAGATCCCGAGCGGCGACCCACGACACCGAGAGAGTGGACTGACTGATTTGATAATTAACTGGCCTGATTGAGCTAGAGAAGTCGATCCAACCCAGGCCTCAAGGTTCGGTTACCATGCCTCGCGTGCAAGGGCCAGATGAGCGCCAATGTCATTCTGAATGGGTTTAGTAAAAGTAGGAGGAACGAAACCTGGAATGGACATTGCGGGCACAAACTTTCACCCACTTGGAAGTCTAGGATGAATGGAGTTTGGTGTCAGGTACCAAATGAATAAATCCTGTGCTTGTGTTGCGGCAATGCAGGGGAGGAGGGGGCAGCAATGAATGGTCATTGCTTTAGCATGTTATTCTGTGCCATGTAATATTTTAGGTTCTTAATGATTAGTGTTGTTGTTGATGTCTAGACGAATATGGTATTTTGATCACGGGTCTTCGACCATGGCTCTTACTGCAACTCTGGTGTTCAGACACCATGGTGCTCGTGTTATTTATGCCTTCACCATATATGGATGTTACAAGTTAAGACTAGTAACAAGATTGACGAGGAATAGACGACACATTGCTGTCTGGTTGAGGAAGAAAAGAGGAAAAGGGAGGCGATGCCATGCATTCTCAAGCCACAAAGGTGCTGGTTGCAAAGCAAAGACTTCTGTAAGGAAAGCAAAACCGCCCAACACAAAAGCAAACCACGGTGGTTTTGTATGGCTTGTCTTATGTTACCTCTCCCTCGCTCACAATATATTTGCTTTGCATTGGGAGCAGTGCTAGAGCCTTTTTCTGTTCTTCCGTTGACATATTTCAGTCAGGTTCCTGTATGCCTAGGTAGGCTCGCATGTCAGATGTCTTCAGCGTGGTCAACAGCCAGGACTGTGACGGCGGCGACTTGGGTCAACTTATGCAGTGGCGACCACCGGATTTGCTTGAGCTATGTTTTTCCCGGCTACATTTATACAGAGATTTTTTTGCACTTTCCAAGTGAAGAATGCCTTCCATCCTCGCATGCATGCACTAGTTGCTGCTGGACCTAGGAGTTAGATCCAACTTTTTTTGACCATCATCGTCCTCAGCTCTGGCCTTCTTGCCACGCCGAGTCCACATCACAGTATCGTTCCTGTCGCACCGAATCCAGGTACGGGAAATGCGAGGATGCCCTCCATGTCGAGCAAACTTGGCTACAAGTTGAAGCTAACGCGACGGAGCAGAGGAAGAAGACAGAGGAGTGGTGGAGGCAGAGAGACAATGAGCAAATGAAGGACTTCCTCCTCTGTTTAATGTAAAAACCCCTATCGTCTCCTCATTTCCTCGCAATACAAGCACTGAAGCAATGTAACTTCTCTCTTTGCTCTATAGCAACACAAGATAAGCACTACTACAAAAAAAGGATCACATACGGTTCGGAACTGTCATCACAGACGATTTGGTCGTTTGGTCGTGCGGTCATTGACCCTTCCCTGTTATCCCGAGAATGTTATGACCACGTTCGGTTTTGTTGGTCCTTGTGTTTTGATTGTTTTCGATCACGTTATTCGTTCGACCACTCGTTGGCTTACAACTACGTTGGGCCTGGTCTCCGTGGCTACCGACTAGGGCGATTTACGACCATAGTGTCAAGTATCGACCACATAGTCGGGCTTAAGACCACGAGTTCTCTCTTCCACCACGGTCTGTTCTCTGCTGCTTTTCTCTATTTTTCTGGTCTCGGGTATCATTGACAACCGACCACGTTGCACTTCTGTGAAGTAGTAGGATAGCCTTCTCTTGATTAGCTATCGACCACGTAATCAAGACTCTCGACCACATGGTGAGATTCTGATCAGATTGGTTTTCGCTGTTTTGCTTCTCTATTTTCTATAAGACTTTAACTCTACTCTTCATAAGTCAGTTGTTATTGGAGGAAAGAGTTAAGCTATAAAAAAAGGTCTAAATAAACAGTGTTTTTGTCCTCTTTGAAGATGCGATTGAAAACTCAGGTAAATGATGATATGTCACAGTGCAGCAGGAGACAAACGGGACATCACTATCTGCGGCAGCCTCACACTGCGTTATGATTACCGGGATACGCTCGCAGAATCCACCTTTTTTCTCTTTTGTACGCAAGAAATTTGACAGCAACGACTGCTACCTTTGCATCAAATCAATCAAGGAGCCTCTTTGCCATTTTATTAAGGGAGATTGGAGCATTTGCTCCATACATAAACATGGAATTTGATGATTTGCTCCATTTGTCTTATTGATATGTGGGCTTTGAACCCACATGTCATTGAGACATCACAGGGCAAATCATCAAATGCAATGAAAGGTGTGGCAAAAGATCAATTACCTCTTTTATTAATGACAAACTACGGATCCAACAATCAAGGATACTACTTAGGGGAACGAAAAACTACGTGCAAGAAAACTAGCAGCCTTTGGCACTGTGCTTTGGACTAAATAGTTAGAAGATGCCAACCTAGAACATGCCCCGGTCACTCTTGGAATCATTGCCGATACAACGCAAGAAATTTGTTGGCGCATGTACCATCGTTCCAATGGTAGACCAATCTAACAACATCATGGAGGAGGAAACCTTACCTGCACGGCGCCCGTGGCCTCTTTCAGGCCTCCTTGGCGGGGTACCCTTGCTGCTTTCCTAGTAATCTTGGGCATCCAAGAAACCACTGCCTGTAGGATAGGGCGAGTACATGGGTGGTGAAGCCCTGCCATCTCATCTGTTTGTTTACACCCATTGATCCTCCGACCGCTACGTGCCCTGAAACCACCGACTGCTTCTCCGTTTTGAATCTTCGACCGCTTCGTAATAAAAAACTTTGATCTTATCGCTTCGAGTCCTAAGCAACACTTCTTGGACACTGTCCGACGCTTTAACACCAGTCAAACGCCGTCCGGTGCTCTTAAGCCGCTCGAACGCCGTTTGATACTCCGCTACTACTCGAACACCGCTCAATCTCAATTGCTACTCAAACACCGTTTAATCTCCGTAGCTACTCGAACGCCGTCCGATCTCTTTCGACTTCACGCTCAAAGTCGAACCTCGACCGTTCACCTAGCTTCGTTCACATGATCAACCGAACCATCCGGTCCGGCCACGGAGGGGCGGCGCGGCGCCGGGCCCCAAAATCGAGGGGCCCCAAAATGAAGGGTTTGCTTCGAGTATGATCATTGCCAAAGATATTGCAGTTCAAATGAATGTAGAGCCATCATTTCCAGTTAAGCGGCGTGTTCTTAGGAAGAAACAGTTTGATGAAATTGATTGTGATGAAGCAGTTTTGCAAGCTGAGAAGGAATTTGAAGTTAATTATTTTTTTGTTATGGTTGATATGGCAATCAATTCATTGGAAAGTAGATTTCAAGAACTCCAAACATTCGGAAGTATATTTGGATTTTTAATGAGTTCAACAACATTGAAGTCATTGGATCGAACTGAATTAAAAGAATGTTGTACAAAATTTGCAGAAACTTTCTCTCTAGATGGTTCATCTGATGTTGAGTTAAATGATCTAATTTCTGAGTTAAGTGTTATGCAATTGACTTTATCAGATAAACCAATGTCTGCTATGGAGATCTTTGAATTTGTCAGAGAAGCGGATTGTTATCCTAATATTTCTATTGCTTATCGGATTTTATTTACTATGCACTGGGATGTGGCATCGGTGAAAGAAGCTTTTCAAAGTTGAAATTGTTGAAGAATCATTTAAGGTCAACAATGTCTTAAGAGAGGTTAAACGGTTTGGCAACTTTATGTATTGAGAAGAAATTATTGGATAAGGTTGATATCAATACCATCATCAATGACTTCGCATCTAGAAATGTTAGAAGAAATTTTTAAGGTAATATCTATAAACTCCTTGATATGAATTTTTCTTTAATACATAACGCATTTGAAGTGTTTGTTGGTAAAATTATATATATATATATATATATATATAGGGCCCCTATTTCTAGTTTCGCCCCGGACCCCTAAAATCTCAGGACCGGCCCTGGCACCATCTACTATAGAACTCAAACATAACAAACAAACAACAGGATCCACAGATGAGTCATATACACTAGGAATCCCCGTGTATCCCGTACGTGCTGCCGCCTTGCTATTGCACCATAAATGAGGTTTCGGTTTTGCTGTTGCACAGGCGACTGGAATTTTTTTAACTCTTAGTCACATGAAGTTGCACTCTCAATCAACTTCATGTAACTGAAAGATAAAAAAAATCAGTCACCTATGTAATAGTCACTCCCATGATGCTCGTGTTGTTGCCGTCGTCGGCCACGCAGTGACGCCCCACGAGAGTGGTGATTGACATGAGGGAGGAAGAAAATACAACATGCCTCTTTTTTTTGGCTTGATTTTTGGCTAAAATTATTAAATTTTGGACTGTTCGTGACAAGAATTACGGAGAGATACTCGCTTGTGATTTTGACTGGTACAGATGTTAAGTTTTTAATATGTACTACAATTAACTTGTAGATACTGTTTTTTTAAAAAAACATTGTATTTAAAAATAAGGTGCTATACTAAAAGCCAAAAACGGAGCGGCAAAGATATTATGAAATTATTGTCTCTCCCAGTCGAGTTCGGATCGCCCCATCCTTCCCAATTCCGCATGCTCCAATCCTGGCGCCGCCCCAACCCCCATCCCACTGCCACGGCAGAGGAGGAGGAGGATCAATGGCGAGGCGAAGCAAAGGTAGGGAACCGAATCCTCCCTACTTTTTCCTGTTTGGATCTGACCGAGACTCGGAACATTTGCTTGCTCGCAGGCGGCGGGGAGGCGGCGATGAGGGGGGACGCGATGCGGGTGGTGTGGCGCAAGGGGGCTGTGCGGCGCGTCCTCGTCTCCGCCATCGCCTGGGCGCTGCTCGTCCTCCTCGCCCTCGCATTCCACCTCTGGTCCTGCAGCTCCTCCGTCACATTCCTCACAGGTCGGTCCCTCGCTTCTCCGCCCTAATGCATCCGTTCTCAGGTCTCTCTGTGCATAGCATAGCGTAGCACTAGTATTATATCATCATCATTCCTGTCGGGCTCCCAGTGCGTTGTGAATCACTCCATGATGCATCGGTGTTGCTGCCTGCGTATAATTGCTTTCAATATGGTTGTTTCTCGTGATCCCACCTTGCGCAAAAGAAGAACAAGTAGGTGGCGGTGCTATCAACTGATACCATTGGTCAGCTTGTGTGCCTCCTTCACATCTGCGTTGGCTTAGCATAATTCTTGCTTGCCAGT
Source organism: Bonia amplexicaulis (assembly GCA_036346245.1). NCBI lineage: Eukaryota > Viridiplantae > Streptophyta > Magnoliopsida > Poales > Poaceae > Bonia > Bonia amplexicaulis. The sequence continues at coordinate 24,313,575 of CM070752.1, read as the reverse complement.
TACAGCCAGCATTCACTACCCTGTTACTTGCCCATGGACAGCATAATCATGTGCGGGTATATTGAGCCCCCAATCCGCGAAACTCTATTATTTATGTTAAATGTGCAAGAGCTTCGGTGTGTTTATTTTGGACCACATTCTCAAGTTAAATATATCTTGTTCGTTCTATCAAGATTGTGTATTACAATCATTTGTCTTATCCTGACGTACTTTGCCATGTTTTGCACCCGTGCAGCTCTCTGTAAAAAAGACAATAAAGTTCTCTATGTGTTGGACTCTACGGAACTCTCGTCGAAACCACTCCACCGTAAGACTTATGCCTTGCCTTGTTCTGATGATAGATTATGACTGTTTCATAGTCTAACATTGGTCTCTTCATTCTACAGGCTGCCAGATACCTGTCGCAGATAATCCCGATGATGTTGTCATTCCAGAGAGAACTCCCCCAACAATTGTAAAAAAGTTATCGTATATAACAGTTGACAAGAAGGACAAAGATCCTTTACCACTGTTTGGAGGACGCCAAAGCTGGAAACAGAGGGAGGGAAGCTTTAAACTGAATGCTACTATGAAGGTACCTACTTGCCTTTATTATGTGTGTATAAGCTCCCTGTTGTGGGGGTGGCCCAGTCCCAAACAACCGGGCCTTGCAGTAGGCACAATAGTATAAAGGAATGTACCGATGTACTCCTACCTCTTGTAATTATTAATGGGTAGGATGTGAACTTCTCATCCTACCCCACTCATATAGATAAGCCCCCAAGAGGGGTATGAGGAGGCCAAACCCTCTCATTTTACACACAAGTTCTCTCTCTCTCTCCTATCGTTAGATCTCTCTAGCTCTATCTCCTCCTATAGAGAAAGGGATATTCTGTACCAACTGTTGTGCTCATGCTACATCACTTCCTTATCTTGTCAACACCTAATATATAGTGGTTCGATTAAGTAGCAAAGAGAGTGATAAAGGTGGACAGATCAGTTACATTTTCTATGATTCAGTAGGTTTGGCACTGGACCATGTACAGATTTTGTCAACTTGTAAATTACTGGGTCTGGTATCACACCACATACAAGACTTTAATGCATAATTTACCCCATTGTGTAGTACTATTTTTTCATAAAACTAATTATGGACAATCTATGCAAAGATTAAGTTTATTGCTTGCCTATTATGTACTCCATGTCTTTCTTATTCCATTCTTACTTACAACAAGTAAATAGCAGAACAGTGGTCACTAGTATATGTACTAAAGTTGGAATGGTAGCAGCCAGTTATTGTAACTTTTAAGTGTTTGGGCACAGTATAAAATATCACGTGCACTTTGTTCCTTGTGTCTGAAGCAATATGAACATTGACTATCTAAAGAAATAGTTTATTGACACCTCTTCTTCATGTGCTGAATCTAAGGTTATGGTAGTTCATTTTTAATTCACTGAACTTTCTTCCATGTGTTTGGTTTTGGTATATGCTCAGGTGCACTGTGGATTTATGAAAAACAGCGGTGCGGACATGGATGATGTCGATGTCAAGTACATACAGAAATGCAGATTCGTGGTTGCCTCTGGTATTTTTGATGGTTATGACTTTCCCCATCAGCCATCAAATATTAGCCTTCGGTCTCAAAAGATGTTCTGCTTTTTGATGGTGGTAGATGAGGTATCCCTCGATTTCATTGAAAAGAATACCAGTGTCAAGGTTGACAGTGCAGGGGGGAAATGGGTTGGTATATGGAGACTTATAACGTTACACCACCTTCCATTTGATGAACCTAGAAGGAATGGAAAAGTACCAAAGATATTGACACATAGACTGTTTCCTCAAGCTTGGTATAGCATTTGGATCGATGGAAAAATGGAGCTTATAGTTGATCCACTGCTTATTCTCGAAAGGTTGGTTTTTTTATCTGCAACCTCAGACAAATTCATATTGTTTTGTTGATGATCTGAAAACAAATTCAACAGGCCAAATTCTTTGCAGATATCTCTGGCGGGGAAAACACACATTTGCAGTAGCTGTCCATAAGCATCATAGGAGCATCTATGAGGAGGGTGATGCCATCAAACGTAGGAAGCGATATGCCCGCCCTTTGGTTGATCTTCAGATGAAGATGTACTATTACGAGGGGATGGAGCCTTGGAACCCAAACAAAAGGATGCCTAGTGGTGAGCAGAATTACATTTTCCCACCAAGTTATGGACGTTTATTTGAGGGTGTTGCACGTTTCTCAGGATACATAACCTACTGTTTCTGAAATTACTGATGCATCACTCCACCTCTTCACCCATTCTGTCATGCTACCAAAGCTCCTCAATCCTGAGTGCTGATTAAACAAATTGCAACTTGCAGATATACCCGAGGGAGCGGTGCTGATCCGGGAGCACACGACGATGACTGATTTGTTCAGCTGTCTCTGGTTCAACGAGGTCAATCTTTTCACACCTCGCGACCAGCTCAGCTTTGGCTATGTGACATATAGGCTGGGAGATAGTCTTAAGTTCTTCATGTTCCCCAACTGCGAGTACAATTCGCTGTTCATGTTGCAGAGACACACAAGGGAGCACTCATCGAAAGTAGAGTGGGCCAAAACAATCGATGAGATTGTGAAAAAGGGATTGAAGGAGAGTAGGGGAGGATTAGGGCTGTGGACTCCGTATCCCGCAGACCTCAGCTCTGTTGAACTCCCTGCTGTAAAAAGAACTTCACCGGCAGGCTAGACTGGAAAATGTGTGACCATGATTCTTTCGTGATTGTGCAGAGTAGAAAACTCCTCCCGTTTTTGTTTAATCAGAAGAAATTCTGTAATTTCCTGTAGATTCTGCTGCGGATGAGATAGGGAGGTACTATAGGTGTTACCTCTGGGGTTTCTGTTACTTCCAGCACTATGCCATGTTCTATGACCAAAAAAAAAAAACCTGTAACTATATGTAAAAGAATCGTGGATGTAACAGATCAAATTCATGTTTTTGGTATTTGGAAGTGACTAACCATCGCCATTCCGGATTCAGATTGCCTCCAATATGAAATAGTAGAAATATTGTTTTCTGAACGTGTGTATCTGCAACAAGACTTGTATGGCTGGACCAAAACCTAGTTCCCTGCAACCGCAGCTAGTCCATAAGGTTTTAGACCAGCGAAGGTACAGGACACCAGTAATAAGAACAACCATAGTACTTCCATGAATTGTGCGTTTCAGCTTATAAATGATTGTTTTCTTTGAGATGATATAAATGATCGTTTCTACGTTCTCTGATCTGCGAAAAGTTTCTACAGGGGCTCAGAAGCAGCACACCAAAATCATCATTCAGGCCTCACAAGAACCAATTCGACTGGAACAGAACAGCAGGTGAGTGTCTCCTCCCGTCCAAGCTGAACACGACACCGGAAGATGACCTGGGCTGGGGCGTGAGCCTGCGGAGTGGCACTGGAGTCAATCCGGAACGGATTCAGCTGGAAGGTTTTCCAGGCCCCAATTCTTGAGTCCTCATCAATCTTCAGTTGGAAATCAATGCATCCTCCAGCAGTTGGTTTGCTCTTCCGAGAAATTAGACTTGGTCCATGCCAGGCCGCAGACATGATCAACTTTATTTCATCACGCACGCATCCGATATGAAATTTGCCCAAATATACTGCAAGGTTCATCACCTTTGGCAACACAAGGGGGCTCCCAATAGGATCATTTTCTTGAGACAAGCATCTATTGTCAGTGACAAGCTCTGCCAACAGAGAATCCTTCTTTCGAACATTGGTCTGGAACACAAACTGCCAACTTATACCAGAATTTGCTTCTGAGCTATCTGATGCTGTGTATTTTTTGTTTGTTAGTGCGAGGAGCTCCAGCTTCATTGATGACGCCCTTGACCCGAGCGCCTTCTGCTGCAAGTGGACCCCTTTCGCTAGATTTGTACAATGTAAGCACTCTTTCAACTTTCTCTTGCCTCTCCCTTAGCTGCATTATGTCATAAAATGCTTGTCGCTGCAAGATATCTATCTGAAGTATAAACACAAAGGAAAGCAAGGCGGAGAGATCAACATAATTTGCTTTTCTTGGCATCTTCCTAAGGTACAGGAAATCAGAGGCTACAAAGCATGTCTATTACATAAAAAAAAGAGACTATGCTAACCATTGAATACCAAGGTCACACCTGACCAGAACGCTGACAAAATGTATGTTAGAAAGAATATCCGTAAGGGTACTCGTAGTATCCGAAGCATATCTCAAGCTCCATAGTTACTCGTAAACAAAGTGGAACCCAGTTTGGGTCTTTGGGAAATTGGGGGCTGCATCAGTCGCTAGAAAGGAACAGCACGTAACCAAACAGATTGATTGCAACCAAACTGTAATAATACATCACATCACATGGAACTTTAAGCTACACATATTTGCTCAGACATGGTAAACACACTATTTTTCTTATTCATCTCTTCCTTAGTTCTGAATATAACTGTACTAAATTAGCTCGCCGATTCATATACAGAGTAGCAAAGGACTCCGTGAAGGCAATGAATGACTGAAGCAGCAGCCTCGACGAAACACAAACTTTCCTTTGTAGATTTAAGTAGAACCCTACATGGTGGTGCTCAACGAGCACTGACGAGGAAAGGGTGCTGGCACACACCACATTCTATTGTCTCTGAACCAGATGTTGGGACTTGCACCTGTATGAAAGTAAAGGTTAATTTGGATCAAATGCCATGTTCAGACATCAGCGCTGAACGTTGAAAATTATTTGTCATAAAAAGGAATGAGGAGCACCACAATATTAAACCTGAAGATGGACTGTGCAGATGGGGCATGCAACCTCCCGCATTCGCTTGCCAGATCCATCTGACGACCTAGAGGCTGTCGAGGAACCAACACATTTGTAAACAGTATAATCAAGGGCGCATATCTCAAACGGAATACGTATATAAATACACAAACCTGAAGATGACTTCTTATTTATATCCATTGCTTCCTGTAACAAACCACATAAGTCAGCATGTTTATTTCAAATATAAAGAATTTGAGAGGTAGCAAGTGTTGTCCTCCATTTGTCACTTCTCATTTTATGTATGGGAAAGAGTAGGGAGAGCCCTACTAATATATTGAAGAAACAAGTGCACAAAAGGTTATATACAAGAAAAAGGAAAGAAAAGTGAAGAAAAATGAAAGAAAAAGAAAATTAACCCAACAAGTAGACGAAGTCTGCTTCCATTTGTCAATACCCTTTGTGTAATAGGAAATCTGCCTTACAGTTATTCTGTACCAGTGGCACATATGCAAATCACCCAATATGGAATGATACTACAGAACGTTGCAGATGTCTCCAGTTAGTGAGCATTTCTATATACTCAAACCCACCGATATCCTCGTCCCATGTGCTTAACGAGACTAGATGGCCCAGTAACCAAGCAACACTCTTTCTAAAAAGTTAAAAGCAGTCAACCACACAGTGTTTTGTATGAATAGTACAAGTTATACTGGTTGACTAGAAGATTTGGAAGCTGAAAAGAAACAACATAAGGAGCCAAAAAGCACACCTGAAGTTTTTTGGCAAGATCCTCATGGCTGTAAGCAATAGGTCGATTTGCCGCTTCCCTTGCATTGTTCAGCCTTTGAGAAACTTCAGCCTATGAAAATAGAAAATCACGACATTGATATCAGAATTGTACCTTCAGTTTGTCCATAAATCAACAATGTTCCTAATTTAACATTACCAATTTATTATTGTCGTTATGAAAATGGAATAACAGACCATAATTCACATATGTTATCCAACCACCCAACGGGAATGACAGTTAAAGATGTTAAGAAACATGACTGCAACATCAGAAAGGCCACTTCGTAGAAAGAAAATGAGACTACGGTCTACCAGTTCATAACGGGATAAATATCCGTCGGAGAAAGGTCAGACGACAACGACTTTATATAGAACGACGCTAGACGAAAGAGGACACTGATTGGGAGAGAGGAATTGATCTAAAGTAGCCCGTCTAGGGGAGAGACCAGAGATAGAAATCGGGGACTTGGAAATACTTCTTCATTATTCATTGCTTGATGATAATGGATACATATTGTCCCTTTTTGATACGGTGGAGATAGCCCAGAGAGGAACTTGGTCACCCTCCTCGCGCAGGCTCTAACCGAGGAACCAATCGGTTAACTGAACTTTGATTTATTCCTTGATTTCCACAAAAGACAATCCCAGCCTTTGTATTAGGTGCAACAAGCTCTAAAGGAAACTAATCTCTTAAGGAGTCTAATAACATATTTAGGAAAGCACAATAATATCTAAAAATAGAGGTCCTCTTCAGCTGCTGCACCCAATCTGTCTCCTGATGCAGTTGTTGACACCATCTCCAACTCGGACGCTTCCTCCTGTGCAACGGACTGTACTGCCGGAACTGTATCCAGTCCAGCAATACTCATCATAGCGTCATCCCGCGATACAGTAGCCGCTGGGCGCCTTCTTCGCTGATAAGTCCTTCCGATAAAAGAGTCCACAACACTGCCACCCTCTCCGTGAAACAACTCGTCCTCAAGTTGGAAGTCAGGACGATTGTTTTTGAAATCCTCGAGATGAATCCAAGTAGCATCTGCTGGGGAACAACCCATCCACTGCACCAACAATTCCCAAGTGCCTCTGTTTAATCTGGCATGCAGTACCATGGCCGGCGAAGGAATTATGCGCCCATGATTGATGACTGGGAGCAAAGCCTACCCAATCAGACCCTGTCACGCGCGTTGCTAAAGTACGCGGGTACTGTTCATGCACGTGAACAGTGTGTGAACCGTTCTTCGGCACGTGACAACTTCTCCCCCCTTCGGCGACAGCTTGTCCTCGAGCTAGGGTGGCAACTATGGTTGCAGCCCTTGGTAGACCAAATCTAGCGAGTAATTGCGATGCCTAGCGTGGGAGATCAATAGTGTGTTGATGACGATTGATGGCGAAGGCACGAGGGCCTTAGAGCTGCTCGATGTCGAGGAAGTTGCCGGCGACGAGGGCAGGCAACGTGGAACAGCAGTGGCGCGCTTCATGGTAAGCAGAAGTTGTGGGAAGGGATCGACAGCTCTGATACCAAATGTAATAAACATTAGTTCATAACGGGATAAACATCTGTCGGAGAAAGGTCGAACGACGACTTAAAATAGAACGGCGCTAAACGAAAGAGAGCACCGATTAGGAGTGGAATTGATCTAGAGTAGTCGGTCCAGGAGAGGGACCAGAGCTAGGAATTGAGGATTTAGGAATACTTCTTCATTATTTATTGCTTGATGATAATAATTACATGTTGTTTCTTTTATAGGAATAACTCGAGTTGACCTTTAAAAAACAACATATATCTCTAAGAAAACCTTTCTCTAATAGAGAGAATTTGGGTTTCATTTCATAAAATGATGGCTTAATTTTACGTTGGCTCGCCAAGCCTAACACAACCTTGCTCATTTTCCCTGGCTTGGAACAGGTTACGTAGAAAACTACATAGGCGTAGTTCTCTAATAGATAGAATATATCTATAAAATAGTAAATTGATATAATAAGTAAACTAACTATTCTTATCTCTATCCTAACTAATCCGACCCCATCATACGTGTTGCTACAGTACATGGGAACTGTTCATACACGTGACCAGTGTGCATGAGCAGTACTTCGGCACGTGACAACTAGTCTCAACATTGAACACCATTGCTCATGTTAAAAGATGAACACCATCGTACGTTGCCCGCGAAAAAAATGTTCACAACGATTGAGCCAAGGTAAAGAATCCTCCTTGCCGTCGAACATTAGAAACGCCAGCTTATGAAAACGGGGCACACCACAGCCGCCCTCACTACGCGCACTGAACTCTTCCTTCTGATCATCATCAGCGGATGACGGTTCCTTGGACTGACGGCTCGACCCAGATCCCAAACGCCGGTCAATCTCATCTAGCTTTTCTTGTTGGCCGGTCACAATCTTCAGAAGTTGCGCCATTTGCTTGCTAAGATCGACAATGGACTTGGCTTCCTCCATGGTGGCCACCAGTCGCAAGAAAGATTTTATAGGGATAACTCGACTTGACCTCTAAGAAGCATCTCTAAGGAAACCTATCTCTGATAGATGGAATATATCTATAAAATAGTAAACTCATATAATAAGGAAACTAACTATTCAATCTCTATTCTACCCAATCCGACCCTGTCACGCGCGTTGCTAAAGTACGTGGGTACTGTTCATGCACGTGAACAGTGTGTGAACCGTTCTTCGGCACGTGACAACTTCTCTCCCCTTCGGCGATAGTCGAGCTAGGGTGGCGACTATGGTTGCAGCCCTTGGTAGACCAAATCTAGCGAGTAATTGCGATGCCTAGCGTGGGAGATCAATAGTGTGTTGATGACGATTGATGGCGAAGGCACGAGGGCCTTAGAGTCGCCGATGTCGAGGAAGTTGCCGGCGACGAGGGCAGGCAACGTGGAACAGCAGTGGCGCGCTTCATGGTAAGCAGAAGTTGTGGGAAGGGATCGACAGCTCTGATACCAAATGTAATAAACATTAGTTCATAACGGGATAAACATCTGTCGGAGGAAGGTCGAACGACGACTTAAAATAGAACGACGCTAAACGAAAGAGAGCACCGATTAGGAGTGGAATTGATCTAGAGTAGTCGGTCCAGGAGAGGGACCAGAGCTAGGAATTGAGGATTTAGGAATACTTCTTCATTATTTATTGCTTGATGATAATAAATACATGTTGTTTCTTTTATAGGAATAACTCGAGTTGACCTTTAAGAAACAACATATATCTCTAAGAAAACCTTTCTCTAATAGAGAGAATTTGGGTTTCATTTCATAAAATGATGGCTTAATTTTACATTGGCTCGCCAAGCCTAACACAACCTTGCTCATTTTCCCTGGCTTGGAACAGGTTACGTAGAAAACTACATAGGCGTAGTTCTCTAATAGATAGAATATATCTATAAAATAGTAAATTGATATAATAAGTAAATTAACTATTCTTATCTCTATCCTAACTAATCCGACCCCATCATACGTGTTGCTACAAGACATGGGAACTGCTCATACACGTGACCGGTGTGCATGAGCAGTACTTCGGCACGTGACAACTAGTCTCAACATTGAACACCATTGCTCATGTTAAAAGATGAACACCATCGTACGTTGCCCGCGAAAAAAATGTTCACAACGATTGAGCCAAGGTAAAGAATCCTCCTTGCCGTCGAACATTAGAAACGCCAGCTTATGAAAACGGGGCACACCACGGTAGCCTCACTCGCCAAGACCGAACTCTTCCTTCTGATCATCATCAGCGGATGACGGTTCCTTGGACTGACGGCTCGACCCAGATCCCAAACGCCGGTCAATCTCATCTAGTTTTTCTTGTTGGCCGGTCACAATCTTCAGAAGTTGCGCCATTTGCTTGCTAAGATCGACAATGGACTTGGCTTCCTCCATGGTGGCCACCAATCGCAAGAAAGATTTTATAGGGATAACTCGACTTGACCTCTAAGAAGCATCTCTAAGGAAACCTATCTCTGATAGATGGAATATATCTATAAAATAGTAAACTCATATAATAAGGAAACTAACTATTCAATCTCTATTCTACCCAATCCGACCCTGTCACGCGCGTTGCTAAAGTACGTGGGTACTGTTCATGCACGTGAACAGTGTGTGAACCGTTCTTCGGCACGTGACAACTTCTCTCCCCTTCGGCGACAGTCGAGCTAGGGTGGCGACTATGGTTGCAGCCCTTGGTAGACCAAATCTAGCGAGTAATTGCGATGCCTAGCGTGGGAGATCAATAGTGTGTTGATGACAATTGATGGCGAAGGCACGAGGGCCTTAGAGTCGCCGATGTCGAGGAAGTTCTTGGCGGCGAGGCGGTGCAACGTGGACAATGGTGGCGCTTCATGGTAAGCAGAAGTCGTGGAAAGGGATCAACTGCTTTGATACCAAATGTAATAAACATTAGTTCATAACGGGATAAACAACCGTCGGAGGGAGGTTGAACGACGACTTGAAATAGAACGGCGCTAAACGAAAGAGAGCACCGATTAGGAGAGAGGAATTGATCTAGAGTAGTCGGTCTAGGAGAGGGACCAGAGCTAGGAATTGAGGATTTAGGAATACTTCTTCATTATTCATTGCTTGATGATAATAAATACATGTTGTTTCTTTTATAGGAATAACTCGAGTTGACCTTTAAGAAACAACATATATCTCTAAGAAAACCTTTCTCTAATAGAGAGAATTTGGGTTTCATTTCATAAAAAGATGGCTTAATTTTACGTTGGCTCGCCAAGCCTACCACAACCTTGCTCATTTTTCCTGGCTTGGAACATGTTATGTAGAAAACTACATAGGCGGAGTTATCTAATAGATATAATATATCTATAAAATAGTAAATTGTTATAATAAGTAAACTAATTATTCTTATCTCTATCCTAACTAATCCGACCCCATCATACGTGTTGCTACAGTACATGGGTACTGTTCATACGCGTGAACAGTGTGCATGAGCAGTACTTCGGCACGTGACAACTAGTCTCAACATTGAACACCATTGCTCATGTTAAAAGTTCGCAGCTGGTTTTGTCCTTAAAGATGATACCCCGTTAAAAAAATGTAGGTTTTATTGGCTGAAACACAACTTTACAATACCGCACTCTACTTTGCAAGACCTGAAAAGGCATTAATTGTGGAAACTCCCTTCCTTGTTTATTTCCCAAAAATGCAGTAACACGGAAGCATAGCATACCATTTTATTGAGAAAATAAAGATATAATTCCAATCCCATAAGTCTGACATTGCCCAAGCCTAACCTCAGTACTTCGAATGTGCAATGAAGTCTCAAAGTCAAACTGCTAATAGCTATTTAATATCTCAGTCTTACAACTTTTATACAGTATATATCATATTACACAAGTGCCAAGTTTTATTTTTCATTTTTCAATGTCCATGTCCTCTTAGCACAGTAAAACACCCAAAAAGTCTGCATAACATAAATCATAACTAGGATTGCAAATGCAATAGAAAGGATGTAAACACATTACCATGCATTTGTTGCAAACTCGGACTGGTTGTGCATCAGCATCTGTAGTTAGAGGAGTCCTTCCCTGGGTGCACTTATCGCAGAAAATGTCACCACAGTTTCGACAGTGATGCTGGAAGTACAGGCACACAACATTACAAGATGGATTCCCAGGCTGCATCATCAACAGATCAATACCAAAACATTCTTACCCTGCGGTTGAAAGCACTGAAATCTGCTGCACATGATGTGCATTTACTGACAGCTTCATCTGGGACCTAACAGTAAAAATGCAGAAAACAACATAATGCCATTAGAAAAATGAACCAATGAATAGAACAAGATGAAAAAAGGGAAGTACACTCAGAAATGCGTAAACATATATTGAGGGGGAACTAATTATTTCACTACGTCAATGGGACAGAACAGGTAAAAGCATAAGCAAACAATTTTATGTCAGGTAGGGCCCATTATAATAATGTCAAAACCTGAAAGTAAGTCAAACCAACAATGCAAAGAACAAGCCACAAACCAACTCAGAGGCAACTGAGGCCTTACAGTGAGATGCACAAGTGAAAAACTAGATGCAATCCATGAACCATAAAACACAGTTGCGAGTCCACAAACTAGAATTACTGTGCTACATTAATTCAGAAACCAGGATCTTGTCAATGACATCAGACTATCAGAGATATACAGAATGGGGTAAGCCAAATAAATTAAATTTGAACTGTAAACTATCTTCAAAATACCCACCGTGCAATTCTGATCGCATGGCATCAGTTTTTTTTTTTTGTCTTTTGGATTAGATTTGCAATACTAAGATGTTCAAAAATTAAGCAGATCAAATTTACAACAATTAATCAATGGTTACAAAATTACAATATAACAGAAACTACATAATGGCATGTACCAGCAGATACATATAACACAGTAAGAGGTTTAAGAATGGTTGAGTATAAGCGAAATGACAAAGTAAAAAATAAACAAATGTTTGTTTTGCATGCGTCTGCCTAAGCAATTGATATTCCAGACCGAAGGTAATCTTTCACAATCAGAAAAGGATACAATTGCGGTATCACTAAAATCCAACATTGCAAATAAGCAGTTGATAATTGAGTTACAACCTACATTTGTGCCATTTCAAATAGAGAGAAAGAGAGAACTTACCCAGTGATCTTTCTCCTCATTCATGGGCTTCATTAAGTTCCTCCAATCAAGGAAATTTTTCCTCCGCTCATTTTGCTGTTCAGAAGGCTTGGGAGCATCAGGAATTGCCCTGCTTCTCGAAATGCTGCTTCCGCCCATCTCCTTGAACTGTAGTCCAAAGAATCTAACAGCAATCAACATTTTTGCATAAACCATGCATACTACCACTTAAGAAATTACAAAGAACCAGAGGATGAAAAAAAGAGTGTATCATTAATGCAGACGGCAAACCTGCACAGTCGCAGCTGTCACAGTGTCTAGAATGGTGTTCGTTGTATAGCTGTTTGATTTCAGCCTTATTCTTCTTGCTTCAATATCAACTGAACTCTTAGACCAAAAGGCAAAGATAGAAGAATCTAATACCTATATAAAGAGGCTATAAGATTTAGTAAAATAAATCACCAAAAAATAGCAAAACTAAAACATTTTTACCAAGATGCAACAAGAATCCGTTACTTACATCCCATCTAGTTACAGTTTCAAGGGGATATATCCTCAATGTCCTACTAGTGTTGGGATCAAGCATCCGAATTCCATCCAGACCAACCTGCATAAGGTACAACCAGATATAAGTAATGATTTTTGCACTCCAGGTATCGATGAACCAAGTACAACAGCATCCCTTCCTTCAACAGACTAATGCAAAAGTTTACACTTTAAAGGCCTGGGAAACCATTCCGATTGACAGATTCAGTAGAAGTAATTTCTATAGCCAGATTCAATCATTTGATTTTATTCCCAATTGTTAACTGCAAAATTCAATGACTGAGCTCTTCATTTTGGCGACATCAACTAGACTCCAATTGCATTCTGAAATTATTTGAAATATATACGGGATCATTTGTGACCTATAGCCCTATACTGTTAATTTAAAACTTCAACATTATTATCCTTGTTACAATAGCATCACTGATGCATCTTCTGGAATTATACATGTTAGTAGCTTTATACTGCATTCGTCCGATAAAGTTGACAAGAAGACGATGTTGGGAACTTTGTCTACAAAGAAACTAGAGCAGACAACCATTCTCAACCCTTTTTATCAATACGTCAAGTACTGCTAATAGGATAGTAGGTGAAGTTGGTTCTTCCACACTATTTGATAGGCCTATCACATAGCGCTTGTAATTCCTCAATTTTTTTACTATTACACCTTTATGAAGCTCAATACCAATATGCTCCTGGCTCCAATGCCAACTAAAATAAGTTCATTCTTGTCTATGCATCTGAAAAGGTCTTCTTTTTCCACAACTTTGACTACTTGAAACTTTGATTACTTGATGAAGTAATGTCTTTCAATGCCTAAGTTCTAACTTCACTGTTTAATAAAGTTAGTATTTTTAATCAACAAATGTCCATCTCATAATTCCTAATATACCATGCATTTGATTACCTACGATTTACGAAATAAACTCTACTTGGCCTCTGTTCTCAACTAGCCTACATTCCACAATGGTCCAATTGTTCCATTGAAAAAAACCATCTCAAATATAGCATGATCTCTTTGGTCTCTGCAAACAATTACGTGAAAAGCAGATACAAAACAAAGCTCCTTATGCCAATTTGGTAAAGTTCCATTTTTTCCCCTAAAGCGGCAATCTGTTACTTGAAAAAGTTTATCTACTGCTCACTATTTCCCCATGCTGGAAATTTTTAGCCAAAATCGATGCTCTAAAGTCTGAACAGCCAACGCTACACCGTATTCCTATTGAAAGCAACCAAATTCCACACTAGACGATCAATTTTACAGTGAACTAGCCACTGAAAAGAGGTACACACAAAGTTATCCCTTCCTCCCGCAACCGTGGAACAACAAACTACCTGGCACAGCACATCCATGGGGCTGCCTGCCCCCTCGGGCAGCAGCTTCACTCGGAACTTGTGCACCCCATTTCTCACGTCCTCCGACGTCTCCACCTTGGGCACGGCCCTCACCACCTTCGGGCTCGCCGCACTACCCCCACCTCTCTCCTTCGTCGAACCAATCGACCTCCCGTAATCATCAAACAGCGCAGAACTCGACGACCGCGGCGCGGTACCCCTCGCGCCATACGGCTCCGGCGCGTCGCCGCCGTCGTCAGACCACCCGCCCACGGCCGCCTTGGGCGCGTACAGCTCCTGGCCGTAGCCGTAGCTGCCGGTCCGATCTAACGAGGGGTAAGGCGAGGGAGCGGTGTTGTGCGGAGACGGCGGCGGAGGGGTCTCGTAGGGGTAGTACGGCTGCGGGGGCGCGGCGGGGGAAGGAGCGTAGTGGGGGAGATCGGCGGGCGGGGATAGGTGGGGTACGCGGCGGCGGGGGCGAAGTCGGTGGGGTAAGGCGAGTACGGGGCGCGGAGGCGGAGGTGGGGAAGGGTAAGGGGCAGTAGGGGCGTAGTCGCCGGCGCAGGGGATGCATCGCCGGAGAGGCGAGAGCTAGTCCTGGTCTCGGCTCGGGTCGGGGGTGGGAAGGGGAGCCAGACACCCACCACGACATGGTGACCTGGCCCTCTACTTTTTCAACCTGTGAAAGCTGCTTTTTTTTTTCTTGTGTGTCTTTCTACGTTCTCTAACTTTTAAATAAAATATTTTTAAATATAATATTTATAAGTTAATTATAGTACATATTATAACGTCTTTATTTATATCAACTAAAATTACACACGAGTTTCTATTACTCCGTACTTTCTCACAAACAACACAAAAGTCATAAACCGAAGCCAAAAAGAAGTGACATGATTTTCGAAAACTTGCTTCAAGAAATCGCCCTATTTATTTGATTTTCGAAGCAGCAAAAAAGCCAAAAGGCCAGGGGCTTAAAAAGCCGAGCTCTACCTACTGCTGCAGCTGTGGGATCACCTACGGCTTCATTCACACGTTTGGTTAATTATATTGAGTTGCATGCATCAATTAATTCACCCAAAAAATTAAACCGAGAGGAAAGATGATTAATTCACTTATACTTCAACATTTTCCCTCACGTATAGACTCCCTTGGGCCAAAGAGGTGAAATATAAGTGGGCTACAATTATTTTTATTTTAATTGCGCCAGTCGGGTCTTACACCCAAAAGATTATGCTAAGAGGAAAGACGAGCAATTCACTTATACTTCAACACATTTTCTTACGTGTAGACTCTCTCAGGTCTAAGAAGTGGAATAGAAGTTCATGTGTAGACTCTCTGTAGGACCAGATAGACAACAGAGGGGGTGAATGGTGCCTAAAATTTTTTCCCAAAGTATTCACTTATTCTTTACTTCGATAGCTACAAAGCTATGAAGATTAAGATAGCAATCATACTGAAAAACCAAAGACTCTCATGGCTGAGCAAAACCAGTCAGAAAAATAGCATGGTCGAACTTTGACTACGTGGTCGGAAGCCTCACAAAGTTGAACGCACCTGATTAGAAACTAACGTGGTCGTGGTCGAAGCCAACGTGATCGAAATTCGACTACGTGGTCGGAAGTCCCATAGAGCTGAGCACAACCTGATCGAAAACTAATATGGTAGTGGTCGAAACCAACGTGATCATAATCAACATGGTCGAAACCAACGTAGTCAAATTCGACTCGAGTAGTCAACGACCAGAGAGTGGTCAAAAACTAATGTGGTCGAAGGCCAACGGGTGGTCTAAAACCATTGTGGTCGATGACCAGCGTGCGGTCGAAAGATCAACATGGTCGAGGAAAAATGAGTGGTCGAAAACCAACGCTATCAAGACCAATGTGATCGTATCCTTCATGAAAGATGTCCAGGAGCTGTGATCAGAAAAACAATTGTGGAATCGATGACCCGAGTAGTTGTAACAGTTCAGAATATGATCAGAGTGGTCTGTGAACGATGAGTGATCGAAACCAAAGTGGTTAAACCAAACCGAACCTCGACTAGTAAGGTTGACGATCAATCAGCAGTCGTAACCAAAGTGGTCGAAACTCGTCGAAACACTGCCAGTAAGGTTGACGACCAATAAGCGATCGAATCAGACATGGTCGAAAGAGACAATGTGGTCGAAAGCTTGAACATGGTCAAAAACTTAAACGTGGTTGAAAAGCCAGAGAAAACAGACGATGAACAGAGGCTTTCACCAAAGTTTCAAAAACCAAATTTGATGTAACTTTTGATCCGTATATCCAAATAATATGAAACTTTGCAGGGATCTTCTATAGAGTATTATGAACCTATTCCAACAAACGATCAAGAGAATCATGGCAAAAGTTGAGACATTTTTCAGTTTGTTGGAAGGTTTCTCCAAAACCGAGTCAAAATCAAAATTAGTAAATACATTTTGCTCGTGGGTGGATAATGACAAAATTTTAAATCATAAAATTCGTCTAGGTTTTTCCTGGGATTTCCACTTGGCCGCTGGGCTGGGTCGTCCAGCCGATAGGCATAGAAAACGGATCGAATACGAATCGAATAGTTTCGAATATGAATACGAATATTATCGAATACGAATGCGAATATGAATATTCTCAAATATGGATACAAATATTCTCGAATACGAATACGAATATAAACATTTTTTAATATAGATTTTACTTATCATATTTATGTTTTCTTAGATATAAATATCAGATAAAACGGATTATGTGCTATGGTTCCCAACCTCTACGTCGGACGTCGTGAAACGTCGTGTGTGAATCATTTCCGAACTAAAAAAATCAGGAGCTCTAGCCTCTGGATACTTTGCATGGACTAAAATTAGCAGCCTGACAATCCACTATCCGTGCATGGTGGCTGCACTTTGCTGTTTCCACCTGCATTCTGTTGCTCTTGTCTCCTCCTCATCCAAGTCCAGCGGCCATGGCCAACTACCACCACTAGCAGATGCGTGGAGGCAGCCTGACAGTCCGCAGCTGAGCATCATGAGCGGCTGCAGCTCGCTCTTCTCCATCTCCACCAGGCGTCCTCGCCGCTGTCCCTGTGTATTTATACAACAATCTTAGAATAGATTTTGTATAATCTCAGTATATGTAGATGATCTGAATATCATCGAGAATATGAAAGACATAAAGAAAGCAAGTTCTTACTTGAAGTCAGAATTTAAAATAAAAGATTTAGGTAAAATTAAATATTTCTTAGACTTGCAACTCAAACATGTCCCGGAAGGGGTATTAGTGCATCAGTCAGCCTATGCCCAGAAGGTGTTAGAAAGATTCGGCTTTGAGAAGACATACCCATTGAAAGTACCGATGATCGGGAGATCTTTACAGCAAGACAAGGATTCGTATCGACCTAGAGAAGAGGGGGAGGAAGTTCTGGGATCGGAATTCCCATACTTAAGTGCAGTAGGAGCACTTATGTATCTAGTAGATTGCACTAGATCGGACATTACATTTGCCGTAAATCTATTAGAAAGGTATAGTGCAGAACCTACCAAAAGGCATTGACAGAAAATAAAGGACATCTTTTGATACCTCCAAGGAAGCAAGGACCTTGGGCTATTTTACAGAAAGAACCAAGACATGAAAATCATGAAAATCACTAACATGTTATGTATTCCTGTGTGGTGAAACTGCAATTTTATGAAAATTATCTAAGCAATGTCTTGTAACGATTTTGACGAACCACTCAAAAATCATAGCGTTGTACGAAGCCACATGAGAATGTGCTTGGTTCCGACGAATGATTTACCACATTCAGCAGTCATGTGGGTTGAATATTGTGCAAGCTCCCATAATTATTTATGAAGATAATGTAGCTTGTGTTTCACAAGTACAGACATGTTACATGAATAGTCATCTCACAAAGCATATCAATCACATGTTCTTCTATACTCATGAATTGTAAAAGATAGATGAAATTAAGGTACTGCATACTAAATCATGTAAAAATCTTGCAGATTTATTCACTAAGTTACTCCCAGTATCTAGTTTTGAAATATGCGTACGAGTAATTGGAATGATGAGACTTAGAGAGGTGCAGAATTTAGGGGGAGATTGTTTTGCTCAAGCTCGTTATTAAAATTTGATCACGAAGATCGAGTACCCAAAGAATAAATCCTATATATTAAATGAAATTGGGTGGATTGCTTTTTCCCTTACGAGTTTTCCTAAAAGTTTCTCGGCCAAGATTTTTAATGAGGCAATTCATGCATCACAACATAACATCTATCATATACTCTTTCTTCTAATTTTTCCCACTAGATTTTTATGAAGTTTTGATGAGGCATGACATGTTGGGTGGGTGCATAAGGAGGAGTGTTAGGAAACCTGGACCTGAGCCTGAAGCCTTAGCCCATGCCAGACACCTTACCAGTAAGTTATGTAGAGGGGTACCATTGGCTATTTTATGTACAAGTGAAAGAGAAAGCAATAAAGAAAAGAATAGAAGTTCTTCCTCTCTATCTCTTGTGTTTCTAATCTATTATTTGTATCATATGTTTTGATCATCTCTTTTACATAGAAGAAATTGATCGGACTAGACTCATCAGCGACGGTTCATCAACAGAAAAGTCAAATGTGAGGTGACAAGCAAAAGAACTTGTTTGGCCGCTCACGACCCTGAGGTAGTTAGAAAAGCCAAATGTGAGCTTTCTTGCCCTTTTCTTCTGAGCAAATTACGATCCCATTCCGTTCACAGATTCCGGAGGCACACGCATGCAAACGTCAGGGGTATGTGGAGTTGGTGTACAAATGAGTCTAGCGAGAATTCGAGATGAACCGTTTGTTTCCAAGAAAGAAGAATGTTTTTTGGGCCCAGTTGAAAAAACGCAATGAATTTGAGAGAGTATATGAGGGCCATGGCTTGTACCTGACGGCCTAATCCAACAACAAAATGGCCGAACAGAGCATACCCAGCAGGGTGTAAGCACTTTTAGGATGAGGATGAAGACAACCTATGGAGTCTGATGAACATGTTCAAGGAAAGCGGCAGATATTCAGACGAGTGGAAACATCCCAGAACAAGGCGTCTACAGCTTCAGACGCATTTTTGTCTGAAGCGCCGACTGATGGAGATGCATATATTATATAATATCCAACAAAACCCGTTCTCTACTTGACATCTTAGATACACTTGTTGCATATATTCACAAGAATCTGTTCATACGTGCAGTCAAATCCGTACACGTTTACAAATATGAGCAATGTATCTGATCCTCCTGCGAAGGGATCACCAGCTGACAGATTTAATCTGGAGGTGACAAACATTTACCATCCATATGCAGGAGGAATCTGTCTTACTAACAATGTATCTGATCGTGCAAAGAAGCAGCTGCGAAGCTGCCGATCGATTCTTGCCTGCTCTCTCTCTCTCTCTCTCTCTCTCTCTCTCTCGGGCAGGGGAATGATATTATAAGCAGTTGCTGTCTGCATAATTTCAGCTTAAAAATTGCTGTCTTTTCTTCAGGCTTAAAAAAAAAGCTGTCTTGGTTTTCCTATAAGCCAGTCGCCAAATCTTCCTTTTTTTTTTCTGTCTCCTGCTTACGTGTCGAGCTGGTGGCTAGTTGCAGTAATCTGCAGCTTCTTCTCCACCCTCCATTTTTTTTTGGCAAAAGCAAATTCTCCAGCTTAGTTTTGTAACAATGAAAAGCCAACACGCCGGTACTCGCATATATAGCTAGTACTTACTAAGATTTATCCCTTCTTCTTTTGAAATGTCATACCTAGTACGATTTTTTTTATGTACCAAGCGCAATGCGATCATGACATGACCTTGTTAATTATTCGCCATTGAAAAAGAATACATATCCTGTCTGAAGATGATCCCATTTTTGTCAGAAAATATGGTGGGTGGTGCACGCCAAAATTAGTTCTAAATACTCTGTTTCGGATCTCATGCATGAATTATTGTTTGTCACATCTTGTATCATGCATATTGCTGAGCCTGAGATTGAGACCACAAAGATCAGATTGACAGCAACTTGTCTGAATTTCCTCCTTTTCATGCACATTTCTCATGATGAGACTTGAGAGGGCTTACAGTGTAACGTGAGAAGTACTACTAGATGTTTCAAGCTGGCAGAAAGAGATTTCTGCACAAATTAGAGAAGGTTAATTTTCCTATACTTGCTTTCCAGCTGGACTGGTCGTTTCTGACGACCATTCCATTATCCTTGAAAAATTGACAGAACGAAAGCTCGGACCAAACTAGAAGAAAACGGGAACCGCTGGCCCTGTGGTGAGAAGAGAAGAGAAGAGAAGAGATGGTATATGGTTACCCCCCTTAATATTATTTATTTATGTAACCTTTGCGCATGACGCTTGCATAGATTGAGCAAGCAAGTGAAGGTGAACAGTGATTCATTTTTTCCTTCAGTTTTCTGCATTGTGTATCCAATTGACTGGAGTACTGTCCACGCACAGCACTGGCCTTTCAGCACTGCCCTGAAATTGATTGAGCCCTGTTATACTGTGTGTGTGAGTACCAAGTATGAACGCTTGAATTGAGCCTCATCCATGTTACAGTCACCTAGGTACGTTCAGACCTGAGAGATGGTGTGACATGCGTGTTGGGCGTTTCCTGGTGCAGGCTCTTCTTTTCATCAATGCATGTCGGTCATGTTCTTTTCGGATTCTGAAAAGTTGGTCTTCGATTTTTCTACAATAACTAACTTTTAAACGAAATATCTTTTTAGATAAGGTCTACTAGTTAATTGTAGTATATATTGTTCTGACTTCATTTATATCTGTAAAAACCACACGTGGGTTTCTGTTACTCTGTAATCTCTCGCACAAACAGTCCAAAAGTCACAAACTGCAGCAAAAAACCATAAACGGTAGCCAAAAAAACAGGCCCGTCGTCGATCATTCACCCGAATTGGGCGACTGGTTCATTAAGCTTAATAGTAACACCAAACATCGATCGATCTGTACACTCGTTTGACAAGAACGAGATGAAAACACGCACACAGTATTGTGGTGTGGACCAGACTGTCGATGCTGGTCGTCATCTTTCCATTCCATCTGCTACTTTTCTGATGAAAATATTCAGATTTCAGACCAGCTGAAAACAGGATGTTAAGTAGACTACAGTTATTGTACTAAATATATGGTTCAAACAAGTTTAAGTAGTAACCTCCTTTAAAGATGCTAGCTAGGTAGTTGGCATGAGTTTAAGCTGATCGAGTGGTGCAATTAAGTTTGTTCAGAACAGAGTAGAGATCTCGTTAACTAAGCTTGTACTACCTTTGTCAGGTTGGTGAAGCCGATGATCATGGACAGGTAAGTGAGGGTGGCAAATTAAAGGTCTGATTTTATTGATTTTTGCTTCTAATTTCTATTAGGAGAAGTTTTTAAAGCTAATGTAAACATCTAGCTTTCTGAAGTGACTTCTCTATTCCTCTCGCTCTCATCTTACACACACATCTCTTCCTCACTTTCTCCACCGTTGGCACGCTCTTTCTAAAAGCCACCTCATCTAGTCACTACTATTTATTTTTAGTTAAAAGCCATCAGCAAGGCAATACAATCACCCCTGAGTCATCATCACATTGCAGGAGGGGGTTTCGTGGAGGATTCACAAATCAGAGGATCAAAATGTAATTAAACCAAGAGAGAAGCATTACGATTATTTCTTGGGGTCAATTTGACATCCATTCTAACGAGCTCTTGTTGGAAGGAGAAGAACCATCTGAAAAAAAGTCTCGGATTTTGGCCAGATATTTTTCCGGTAGGTATTCGTAGGGACTAATGTGCAATTTGATTTTTTCTCAAGGCCATTTACCGCAAACCGCCTACATTTTTTTCTCTTTATCTATTGCACCACACGTCATCAAACGGCTGGTGCAACGGGCTAGTTACCACTCGGCTCGAATCTCTCCCCCTCACCGCCGTCGAGGCCGCCCGTCGGTCGCGCCCCGCCGCCCTTCGTCTCCGACGCCGGTCGGGAGGATAGCGAGCTTCCTTCTCCCCGTAGCCGGTCCTAGCCGCGTTCGCAGTCGGGTCGGGCGGGTGCTACCCGATCCGTTTGCGGTTTTTTTTCCTCCCTTCCTCTCTCTTTCGCGACTGCTACATACTTTTTTCTCCCTTCGTTTAGACAGAGCGGAAGACAGCAGCGTGGCGACGCCCAAATAGAGCGATTCGATCGAGGCCCCTCCCCCAATTTGCCAAATCCCCAATCCGAATCCGCCAATTGGGCGCCCCCGCCACGCAAAGGTGCGAGCTTTTTTCTCCCTTTGAGTCGCGTCCCCCAGGATTGGGAGCCTCTCTTTCTTGATCCGAATCAACGAATTTATGCCTAGTATTTTTGGTGCTTGGGTGTTTGGATATCATTTGATTGCTGTATGCGGGTTTGGATTTCTTGGATCGGGATGACGAATGGTATTGGGAGGTGTCTCGATTTGGTGGACGGTCGGCTGACACTTAGGGGAAGCGCCCGCGCCGGTTGGATGGTGGAATCGAGGATTTGGGGAAATTGGTGTGCTAATCATGCTGTATAATTATATTCGTTAGCTCCCCTTTTAATGGTGATGTTTAACTGCGACGCGAAGGATGAGTTTTACAGTTTACCGGAGGAGATGGGGTTTTGGATAATTGAATTGTTGTGGGATTAATCTATATTCTTATCGACGTGTCAAGGCATCATTCCTTTTGTTTATCCAATAGAAGAAGTACAAAGAATTCTGCCTTTGCCGCTAGTTCTTCGTAATTTATAAGCAAAATCTTAGCTTTGATCGGTTGCTGTAAGGAAGTTGTCATAATTTTCGAGTGCGTGATTGATGGGAAATATTGGCTTTTTGAACATTTGATGTTTCTTGAGTAAGAAATCTGGTGACAAACAGTGACTTTGCTGCATTGTTTTTTTCCTCTTGGCATAAGAGAAGCATATTAAGGCATTATGGAATGCTATGACATGTGGTATGTCTTTTTGATTTCAAATAAAGCGATGATGTAGGTTACTCATTAGAAGCATGCTTATTATACTAGAACCTAAAGGTGCCAAAAGAGGTAATTTGATTAGATTTTCTGTCCTTCTGCTTGTATTATTATAAGAATGAGATTTCTCAGACCTTTTGGATTTTGAGTTGTAGACATAGCAACTGCGCTAACATTGATATGTATAGTGTTTGATGGTAGAGAAAACATATACTGCACAAAGAAAAGAAAGAAAGATCAAATATGTTATCTTTGAAACTGTGTTTCCAAACCGAGCGCAAGCGATGGACTTTTTGAGTTTTGAGTATCATTAACAAGCCATACCTGTGTTTCGCATACTTATACATGTTTTCTTTCCAGGATAAAAGAAAGAGATATATCGGTGCATTGAGAAGTGAAACTGCATTTATCTTGAAGCACAGATGAAGTGGGCTTGGAGGCGTATGTGGGTGGGATGACTGATGAGGGATGATAGTGACATTGATGAACTTGTTACGGGCGTGCTGGAGACCGTCATCCAACCGGCATGCCCGGACAGGCTCGGATGTTGCCGGTAGGCAGGATGGACTTCTATGGTACAAGGACACTGGACAGCATGTAAATGGGGAATTCTCCATGGCTGTGGTCCAGGCCAATAACTTACTTGAGGACCAGTGTCAGATTGAGTCAGGTCCATTGAGCTTTCTTGACTCTGGCCCGTATGGCACCTTCGTCGGGGTTTACGATGGACACGGTGGCCCAGAGACGGCTTGCTATATCAACGATCACCTCTTCCACAATCTGAAAAGTAAGTGCTAACCTGGGAGCATTATGCCTTAGTATTATGTTCATTTCTTGCATTCTTGGTGCCATATCCACACTAGTGCTTTTCACTTGCCACATAAAGAGAGCGATTCAGTGATCATTCTATTCCTCCATGGCTTAATATTTCAGGGTTCGCATCAGAGCAAAATTCAATGTCTGCTGATGTACTGAAGAAAGCATATGAAGCTACAGAAGATGGATTCTTCTCTGTTGTCACCAAGCAATGGCCTGTGAAGCCTCAAATAGCGGCTGTTGGATCATGCTGTCTGGTTGGTGTAATCTATGGTGGCATACTTTATGTTGCCAATGTTGGGGATTCCCGCGTTGTTTTAGGAAGACATGTTAAAGCCACTGGAGAAGTTTTGGCTGTCCAACTGTCAGCAGAGCATAATGTAAGTATTGAGTCAATGAGAAAAGAATTGCAGTCAATGCACCCGGAAGATAGGCAGATTGTTGTTCTCAAGCACAACGTTTGGCGTGTAAAAGGCTTAATTCAGGTGCGCCCTCTATCACTGGGAAGACATTTGTAGCTTTGAGAAAATTTGATTCAGTGGTCATTTCATATAGCTTGCGTGCATCCGTGTTGGCAAAAGATAACTTTAGTTTCATCACCTTGTAGTTTAGCCTGTTCTCTTCCTTGTCTTCTGAATCGTATTTATTGAAAAACCTCATCCACATTTGTCCAAGATAAATGGCAAAACCAAGTGATTACAGGTGGTAGGGCCGTAGGGGGCAGAAACATATCTTTATGCTTGTGGATGAGGGATTTTTTGTACGAATAATCTATTTTTTATTCGAAATAACAGAAATATACCCACGGCGACATTTTTTTACAGAAATAGGCTCCAGTCTGCAACGCTGTCTGCAAGCCGTTGGGCGACTGGAACCAGTCCCCTTGAGGGCGGCGGCCTTGGTATTTAACCCTCCACCGCCCAACGGACGACGATCGCAATAATTCGCCCAACGGCCGGCGGATTGCATACGTGTCGCCTGGCTGTTGGGCGACAGGCTCCAATCGCTCAACCGTAGGGCGACTGGAGTCTATTTCTGTAAAAAATGTCGCCGCTGGTATATTTTTGTTATTTCGAATAAAAAATAGATTATTCGTACAAAAAATTCTGTGGATGAGAGGTATCCCCTTTATGTGTTGGATGATTGTGGCATCACTGCTATATTTTTTAGTTAGGGAGGAGCTTGAAAATAATTGGAGAGTTTTCATTGTTAGTGCCTGTATCATCTAATGAATTGAGATATTTCTCATGGCATGGATACTATTTGTTATGGATACTAAAGCATTACCTGCCTAGTATTTGTTATGGTTCAGTTAGGTCCATTTCATCACTCGTTTAACCATTCATGAGTGAAAAGTGCTTTGACATTTAGCCCCTTGATTCTTCGCTATCCAGGGCTTTGTGGCATGGCCTCACTGGGTTGCCATGATAAGACATCCAGTTATTTGATGTTGAGTTTCTTTTGTATGAGTAACAAATTTGACGATACTTGCTGCTTCAATTACGTTGTCGTATTGCTTTCAAGGTCCAAGTGAAGATTTTTGAGTTTTCTCTATCTGTTGTATGTTGCAGGTCTGCAGATCAATTGGTGATGCCTATCTCAAAAAAGCAGAGTTCAACCGGGAACCTCTGTATGCAAAATTCCGCCTCCGTGAACCTTTTCAAAAGCCTATACTAAGTTCAGAACCATCGATTAGTGTGCAACCACTACAACCACATGATCAGTTTCTCATATTTGCATCTGATGGACTTTGGGAGCACTTAACCAACCAAGAGGCTGTTGACATTGTTCACAGTAGCCCTCGAAGTGTAAGCTTCTTACTCCTGTGTAACTAAATTAACCTGACAAACATATTTCTGGTCATATATCACTAACTTAAGAGCTAAAGTACTATTATATGCCGTTGATTACCATTGGTCTCTCCTCGAAACAACAATTTGCATATTACACTTTCTTTTAAAGCAAATGGCAGGAGCTCTGCCAAATCATTAAGAAGGAAAATAGAAACAACCACCATATCAAAAACACGGTTTAGTCAAACAGAACAACTGCTAACAGCTGGAGCAACAAAAAGGAAATTTGCATACTACATTGATGTTGTCAAATAATATGGATGGTTCTCTGTTCTCCTCAAAACTACAAATTGCACATTACCATGGCATTTGTTTAGAAACATATAAAATCTAGCGATCACGCTATCAGCAAAATCTTGATGTGGCATGGTTGCGGGTACAATAGAAAGTAGAACCCTTGATACAAAAGTTTGTGGTTGCCATGGAGTGGGCTGAAATCCATCACTGCTACCACGGAAGTTTAGCATCATAATTTTTTTTTACCTTGTTATTGCTTAGCCCTCAGTAGAAGGCAAGTTGCATGAAAATGAAATAGACGTGTTAGGTGGCTGACTGCAGGTGAAGAGTGTGCTAATGATTCACTCTCTCTGAACTTTTCAGGGAAGTGCTAGGAGGCTCATAAAGTCAGCGTTGCAAGAAGCAGCCAAGAAAAGAGAGATGCGGTACTCTGATCTCAAGAAGATTGATCGCGGTGTTCGTCGCCACTTCCACGATGACATAACGGTCATAGTAGTCTTCCTTGACTCGAGCCTTGTGAGTAGGGCGAGCACCTACAGGGGTCCTGCTGTTTCTCTAAGAGGCGGCGGTGTGAGGGTGCCCAGCAATACGCTTGCAACTTATGCGTCGCAGACGTAGCCCCAAGCAAGTGCCTGGTGGAGACGACAACCCCGACTGAAGAAGGTTTTCTTCCCTTGTGGTAAGCGTAGTCATATTGGCAAAGACCATTCCCTCACTGATGTAAAAAAACAAAAATGGAGGCGCGCGGAAGCTCTTCTCCAGCTTTTGAATCCCATCATGATAGTAGTGTATGTTTCAAGATTGACTTAAAAAGGATAGCTAGCTGCTCTGTTCTGTTGTGCTGCTGATGCTCCGTGGGAAGCGAAAATCTTTCCAGCTGACATGCAATTGTCTTGTTCCACCGCAGGAATTGTGGCATAAGTGCATACGAAATAATAAGCCAGAAGGAGTAACTTATTAGCTGATGGCGTGGACTCTTTGTACGTATGTATACTGTTTTGACTTGTACAAGAACTGTTATTTGTTGACAACTATACATGAAGCTGTCGATTTCCCCCTGAAGATTATAGCAGTAACAAGCATGTCTCCATCTCGCAACAAGATGCTGTAATAAATGGATTGGACTAGATCTGCCTCTGTAGTATAGCGATGGTCACAGATGACCGATGCTACAGACCTTGAACAGCTAATTAACCGTTTTCAACTCAGGTCAGTGTCGTGCAGACTGCGAGTCACGGTACGAAGAACTGGATTTGGGTCCGATGGATCGGTTCATGTCATCTGCTGAAGCCCGTCCAAATTCAGAGCTGGCATCCATCACGGCAGCAATAGCATCAGAATGGAAGTGTTCCATCAGTTGTCAGTTTAATCAAGGCAACGTCATCGTCTGTTGTCAGAAGACGGGAGAGTGAATGGAGTGATGTGACGCGACGCCCATCGCCGTGGGGAAGGAAGTAAAGGATACGATAGGATAGGGTTGCCGCCGGCGAGTCAGGGCCTTGCAGCACTGGTTACTCCTTTTGGCATCACCAAAATCTCACCCTGCCCCACCGCTGCCAACCTCATCTCATCTCTGTTACATTCTTCTTCTTCCATTGCGTCCATCGCGTCTCTCTCTCTCTCTGCTCCATGATGAGAATTGAGAGCCATTGCATCGGGGTTGCATTGCATTATTGGTGTGTGTGCCGTCTGTCCGGCCACTCCGCGGCGGCAGCAGCAGCTTATGGGCCTATTCTTTCAGGTCACAAACCAGTCGATTTTTGACAGTCGTTACAGTACTTAATTTTTAAACGGAGTATTTTTTTCAAGATTAGGTTTACAAATTAAACGTAGTACACGTTAAAAGCTTAACATCTGTACCAGCCAAAATCGCAAATGAGTATCGATCTCTTCGTAATCTGTACCGTAAACAACCAATTTAAAAATTTTAGCTAAAAATCATAAGTCGCAGCCAAAAAGAACATGCCCTATTTTTTGGCCGTCACATGATCATCCGTTCCATATTTCTTGGCATCGCCCGCAGGGTGATTCGGATATAAAATTATATCCTGAATTATCAGACGACCTACGACGAATCCACAAATATTATGTGTATATTCATGAGGCCCAAAAGACAATATATAGGGGGTACAACAGGATATACAGAGAAATATGTCATATATAGATAAGAAAACCAAGTCATATAAGGAAACGAATAACAATCGTATTCTATCCTTTAACACCTCCTCAAATTCATGGTGGATCACACACACTGAGTAGGATTTGTATCATAATCTTTATAACTTTGTAGCTATCAGAGTAAATAATAAGTGAATACTTAAAAGAAAATTTGTAAAGCACCATTCACTCCTCTGTGTTGCCTATTCAGTCCCACATAGATATTTTACATCAGATCATCGGTCCGGAGATCAAAGCGCAAGCCGGTCCAGAGCTTTCAGTACTATATTACATCAGGAGAAGGGAAGGATAGATCAAAAAGAAGAGAGATATTAAGATCAAAAAGCAGCTCGCAGCAAACAGAGCCTCCTCCTCCTCCTCCTACTAGAGGCTAGAGCAGTAAGTACGTCACGGCCGCCGTCGATGGTGATGATCTACAGCTTCCTCCTGCACAGCGGGCAGGATCCATGCTTGATCAACCAGCCGTCGATGCACGGCACGTGGAACACGTGCCAGCAATCCGGCAAGCTCCTCACCTTCTCCCCGGCCTGGAAATCCTGAAACAAAGAGGAGCAAAAGTTGAGAACATCCACATCACTGAAAACAACCAATCAGCATAATATCTGCCTGTAATCAGTAAGCATACATGCAGTAATTTGGCACAGCAACTTAAATCATACGTTTGTGTCACTGTAGGCTAAATCCGCTATAACATGAATGCAATGATACAGTGATCAATTAGTTGTATGTATTCCAATTGGTAAGGTAATGGGCAAACAGAGAGGTTTAGGCTTACGGGATAGTGAGTTTCAGAAATGTTGTGTGGTTTCAAACCTGGAGGCAGACTGAGCATCCGGAGAGGTCACCAATGGCGTTCCGCTTGTACTCCTCGGTGATCCTGACCTCGGGCAGCTTGTCGATGGACGCCCTTGGCATGCCGTTGGTGCCCTCGATCTCAAAGAGGTCAGGGGACTCCCTGAAGGGTGACGAGTCCACTGCATTCATCTGTGTTCAAAGAGAAATGATACTGTCAGACAGATGCACAATGAGCAGTATTTGGTTTCAGACAAATGTCACTGCACTCTGGGGCAGATGATCAAGTGACCTGGCTCCGGACCACCCGCTGCACCGCCGGGTCGACTTTCTCGCGGACAAGCCTGCCGGTTAGGAGGCTGTAGATCACATTAAGCTGCATTACCCGGTAAAGATTTTTGTTAGGCTCAACGAGGCGAGAAAGTTTCGCTAAATTCAAGGTTACCAAGCATAAGAAGAGATGTTAAGAAACATATGTTGTCTCAGCAAAATTTTGCGCAATATTGACGGAAAGTTCGAGTGACAGCTTGCGCTATATGGCTTGGTCGATCTAAGTGAGGCGTGATTCAGTAGAACTAGAACGGAAGAGTTGCTGACGTGTGGCAAGGCAGTGGTGCATCTACAAGTGGTATGCATGGTGATTACTTGCAAAGTAAGATGAAATCTTGATAAGTTGACCAAAATACCGAAAACTATCTTGGATCAAAACCTTAGCTCTTGGAAAGATAGTTTAAGTCAAAAAAGAGCTGAGATAATCAAGTAGATCAAAGACTAAGAACTTGACAGATTCAAACTTATGTGCTTTGAAAAGCATGCACAAGTGTGGTATAAGTAAAACCTATATTGTGTGTGGTTAATAGGTTTCTCCTATTTATACTAAGTAGATTGTATCTATTAGGGCTAGATAGTCATAGTTGTCTTGTTTATTTAACGGGTTCGGATGGAGACTTGCAAGTTAACCATCTAATTATCCTAACTTTACTCATTGAAGCCA
This sequence comes from Bonia amplexicaulis, assembly GCA_036346245.1. Classification (NCBI taxonomy): domain Eukaryota; kingdom Viridiplantae; phylum Streptophyta; class Magnoliopsida; order Poales; family Poaceae; genus Bonia; species Bonia amplexicaulis. The sequence goes on along the minus strand of CM070752.1, from coordinate 24,283,690 downwards.
AGTGTTCTAGGGTTTGGGTTTAAGAAATGGAGTATTGTAATGTGTTCTCTTGTCTTCTAGGTGTAGTAACCATAAAAATCTTCATCCTCAAGTAACAATATATCAACTTTATTCATTTCTTATAGATCCCTCTTGTTTTGATTGGTTTTGATCTTTGTCTCTTCTCTTTCCTGATCTTGCTAGATGTCAAGAATAAGTAAGTGATTGAGATATATCTTAAAATGCAATTCCCATCATCTAGGCATCAAGTTCAGCAAATTCTCGAAGTTGTCTGATTTTTGCTTGATTTGGTCTCTCCGATTGATTTCTTGATCCAGCTATTTTAGCCTTGATTCATTAGGTATTCTAACTTGTTGTGATATGTAAAAATACATATAGAGTCATATTGGCTATCATTCACCCACAAGCATGTTATTTTTATCGTTTTTTATTTTTCCCTGTTTTGGTGCAACCTTCTTTTAAACGAAAAAATATCAGAACTTTGGTAACGATTTTCTTGTTTGTTGATTAGAATAGGTTCATGATATCCTAAATAATGTGCATACCAAATTTCAAGTGATTTGGAATATTGGTTTGAGAGTTGACTTAATTTATAATTTTGATCTAGTGTTGATGCAGTAGAGCTTTACGAACTAAAAGATTCCAATTTCCTTAAGTTCCTTAAAATATTTGGTTGTGATAGCTTATTAAGGTTATGATCTTGGTTCAGGTTTCAATTTTTTTGGATCTATGAGCCAAAAGTTTCATTGATTTTTGGATTTCAAAGTGTTGTTTTTATTGTTTACTGGGCTGATTTTACTATAGCATAGCGAATTTTTAGAAATTTGATTTCTTGATATTCATAGCTTCTCATAGCTATTTTAGTAAAAAATCAATGAATACTTAGAGAAAAAATTTTAAGATATTATTCACCGTTTTATTGCCATACCGATCCTACAACTTTGGACAACAAAAGGATAGTTTTGACTCTGGGATGAACAGATGCTTTTATATGGTAAGAGCCTGTGGTTTAGGGTCATAATTAAAGATCAGACAGCAATATGAATACGTCATTAGCGAACGGAAGAAACACAAGTAGTTCATATAAATTAAGCAACGCACACTGATACAGACAAGGAAGTGCAAATGAGCAAGTGTGCGGTTACGAGTTGCTGTCCTACTCCTAGCTGCTTGTAGCTAGCGTGATCAATCGTCTATGCTTGCTTACCACATACAAGATGCTCCAGATCCCGGACCGCCGGGAACGCCACAGCCGGATCGACGAGTCGACGACCTCGATGGAGACGAGGGCGCCGGTGATGGCGCCGATCCCGGTGCCGCGGAAGAGGCCGCTCTCGGTAGCGAGGCCGATCAGCCCGCCCGTGACGGCTCCGAGGAACAGTCCAGCTGCATAAGGAAGCAAATATTTATTTATCAGCGGTTTCAGCACTCCGAATTCTTACAATCTACTGACCCATCCTTAAGCTCAGGGGTCTCCTCTCCCTCAACACATACTGATGATGCATTTTTGAAAGAAAAAATATAGAATGAAAAACAGGGATCCCTCCACACAGATTTGCATCCACATGAGCAAAAATCCCCAAAAAGAAAAGGTGAGAAATGATTAAACCATCAAAAATAAATTCTTTTACTTAAGGAAAACCATGAGAATCAAACGAAAACTGAAGATGTCGAAACAAGTAGGAAAAATTCTCCTTTTCTACGCCAACAGATGGAAACCAAACCAAAATCAGGGGGGGAAACATTATGATATCTGAAGAAGGACTCTGAATCATGCATGAGAAGCTAGCCCCTAAGCAGGGTCAGGATCGTCAGAAACATGGATCACACCGACAGAGACATGGTCCAAATCGGCGTTAAATCAAGAACGAGCTAAATAACCGAAAAAAGCAGAGAAGAAGAGGAAGGAGGGGAGATAGAGAAGATCGATGACGTACCTATGGCGAAGATGAAGGTGATGACGCCGCGGAAGACCCTGCGCATCATCCTCCTCCCGCGGCCGCCGCCGCTCCTCGCGAGCGACGACAGGGAGACATTGCTGGAGTTCCGTAGGAGCGGGACAGAGGCCGCCGCCGCAGCCGCAGAAGGAGGCGTTTGCAAGATAGCACCGGACGGATCCATGCCGGCCTGCTGCGGCACTAACCGACTAGGTAGCAACTGCTCCTGCTCCTCCTTGATGGATCGCAAATCGCAGCGCCAAATGAATCGAGGTGAAACGGAAAGGGTTTGGAGCGCGGAGAGACGGAGGAGAAGGAATTGATGGACGATGCTGCAGGTGAGGTGAGAGGGAGGAGGGGGAAGCTAAGCTAATTAGCTAGCTAGCCTAGCCTAGCCTAGCCTAGACTTTATGGCGCCAACGAACTCGTCTGTCACCGGTGCATTGATATAATAAATCAGCTGCGTGCGGGAGCGGTCGCTAGCTAGCTGCAGCTGCAGCTGCAGCTGCTGCTCCTGCCGCGCGCCATCTGTAACGTACGTACGTCTAGCCCTTCCATCTGCCTCCTCCGCTACTGAATGCCATTGCTTGCTCCTTCCGTCTGCATGCGTAGCATAGCCACAGCCCAGCCTCTACATTTTCCCTCGGCCGTCAGTTTAGAACGTGTACGTGTGCTTGCTAACTATGCTTAATTTCGATCCCGGGATATGTATGTGTGTAGCTCCATCTTGACCAAAATTTAGTGGGACGGAATGCGTCAAGGCGAATACCATGTCCGAGATCAGCGGCTGAACTAGAACAAAAACGACCCGGCTTCACCACTTCATCATGTATATAACAACATATATAATTTTAAGCAATATTATACTAAACAGTAATGCATCGGGTAATTTTAGAATTAATAATTCAACATAACCGATAGCAATGTATAATTAAAAAAATAGCTATCAAAATACTTATCAATATTAGTAGCATTATTTGACATCTTTCTTTTTAGAAACTGTTCCATAAATTTATCTATCGTTTAATTGAAAGCTCAATTAGATAATGATATATTCAACAGTTCGAGAACAATATAACAAAAACTACATGCCAAAGTTTACTTGCTTGACATTGTAATAAAATACTCTAAGATAAATCCAAAACTTGGCTCACTATGAGCACATGGATCTGAAATGAGCCGTAAAATATTACCAACCATACCCCGTGCTGAACGATAGGGAGAATAATCGAAGAGAGAAAATCATCCCTTACGCCCAGGATGGTGGAGGCAATCACATAATCAAAGAATGGGAATTAGCCAAAGAGCGGCAACAACATCAACTGGAGGATCCTGAAATTGTACATACGTGTGCTGACCTCGAACGCATGAATGACCTAGACATTGATGAGTAAATACTATGTATGCATGTTGTTATAGTTAGTATATACATATATTGTTACTGTACTCTTTTCCTTACTCGGGGAACTCTACTCTAGGGCGTAAAGTTTTTAACAAGGCAGTGACATTGTATTTTTAAAATATCAAAGAAATTCTATTTTTTTCCAAATATTTACGTCATTGTATGTCCATATTTTTATGCAACTAATTCAATTTCAACTAGTTTTTAACGAGCCGGGTACGAAAGAAAAGAAGATGACGACCATCATCACCATCGTCGTCGCCGCCTTCATCGTGTATAGTTACTGCGGGCTGATCTTGGGTTGGCACGGCACGAACGCTGGCATGACGGGCTCTAGACCGTGCTTGGACTTGGCCAAAGACGAGGCGGGCCGGCACGACACGGCACGGTGAGATAATTGGGCCGAGCTAGCACGGCACAAACCGGCACGAAGCACAGTGGGTCTAGACCGTGCCGGCACGGCCCAACTCCTAGCTCTAGTCAAAATTACTACATAAGTAGGAGCCATGTAGTACGGCAGATAGATGCAATGCATTATTATGTAATAATGTAAAATTTGATTTATGTGGATAAGATGTAAGCATCGATCGACCCATGCATCGCTTATTGAATTGGTCCCGTTCGTTTCGACTTCAGCTTCTGGCTTGTGGCTAATTTCATAATTTTCATATTTTTTGAACTTTTGGCTTCTTTTGAGTTTTTTTGCCGATTCTTTTTTTCTATATTCGTTTGCATTGCCGTGTTGAGCTAGCATATTTTTCTATTTTTAAATTTTAATAAATTTAATTACGCTAATTAAGTCATCTCCATTCATGATGAAATTTCGATCGTTATGTTGTAATTTCAAATAGGGCCTGCTTGGCAATGATCTCGCTTATGGTGAAATTTTTAATTTTGGCTATTTACGGTACAGATTACGGAGAGAAATACTCACTTGCGATTTTGAATGGTACAGATATTGAGCTTTTAACGTGTTCATCGTTTAACTTGTAGACCCCGTCTTGAGAAAATACTCCATTTGAAAATTAGATACTGTAACAGAAGCCAAAAACCGTTAGTTTCGGAGGAAAATAATAGATCCTATAACCCACAGCTTTCCAGTCCAACTATGCGGGCTTAATTCCATTGCTAGCAAACTAGCTGTCATGCCTGAAAACTTACTTAATACTAGTAGTACGCGATATTGGCTGCCAGCCCACTTCGAAAATGACATCACATGATGTATGTCAACTAAATTAGTACAGTAATGATCGATTTCGATGTGTTGTCAATTAATTGGTCTTTCTTAGCTGTGACCAGCTAATTAAGCTAAGCATTTGGATCATTAGCATTCAGTTAAGCAGGAATTGATATATATATATATATATATATATATATATATATATATATATATATATATATATATATATATATATATATATATATATGGGTATCTTATATAGCTAGCTTAGGTGGTGTTCAGTTCGGCTTATTTTTGGTGGCTTATGGCTGAAAAAAACACTGTAGCTGATAGAGGCTTATTCAACATAATTAAATTTAAAAAAAATTGAAAAATATAAAAAATTTGTTAGCCCATCACAGACAACGCAAACGAATACGAGAAAAAAAGAACCGACAAAAAAGCTAAAAAAAGCCAAAAATTAAAAAAAACGAAATTATGAATAGTGCAAAAATAAGCCAGAAGCCAAAAGCTCAAGCCATATTGAGCGGTGCCTTAATACTAAACCACGTGGAGAGGAGATGAGATGAGATGGCCACCCTGTGAGCCAGCCGTGGCCATCTCATCTCCGCGCTGAAGTCCTCCAATCCAATCCATCTACACTAGCCACCCATGTTTTCCTTCTAGATTCTCTTTCTTGGGTGCCAGTACTAAATAGAAAATTATTAGCTAGAATTGTTGAAATACGAGTGGGCTATATTAGAGCAGATTATAATTTTTCTACCACGTAAACCAGGAAGCTACGCGAGTAAGAGATCATGGATCATTACCACTAGACACACAGTGCAGCGGAAATAGGGTTGAAGCAGCTGATTCAACGAAGAGCGGTCGGTGTAGCGGTAGTAGTCGAACGTCTTCCGTCCAAACGTCTTCTCCTCGTGATCATCCCTATCAGCACCGCAGTCACAACAGCGCCTCTACCGAAGTCCACACGTCCAGGGATAGAGCACCGTGTGTCGATGTGCTAGCACCAGCGTGCACAGCAGGGGATACGAGCGGTGGAGGCTAGGGTTCCGCCGCTCGACCAAAGGAAGTCACCGTGGACAACTCGGCTCAGTCACCTTTGACCTATTTTTCTTGTGTCATTTGGTTATTTATTTGTGTTTTGTTTCCAGCTTGCATTCTGCAAAGCAGGAACTCATTTGTATTCGTTTTCCGTGCTAGTATTCAGATCTAATGAGCCGGTCGTTATAAGAGCTACAAGAGTAATTAAAGAAGTCAGTGTCATATGGACAAAGAGGCAAGTCACATGTTTTTGATCATGTTGAACCTACATTCCTTTAATTATTTATTTATCGATATTCCGCCGGCCTGCAGCAATCGGCGTGGCCAGAAGACTTCAAGTTCCCGACCGTCGAGCTGTACAAAGGCGATACAGACCCTAGAGAGCCACCGCGGCTCGATGACGCGCCGCCGCTTGGCCGACGGGAGCAGTCATCACCACGCGCCATTCAGCTACAGTACTTAGGGAGGCGGTGGCAGCAAACACCAGTGTGCTTCTGGCTGGGCTGTTCACGGCATGGTGTACCGACTGGCGTCGGCGTAGCAGGCTGATGGGACAGCAATGGACGACGGCGGCGACCGGAGTGTAGGGAAATAGCGCGTGGTGGGGTGGTGGCCAAAAAGCACTACTGCCACAGCAGGTCAAGCACAGGGACCAGTGACACAACGACCACCATAGCTTTAAAGCCTGTTGGCATCCCCCACGCATGGGAAACGCAACCGACGAAAACTGGCAGCGCACAACGTGCCAATCACGCACGGCCACATGTCCCATGATGCAATAAAATCCTACACGACCCCAGTCAGACTTTAACTGGCACTGCATGACGCGCCAAACGCAAACTGCCGCGTGTCCCACTACGCATGGAAAGGGGCTGTACGACCCCGGTCAGACTTCAACCGGCACTGACGACGCGCCAAACGCAATCTGCCACGTGTCCTACTACGCATGGAAAGGGGTTGTTCGACCCCAGTCAACCTTCAGCATGATCAGAGGCCAAAAAGCCCACGAACAATTCCAACACAGGCCGCGGGGACGAAGGGGACCAAAGGGCTCGGCGGCATGGTTTCGGCCCGTAAAAAGCTCTTTACCATGAGAGACTTCTGTAGTAGGGATGGCCCTCACCTGAGCCCATCCGACCTATTTGGGAGCTATAGAGTCTAGTGAGATATGTGTAATAGCATGTATGCCCTTCTCTGGGGTGCTCAACTATGAGGGCAGTATTGTAATTACGCCTTATGAATATATATGCGCCCTGAGCATGGAGGAGGGGCAAGAATAGTTCATCCATCACAACCACTCTACTACTTTTCTAGTTTACTGTTTGGCCTGTAGCTACAACAGTTTCATATATTATTTGACCACAATGATGGAAACGCCAGGGTTTTGAAAGCTCACTGTTATCCTCTCTGTAGCTGGGGACTTTGAGCATGAGACTCGATGAGCTGCATGAGGCTGTCTAGTTAAACAGGAAAGTAGGAAACACAATTAGTAAAAAAACTGAGGAAATATAAAAGGAAGGGGAAGTATGTGATTATCTTGTAAAATTCATGATATTAGTGTGCAGTCAAAGATATCTCTTGTCCTACTTACGAATGGTCAAAGTGATTATCTGATATTGTAATTGGTTGAACTGTCCTATTGGCAGTTTTTTTTACATGCATGTTCCCCTTCTCGTTCTGTTTAGTTCTTAAACTCTTTCAAGTTTTTAACTTATGGGGACAATATTATTCTTGAATAGTGATACTCGTGTATTGTGACTTTTAGGTTGTTCACCCAGCACCAGGAAATGCAAATGTCACCTTAGTCAATGCTACTTCACCACTGCAAGATTTCAACTTTTACCTGTTTAGCACGTACTTCAATTGATGATGAATGCCCGGATTCTTCAGATGATGATATTGATGTCGATCAATTTACTACTGGTGAAGTAAGTTCAGAGGTCCGCAAAGCTCTTGTGCGACCTGGTATTGTTCATAGGCTTGACAAGGGGACAAGTGGACTTCTTGTTGTAGCTAAGGTATTGACTAATTCTTCCTAACCCAAAACCAACACTTGAATAAATTTTGGTAACGTTTGCACACAATTGATGGAATTGGTAAGGGTTACCATAATGAATTTGAATTCCCTTATTGCTATCAAGCATTCAGACTTGCTTTGAACTCTCCCCTTGTTGACAGGATGAGCATTCTCATGCTCTCAACTAGCAGAACAATTCAATCTGCATACAGTACGTAGGGTTTACATCAGTCTTACTTGTGGTGTACCTAATCCAAATTCTGCCAGGGTTGAAGTTTCTGTCAAAGCTCGTGATCCTAACAATCGGATCCGTATGATCGCTGCTCCTGGATCTGGCCACAGATATGCACGCCATGCTGCTAGTAGGTCTATGCTGGTGGTGGATCCGCACTAGTAGAGTGGAGATTGGAGACAGGACGCACTCACCAGATATCCCCATATTTAAGAAAGGAAGCATGACAATTCACAACCACAGTAAAAAAAACTTCCATGATATTTAATGCATATATAAATGTTTGTATTGCATCTCCGATTTGTGGCTTCAAATAGCAATAGGAAACATCCTAGGCAACAGTTTAAAAATTATCTGTATACACTTATTGATTTTGGGAAATGCTATTCAATTACAGCTTTTTTTTATCATGTTAATGATCTTGCACCTGTTCATTTTTATATGCAAAATATCTAGGGATCCCCCTTCTTGGTGATGAAACATATGGAGGTACCAAAAGCATGGCATTGTCGCTTTTAAGACCCAGAACTCCTTCAAGATATCATAGTTATCTTTCAAATCTGATATCAAAGATAGACAGGCCATGTCTCCATGCTGCATTGCTCGGGTAGGTATTTCTTTAGATGCATCTAGCTGTCATATTTTCTTTCTTGCATTTTAGTGTGATTTTTTTTTTCAGATTCAAGCATCCTCATTCAGGAAAGATCCTTGAATTCTCGTGCCCCCGCCAGATGATTTTGGTGAGGTACTCAATGAACTGCATCGTGTTACAGCAACAGGTGACGGCCAAAATGGTGATGTTGTTGCTCAATTTTGTGATTAATACAAAGGAAGAATCCAGAAGATGCTGATTACTGATTAGGATATGGTATGTCTGATCTGAAGGTCGTTTTGACTGAAGGACTTGTGAGGTCATCTCTGACTGAATGAGAGCCAAAACTGCCAAAGAGGTTGTCAACGTCTTCAACGGGAACTGAGGAGGATGAACAGGCCACGACGAAGAAGCTTGGAGAATTTTGACAAGACTTATAAATTACCATGCTTGGTGATGTAATCCTTGAGGATCACCATGCTCTTCTCCTTACAACAGGCAGCTAGTGCCTTGTTGAGCAAAATTCAGAGCCGAATGAGAAATGTGACTGGAGGTTTCGCAGTTTTATCTGTATGGCATGTTCACACCCACAAAATGTCTTGTAGCAGGCAGGAAAATGGCAAAACTATTCAGCAGTGCACAGTAAAGGATTCCGCAAGAGATTTAAACCTACAAAACGAAACCATCGATCACAACTCAGAAAAAGAGTAGGCCATGGCAATGCAAAGATTTAAAAAGTTGTAGGACTACCCTTCGTTTTAAGATTTAAGAAGCAATGCAAAGATACACAGATCAGTGAGTTCATTTTCTGTCACGTGTGACAAACATCCTCGCGGTTGCAGTTGAATCAGCTCTCTCTCTCTCTCTCTCTCTCTCTCTCTCTTATCAGCTTTACAGCAGGAGAACGGTATGCCACTCTTCAAAAGTAGAGTTCCAAGTAGAATGTAAATTGAAACAACTAAAAAGAGAAGACAGTAGGCTAATGGCAATTAGGTGTTCGAGACACACCGAACATAACCCAAAGCAGGCTGCGGCTTAGGGTCTGTTCTGTTCTTTTTAACTGAGCCTTATGGCTTTTAGCTACGATTCATGATTTTTAGGTTATTTATATAAGAGATTAGAGAGCAACAGAAACTCACCGAGAACAACCTGACGGGCCATCTCCCGGCGGGACTCGGAAAGAACGGCCGGCTCAAGACGTTGGACGTGGCCACCAACCACCTCACAGGCCCGGTACCGCCGGACCTCTGTGCCGGCCGGATGCTGGAGACGCTCGTGCTCATGGAGAACGGCCTGTTCGGTCCCATTCCCGAGTCGCTCGGCGACTGCAAGACGCTCGTACGCGTCCGCCTTGGCAACAACTTCTTGAGCGGCCCCGTGCCGTCCGGGCTCTTCGACCTCCCCCAGGCGAACATGCTGGAGCTCACCGACAACCTGCTCACCGGAGAGCTCCCAGACGTGATCGGCGGCTGCAAGATTGGCATGCTACTGTTAGGAACCAATGGGATCGGTGGGAGGATTCCTCCTGCCATCGGCAACCTCCCTACCCTGCAGACGCTGTCGCTGGAGTCCAACAACTTCTCCGGGGCCCTGCCGCCGGAGATCGGCAAGCTCAAGAACCTGTCCAGGCTCGACGTCAGCGGCAACTCGCTCACTGGCGTGATCCCGCGTGAGATCATGCGCTGCGCCTCCCTCGCCGCCATCGACCTCAGCCGCAACCTCCTCTCCGGCGAGATGCCTGAGAGTATCACGTCGCTGGATATCCTGTGCACGCTGAATGTGTCCAGGAACAGACTATCAGGCGAGCTCCCGTCGGAGATGTCCAACATGACGAGCCTCACCACGCTGGACGTCTCGTACAACAGCCTCTCCGGCCCCGTGCCGATGCAGGGCCAGTTCCTGGTGTTCAACGAGAGCTCGTTCGTCGGCAACCCCGGCCTGTGCGGCGGGCCTGTCACCGACGCCTGCTCCCCGTCGGCTGGCGGGGCGGGCTCGCGGTCCGGTGCTGCGCTGTCTCTGCGCCGGTGGGACTCCAAGAAGATGCTGGTGTGGCTCGTGGTCGTGTTCGCCGTGCTGATCATCGCCTTCTTTGGCGCGAGGAAGGGGTGCGAGGCGTTGCGGGAGGCGGCGAAGAGGCGGTCGGGCGCGTGGAAGATGACGGCGTTCCAGAAGCTGGAGTTCTCGGCAGACGACGTGGTCGAGTGCCTCAAGGAGGACAACATCATCGGCAAGGGCGGGGCCGGGATCGTGTACCACGGTGTGACGCACAGCGGTACGGAGCTGGCGATCAAGCGGCTCGTGGGGCGAGGCGGCGGCGACCACGACCGCGGCTTCTCCGCGGAGGTGGCCACGCTGGGGCGCATCAGGCACCGCAACATCGTGCGGCTGCTGGGCTTCGTCTCCAACAGGGAGACCAACCTGCTGCTGTACGAGTACATGCCCAACGGGTCGCTCGGCGAGATGCTGCACGGCGGCAAGGGCGGGCACCTGGGGTGGGAGGCGAGGGCGCGCGTGGCGGCGGAGGCGGCGCGCGGGCTGTGCTACCTGCATGACGACTGCGCGCCGAGGATCATACACCGCGACGTCAAGTCCAACAACATCCTGCTCGACTCGGCGTTCGAGGCGCACGTCGCCGACTTCGGCCTCGCCAAGTTCCTCGGCGGCGGCGGCGGCGGCGCCACGTCCGAGTGCATGTCAGCCATCGCCGGGTCCTACGGCTACATCGCGCCAGGTAACCATCCATCCCAACACCACTTTTCTTGCTTAAGTGAAATGCTCCTCCGATGATGCTTTCGTTTTTGTCTTATAGTTTTTGGTTTTTAAATTCTAGTTGTTCGTGAGAGTTACATGTAATTTTGATCGATATAATTGAACTCGGAATAATGTATACTAACTTATAAACCTCGTCTTAAAAAATACACTATTTAAAAGATAATTACATCAGACCGAACCCACCCACAGCGTTGTTGGCTTGTTGCTCATGCAAGTAGATGGCATATATCCCTTGCATGGAGGAGAATAAAGCTTGGGCATTGCTTAAAAGCTTTGTTTTTTCAGATAGCTGCATGTAAAAGAATACTAGATGCGCGCGCGCGCGCACACACAAAAGCGTAGGGAATCAATGCCATCGCGGGAGACGAAGTGGGCTGGGCATCTGCCGCTAAAGGGGTACCAAGTGGTGGACATTGGACTGGACCTAGATCATGAACTGACATATAATAAAGGGAGATTGAAACATTTGCCGCATATATAAATATGAAATTTGATGATTTATCTCATTTATTTTATTGACATGTGGGTCGAGACATCATAGGACAAATCATCAAATACAATGAAAAATATGGCAAAAGATCAATTACCTCTATAATAAACTAGTAGGATGGTCTGTATATATTAACGTAGCTAGATGTATTATATACAATAATAACAACAAAGTCTTTTTGTCCCAAACAAGTTAGGATAGATAAAATCTTCTCAAGATAAAAAAGATAAGAGTTTTGAAATAAAACGTACAATGCTAAAACCCTAAGCCGTACATTCTGCTATGTGAGTCGAGAGCCTAAAACACTGTCTCAAACTTTCTTATGGTTCCGTATGTGGATCGTTAACTTCTATGTGCTTTTATCCAAAGTTAATTCTTTAAATACATTACAATTCCTCAAGTCTCTTTTAACTGTTTTCTCCCATGACAGTCTTGGTCGGCCTCTGCCTCTTCTTACGTTTTCAGTACGTCTTATAATTCCACTACGTACCGGTGCCTCAGGAGGGCTTCGTTGGAGATGTCCAAACCATCTCAAGCGATGTTGGACAAACTTCTCTTCAATTGGTGCTACCCCCACTCTATCGCGTATACCATCATCGTGGATGCGACCCCGTCTTGTGTGACCACATATCCACCACAACATCCTCATCTCCGCTACACTCATTTTATATATATGTTGTCTTTTAGTATTACATATCTCCGTCGGGGGCGCGGATTAGCTGTCGGACGGCGCGGCTTTTGGGCTTCCCAGCCAATGCACATGAGACGGTGGGGTCTACATAGATCCGCGGTCGAGAAATGCGGGATTTCAATGATCCCGCAGTGGGGTGGTGCGGAAATGGCCCGGTCTATGGCCGCGGTCCCCAGGAGTGGAAAAGTCCTAAGGATCTTCACCACACAGCTTATTCACAATGTTACGCACACTTTTGCCCCCCCAAGTCTGCTGCATTTGCCGTTACATGTTAGCTTGTCATCGTCGCATGTACCTGACCTCGTTTGTGCACTGCCCTTCGTTGGCTCTTTGGTGCTGATCGGAATTCGGTATCGTCCATACGAGCGAAACCAAGTGCCGTTGCTACCGGCTGCCGAGGCCTACCGGGCTTAACGGGGCCGTGGGCTGGCACGCGCTTCTCAACCAAACCTACCCGCCAATAGATAGGCCCACAATCAGTAGGAGCCCAGCAACATGACCATGGGACCCCAAAGTCAACGGCCACCATTAAATGGGACAAGTAACCAACCGCGTAACCATCTCCATCCCCAACCGCGTCGATCCCACCAACCTTCCGTCGCCACGTACGCCGCCGGGGCGCCCTACACAAGCGCCGCCGCCTCCCTCACGACTCCTCCTCCTCCCTTCCAGGCTTAAACTCCCAGCAACGCAATCCCATGGCATCCTACAATTCCTCAAACCCTAACCCTAGCCCCGCCCCCTCGGCCCCGCCGCTCTACCCGACGCTCACCATGGCCGACCTCGCGCCCGTCACCATTGGCCCGTCATCTCCCACCACCACCGACGACGACGCCAATGTCCCGCCCCCCTCGGAGGACGTCCTCCTCCGCCTCCCGGGAGTGCAGCTCCACCTCATTGACCGCCACCGCAGCCACCCGCTCGCCGCCGGCGACCTCTCCCTGCTCCGCATCCGCTCCGGCGACACCTCCCTCGCCGCCATCGCCCTCCTCGACCCGATCCAGTGGCCGCTCGCCCGCGACGTCGCCTCTGTGAAGCTCGACCCCTGCCACTACTCATTCTCCCTCACCGTGCCCGCCTCCCCCGACGACCCGAACCCCGACCCGCTCCACTACGGCCTCACGCTCTCCCACCCCGACCCGCGCCTAGATGGCATCCTCGCCACGTACACCAACTTCTCGGTCCAGTCCGTGGTCGGCGGCGAGGCGTTGGCGAATAGGGTGCGAGGCGAGGTCGAGGCGGCGGCGTACTGGACGGCGGTGGCGCCGAACGTGGAGGAATACGGCGGCGCCATGGCGAGGGCAATCGCGACGGGTGCCGGGCACCTGGCGAAGGGGATACTGTGGTGCGGGGAAGTGACGGTGGAGAGGCTCCGGTGGGGGAACGAGGTCCTCAAGAAGAGGATGGAGCCCGGCGATGCTGATGCCGAGGTCAGCCCCGAGATGCTGAGGCGGATCAAAAGGTATTGGCTTTCTCAGCTTTTCGTACTAATGCTCTTAGTTGCAGTCATGGAAATTTATCCAGTATATGATTTGTGATATACTATAAGGAAACGTAATAGTTTTAGGCTTTCAGCACGTCATAGTCCACAGTTAGATTAGTAGTTTTACCGTGAAAAAATGTGCCATCATGAGTATTTCATAGTTCTTTATGGGTATATCAGTTCAGTTAGAAAACCTTATTATAAGTAGGGATAATCTCTGCATATTATTTGTGTCATCAAGCTGCCATTCACATGTGTTTTACTTGTTTTGATTCAATGTTTATGTCATATAGGAAGACTCCCTAGCATTCGTGTAGTAAGGTCCAGTACAGGTGATTGTAGACACCTGCATTTTGGAATGATTTTTGTAAATGAACTAATTTAAACTGAGGGATATCATAACCATGATACTGTTGTTTTTTTTTATCATGTAATTGCTTTATCGCCAAGTACATTATGTTGGCATAATGTTGAGCTGTTAAGAACTTAAGATATCGTAAATCATATTATCAGTTTAGTATAAGGATTAATTTAAATGTACAAGGAGTTTAAACCCTGTGCCTTGTAAGTACTGTCGCAAATGTTGATCACCAACCTTCATTGCATGGTCTCCGGATGTTTAAGCAACTCGATCTGCTTGGTTCAGCTGATTGTATTGTCTCATTACGTGATTTCTTGTTTTGCTAGGCTTTGATGGTAGTTTTCGTTGAGCTTAATTACACAACTTGGACACATATAATTTCTATCAAATATTTCAGTTATTTTCTACCTCAAAGAATTAATGCCTTTAATTGCTGGCAGGGCTAAGAAAGTGACAAAAATGTCTGAGAAAGTGGCAACTGGAATTTTGTCGAGTTGTGAAGGTTCTTGGTTATTTTACAAGCTCAAGAGCTAACTCAAAAGTCGGCAAGAAGTTTTTAGCCTATTACCGGAGAGATTGTTCTTGCTTCGCTTGATGGATTTGGTATGTGATCTTTAATTTTTTAACGGAATGTGATCTATATTTGTGTTAGTAATACATCATGTGTCTCTGGCATTATTGATCTTATTTCATGGTACACTGAATGTTGGCATCTTTTTCTTGAAAAAATATACTCGAATTCAAAGTTTTGAACGAATTTAGATCACATGCTTTGCTGATTTATATATATAATCAGCACATACCTACAATCAAACTATCAATAAAAAAGGTAACTATAATTCAAATTTCAGTTTGAACTTGTTTGAACTAGTTAGTAAACTAGTTAAACTTGATATCTAAGAAATTTTAAAATTTTTCGCATGCGATACATACCTATTTTAAACTTATGGTGCCCGGGCACCAAGCAAAGACTCGTTACTTTTACTATATATATATATATATATATATATATATATATATATATATATATATATATATATATATATATATATACCTAAGCATGGAGGAGGGCAAGGATAGTTCATCCATCACAACTACTCCACTACTCTCCTAGTTTACTGTTTAGCCTATAGTCACAACAGTTGACGCCGTCCGTGGGGACGACAGAGAGCAAGCCGTGGACTTTGAGAGGTGATGGCGCCCAAGAAAGCATTTTCGACAGCGAAAAGAAAGCGGAGCACGACAGTGGCGGTCGCGAATGCCAGGGCCTCAGGTGGTGGGCCGTCTGTGCCAACACTTGGGGTCGGCGTTGAGGGCGACGTCAGTGCGGCGAACGCGGGCATCGGCATCCGTGTGGGTACGATCAGCCACCACGAGGATCGCCGGGGCGCGGCGGTCGGCCCCGTCAACTGTGCAACGGCCGACCCCGTCAGCGGTGTTCATGTCAGTGGGATCATCGGCGCCGACACTCACGCCGGCGTGATGTATAAGTCTCTGTGTTGCCTTGTGGGGCTGCAGCACATGGTGTTTTTGCTTTTGCTGCCCTTCAAGGACAGCATCTTAGGACGTGGAGCCACCGCGGCTTGATGACGAGCCGTACAAGGCGATACAGACCCTAGAGAGCCACCGCGGCTTGATGACGAGCCGTCGCTTGGCCGACGGGAGCAGTCATCACCACGCGCCATTCAGCTACAGTACTTAGGGAGGCGGCCGGTAGCAAACACCAATGTGCTTCTGGCTGGGCTGTTCACGGCACGGTGTACCGACTGGCGCCGGCGTAGCAGGCTGATGGGACAGCAATGGACGATGGCGGCGACCGGAGTGTATGGAAATAGCGCGCGGTGGGGTGGTGGCCAAAAAGCACTACTGCCACAGTAGCTCAAGCACAGGGACCAGTGACACGACGGCCACCATAGCTTTAAAGCCTATTGGCCTCCCCCACGCATGGGAAACGCAACCG
The DNA here is from genome assembly GCA_036346245.1 of Bonia amplexicaulis. Lineage (NCBI taxonomy): Eukaryota > Viridiplantae > Streptophyta > Magnoliopsida > Poales > Poaceae > Bonia > Bonia amplexicaulis. The sequence continues at coordinate 24,267,529 of CM070752.1, read as the reverse complement.
ACGAAAACTGGCAGCGCACGACGTGCCAATCACGCACAGCCACATGTCCCATGATGCAAGAAAATCCTACACGACCCCGGTCAGACTTTAACTGGCACTGCATGACGCGCCAAACGCAAACTGCCGCGTGTCCCACTACGCATGGAAAGGGGATGTACGACCCCGGTCAGACTTCAACCGGCACTGACGACGCGCCAAACGCAATCTGCCACGTGTCCTACTACGCATGGAAAGGGGTTGTTCGACCCCAGTCAACCTTCAGCATGATCAGAGGCCAAAAAGCCCACGAACAATTCCAACACAGGCCGCGGGGACGAAGGGGACCAAAGGGCTCGGCGGCATGGTTTCGGCCCGTAAAAAGCTCTTTACCATGAGAGACTTCTGTAGTAGGGATGGCCCTCACCTGAGCCCATCCGACCTATTTGGGAGCTATAGAGTCTAGTGAGATATGTGTAACGGCATGTATGCCGTTCTCTGGGGTGCTCAACTATGAGGGCAGTATTGTAATTACGCCTTATGAATATATATGCGCCCTGAGCATGGAGGAGGGGCAAGAATAGTTCATCCATCACAACCACTCTACTACTTTTCTAGTTTACTGTTTGACCTGTAGCTACAACAGTTTCATATATTATTTGACCACAATGATGGAAACGCCAGGGTTTTGAAAGCTCACTGTTATCCTCTCTGTAGCTGGGGACTTTGAGCATGAGACTCGATGAGCTGCATGAGGCTGTCTAGTTAAACAGGAAAGTAGGAAACACAATTAGTAAAAAAACTGAGGAAATATAAAAGGAAGGGGAAGTATGTGATTATCTTGTAAAATTCATGATATTAGTGTGCAGTCAAAGATATCTCTTGTCCTACTTACGAATGGTCAAAGTGATTATCTGATATTGTAATTGGTTGAACTGTCCTATTGGCAGTTTTTTTTACATGCATGTTCCCCTTCTCGTTCTGTTTAGTTCTTAAACTCTTTCAAGTTTTTAACTTATGGGGACAATATTATTCTTGAATAGTGATACTCGTGTGTTGTGACTTTTAGGTTGTTCACCCAGCACCAGGAAATGCAAATGTCACCTTAGTCAATGCTACTTCACCACTGCAAGATTTCAACTTTTACCTGTTTAGCACGTACTTCAATTGATGATGAATGCCCGGATTCTTCAGATGATGATATTGATGTATTTGATGTCGATCAATTTACTACTGGTGAAGTAAGTTCAGAGGTCCGCAAAGCTCTTGTGCGACCTGGTATTGTTCATAGGCTTGACAAGGGGACAAGTGGACTTCTTGTTGTAGCTAAGGTATTGACTAATTCTTCCTAACCCAAAACCAACACTTGAATAAATTTTGGTAACGTTTGCACACAATTGATGGAATTGGTAAGGGTTACCATATTGAATTTGAATTCCCTTATTGCTATCAAGGATTCAGACTTGCTTTGAACTCTCCCTTTGTTGACAGGATGAGCATTCTCATGCTCAACTAGCAGAACAATTCAATCTGCATACAGTACGTAGGGTTTTCATCAGTCTTACTTGTGGTGTACCTAATCCAAATTCTGCCAGGGTTGAAGTTCCTATAGCTCGTGATCCTAACAATCGGATCCGTATGATTGCTGCTCCTGGATCTGGCCACAGATATGCACGCCATGCTGCTAGTAGGTGATTCATGCTTTTCACTCATGCCTTTTCTTTTGTGGTTCGGTTCCGTATATGATGCTGTCCCTCTGAGGCTGTTTGGTTGGGATATCATACAATCAATTCCAGGTCTTGACCAAATACCTAACTAATCAAGCATAAAGCATTTGGAAATTGCATAAACAATAAAACATTACAGAACAAAAAAAAAGGACTGGAGCAAAGCTTCTTTGAAGTGTTGCAACAGTGCTATTTATGTGGAGATTTTCTATTATTGTGAGCAGGATACATACGATTACAGGAACCAGCAACGTTCAACTTCGTAACTCTTTGACAGTGCAGTCAATGCTAGGAGAAAGAAGTGATAAACTGAGAGTGTCCAGGTCAAAGCAGTAAAAGGCAGGCAGATATGTTAAATCCAGCCATAACCACCTGATTTAATGAAACCTGCTTTGCACTAGTTGATTCTGTGAGAAACATAAACTATTTTTGTTGTTTTGGCGGTATGACAATGACTGCATATTGTTTCAATTACAAGTGCTTGGTTTTTTAATATATACTGTGAAGTATTTTTTTTCAGCGACATAAACCTTGTTCTAGGCTTTATTATCTAGCTAGGTTAGGCTCTCTTAGTAAATAGTTTTTGTCGTTTCAAAAAATTCTACAGGTATAAAGTAAGAGAGGTCTATGCTGGTGGTGGATCCGCACTAGTAGAGTGGAGATTGGAGACAGGACGCACTCACCAGATATCCCCATATTTAAGAAAGGAAGCATGACAATTCACAACCACAGTAAAAAAACTTCCATGATATTTAATGCATATATAAATGTTTGTATTGCATCTCCGATTTGTGGCTTCAAATAGCAATAGGAAACATCCTAGGCAACAGTTTAAAAATTATTTGTATACACTTCTTGATTTTGGGAAATGCTATTCAATTACAGCTTTTTTTTTTATCTTGTTAATGATCTTGCACCTGTTCATTTTTAGATGCAAACTATCTAGGGATCCCCCTTCTTGGTGATGAAACATATGGAGGTACCAAAAGCATGGCAATGTCGCTTTTAAGACCCAGAACTCCTTCAAGATATCATAGTTATCTTTCAAATCTGATATCAAAGATAGACAGCCCATGTCTCCATGCTGCATTGCTCGGGTAGGTATATCTTTAGATGCATCTAGCTGTCATATTTTTTTCTTGCATTTTAGTTTGATTTTTTTTTTTAGATAAGCGATTCATCAGGGACATCATTTAGAGCATTATGCTTGGTGATGTAGTCCTTGAGGATCACCATGCTCTTCTCCTTCATTGCAGCCAGCTGCTCGGATAGGACACCAGACTCAGAACTGATTGCAAATGATTCTCCTCCAAGATCAAGGTTGGCTTTCACTCTCGCAATACTTGCCGACAAAATTCAGAGCCGACAACACATGTCTGAACATTACACAGAAAAGCTTAAGCTTGTATACAGAGACAAGATCTTTCCAGAATCTTATCCATAGATATGATTAGGAATCACTGCAGGTTTTAACATACCCATCCACATGGACCAAACCCTAAACCATAAGGTACAAGGATGCTGCAGCAAGCCAGCTAGGAGTACGTAGGAGGGCTCGGTACCTTAGGCGCGGGTACGGCGAGGCGACGGCGATGGAGCACTTAACCTAATTGTATACTCAAATTTTCTCTCAAACCTTCTTATTTGTTTCAAGAACAATAGCTAAATTTGTGTGTTACGGTTTCGGTGTGATGATTTTTTGTTTATTTTTTGCCAAATTATAGAGTTAAGTTTAGTGTTGGCCCCGCTCTAAATGGCTTCAGGTTCTGGTTTATTTAAGCTAGAAGCTGTCTGGAACGCGTCGACTTCTAATTTTAGCTTATTTTAGCATTTTAGGTTTTTTCAGCTTTTTGTCTTTTTTTCCCTTATTCCTTTTCATTCTGCATGATGATATAACTTTATTTTTTTCTCAAAAAAATCTAATCGCCGCTACAGTGCAATTTTAACCATAAGGCAAAAGCCACAGGCAGAAGCTTAAGCTGTAAGCCAGTTAGAGCACCACCTCAATTTGGGTTTTTTGGAATACCGGTCTACTTGTAGTGATTTGTAATTGTGATCCATGTGCTCATATTGGATCAAGCTTTAGATTTATCGTAGAGTATTTTATTACAATGTCAAGTAAGTAAGTTTCGGCATGTATTCTCTGCTATATTGTTCTTGTACTGTTGAACATAGCATTATCTAATTGAGCTTTCAATTAAAAATTTATGGAACGGTTTATAAAAAGAAAGACGTCAGATAATGCTACTAATATTGATAAACATTTTGATAGTTATTTCTTTGTAATCGTACATTATCATTGGTTATGTTGAATTATTAATACTAAAATTATCCGATACATTACTATTTAATATAATATTGCTTAAAACTTATATATATCGTTATATACATGGTAAAATAGTGAATCCAAATTATTTTTGTTCTAGTTTCGTCTACTGTACACTTGGCAGCATGCCACGAATGATTTGGCATGATTAATTGCCCCCCTGCTTTAGAACCATATTCTCCATGATTAGCAGTAGTTGACAGCCGTTGGTAACTCGATTTCCCAGTTCAGTCGATGTGGACGTACACATCAGCAGCATGCCCAGCTGCTGCCTAGCAAAATGGTTAAAGTGGTAGTGGTGAGTCACTCACCCGTTGAGCTAAACTCGAATCGCCTTTCCCACTGCCACCGAAATGGTGTGGATGCCGTTTTGTTGCGATTAAAACTTTTCAGTTGGTGTCATTCTACCCGAGTTGCGTGTTTACTACTAATGAAACTCGGCAGGCTGCGGCTTATGTCTGTTCTTTTTGATTGAGCCTTATAGCTTTTAGTTACGGTTTATGATTTTTAGTCTATCTGTGTGGGAGATTAAAGAGTAACAGGAACTCATGTGCAATTTTTACCGATATAAATAAAGTCAGTATAGTACATACTACAATTAACTTAATAAATTCTATTTTGAAAAGATATTATATTTAAAAGCTAGTTACTATAAAAAAAATTAAAAACACAAGTTAAAAAGTACAACGGCTTTCTTCTACTAGCTATCAAAAGCCTCTTTGTCGACTGTGTGGAGCATTGCATATACATCGATTGACACATATATTTAGATGTTAAAGGCGTATAATATCGGTTATTAAAACAAAAGACGCCTATCGGTTGATGGAATGTTCCTGAGGGTAAAAACTCTCTCTTCCTTTCTTGCGATACCTACCTATCTAATAATACCTCTATGGCAAATATTTGCCTTTTTGCTCTTCTAGTGATCTTGGGCTAATCATGCTATAGTCTAGTTCCGTGGATTGCATTTTTATTTATCTCGTCGAGTGGCACCAAGTTAAATGGACAGCTAATTAGAAAACCCGTAGTGGAATGTGGATTCTAAATTTCTTTAATTTGTGCGCTTTGCTTGTCCGCTCTGATTGATATTCTTCCACGGCTGCATCTTCGACTGTGTGTATCACGATTCACTATGTAGTAACACTGAAAGAGTCAACACCAGCACATAAGTCACTAGGTTCAAGTGTATTTCGCCATGAGCCGAAAATTCCTTTTTGGTCCCTCAGTAACGATCCATAGCAGGACATAATGACTCTCAAACATACATAAAGATCATATCGGATGAAGCTATATAGTGCTTATGTACCGATCCCTTTGCCTCATGATACCAAATTGAACTCAAGGCGAGAAACGTGTCATCCTATGATGGCTCGATCCTTCGTTCGAACTTGTAGCGGATTACTCAGTTATGATTGACTCCTCAACTACATTTGGCATGGCCATGCACTTTTTTAATCCAACCACATCGAGGGCCCAAAGATATCTCTCCTATTATATAGGAGGGGTAAATTCCATCTTAATCGTTCATATTCCTCCGCATGTTTCATAGCCAACCCGAAAGCTGCCTTTATTACCACCCAGTTACGGAGTAGTGTTTGATAACCCCCTAAGCAAACTATTACACATGTAGGAAACAATGACGACCTCGGGTCTAATAATCCTACATACACTATGTATGAAACTAACTGATGACACTTAAGAATATAACAATTCTCGCAGTGTCTCATGATGGGTCAATCCAACATCATGTTCTCTAACATGAGTCCACATTATTGATTTGACATCTCATATCCATGATCCATAAAACATTATCATCAATCAATACATGTGCTGATCTATAAATCATAATCGTCCCACATAATGATATAAGATTAGGGATAATTTAGAATAACATCAAAACATGAATAAAAGAGTTTCACGAATAAATCACATACTTATTGATCAATATAAAAGATATTTATTCAAAGGACAAATAACATTTTATTCAAACATTCATAAACATAGAAATAATACAATCATCTCTATGATTGCCTCTAGAATCCGTCACATATTAGGCCATGCTAGGTTTGAGCCGTGTTAAGTCAGTAGTGCTTTGAACTAGCCCAAGAAAAACAGTCTAACCTCTAGCTCTAAGCTCCATGCATCAACCTGCTCTTGCGGCTGTTCTTTGCTTGCTGTCAGGTCAACCTGTGGAAAAGCAATGACTGCCACAACATCAAATGGAGTAGTAGTAAGCCCTGCCCAGATGGGCACAGGTAGAGATGGCAATGGGTACCCGAAACCCGAGTACCCGATGGGTTTTACCCGATAAAGAGGTGGGTATGGAAAGATATCTTCACCCGCGGGTATACTGATGGGCAAAAATCTCTACCCATCGGGTAGAGCGGGTACGGGTACGGCTGTATATTACCCGTACCCGTATAACCGTGGGTAAAATATACCCGCATACCATATCAATGAAGCATGCATGCATGCATGATATATACAAATATATAGCGTGCAATAATATAGATAATGCACCATCCACATTTAATTTTGGTGCTAGCTGTTGGTGTAGACTTGATAATATATCTGTGCTTTTGATTTAGTCAAAAACTTCTGTCATATTTTATTTAGTCTATCGGGTACGGGTTACCCGTCGGGTATAAATACCCGCACGGGTGCGGGTACGGGTAAATTTCTATACCCGTGTGCGGGTACGGGTATCGTAACGGGTAGAATTATATCTATCGGGTACAGATATAGAATAGCTATACCCGACGGGTATTTACCCGTTGCCATCTCTAGGCACAGGTGCTGTGTGTGTGGCTAGCTGCACGAGTCATGGCCTAGCCCTACGAGCAGCAGCAGCACACTGCACAGGAGCTCAGCCAGCAGCAGTTCCCAACCTTCGTTTCCGCACGTCGTTCTAGAATCCAACAATTTAAAATTTTAAAGCATTTGGATCTGTTACGTGAGAGTGTATACTATAAAAAAATCTTTTATATTTTTGATAATTTTTAGCAATATGTGATTATAAAAGATAGTAATTATATGCGTATCAGAGATATCCAAAATGACAAGTGAAAAATACGTTATTGGAGCAAACCAAGTAAGTCAGGTGTATATGGACATAACAAGTACCAAAGATGTTCGAATCCATCAGCACAGGATAAGAAAATTGTGTGAATTTCAGCAATTTTGTGTGCCCCTCCCCTCGAGCGCAATTTTCAGGACATAATAAGAACAAAACGTTTCCCGTCCAAAAATTCTCATCGTACGCTAGCCTAGATCCTTTTGGAGCAAGGAAGCGCTGACATTGGATGCTTCTTTTTCAACTTTAGCGGATGATCTTTTTTTTTGTTTAGCACGAGCGTTTGTATGAACAAATCGAATACTGATAAGTCAATTCGAAAAGATCGTCCTCATAAACCGCTTTAAAAATATTGTCCTCGACAAGAATTGAAAAATCCCTAAATTCGACTTTAATATATGTAATTAAAACCAATGGACCATGTGACCGTAAATCTCTAGATGTTTCTCCCTAAGTACCCTAGTCGGAGAAACATGATACGTGTTACCCGACCGAATGACTGCTTGATCCTAGTCCGTCTCCCGTTGACAACAATCAACGATCATACGTTCTCTTTCTGACAATAACTGCCTCCCCGACCAGACGCACTGGTTTCACAAGGCATCTTCCCCGGTGGATAATCGATTTCTCTTCGTTGAAATTTAAGGCTGGATGATGAAGATAATTAATATATCATTCAATACAGTGTAATTAGAGCTACTCTCAACACATTGTAACCAGTTCATAGCAATAAAGAGCATATCTGTTCTCTCCCAAGGATTTAAGCTATTTTTCTTATATTATTTCATAAGATTGGTGACTCGATCGTTAACAGCTGCTATTGTTCATGGGGAAGAAGGGGCTGAATCCTTGAAGTTCTCACGATTCCAAATAAGTTCATTAAGGGTAAGAAGGAATATTCTGGTTGAAACAAGGCAAAAGCTCTAACCGACGAATCCAAGAAGAATAAGAAGTAGTGTCCACTTCATCAAGTAGCAGGGGATCGAGCTCCAAGAAGAACAAGGATGCCGATGAAGAGATGGACTATCAGAAGCCACATCACACCGTCAATATGATCTTCGACAGGTCCTTCTCCTATGAGTCCAAACGCCGTCTAAAAACCGTGGAACGGGAAGTGAACCTTATCAAATCTCCGATCACTGTAAAACCATCCAAGTGGTTAGAGACAACTATCTCCTTCAGCCGGGAAGACTGTCCTATGCACTCAAATCGACTAGGTAGGTTTCCTATTATCGTAGAACATACCATAAATAATTGTAGAGTTAATTGAGTTCAAGTAGATGATGGTAACTCTCTTAATATTTTGTTTATAGGAGCTTTATAAGAAATACGAGTTCCCAAGTTGAAAGTAAAACATGTGAAATATTACCTACCTATAACAATTGTCATTACCTCCATACGCAGCCGGGGCCCAGTTGCGCAAAATTGGCCAAGTTCCAGTTGCCCAACAGTCGAGCGACTGGAACTGCAGTTGCTCGGCGGTTGGGCGACAGGTCCCAGTCGTCCGACTGTTGGGCGACTGCAAATATATCGCCCAACGGCCCACGGATAGCCTCCACGTCGCGCGGCCGTTAGGAGATAGATTCTAGTCGTCTAGCGGTTCAGTGACTGAAGATCATTCCTATATTTTTCTTTGCGCGATATATTTCTATAATTTCGATTAAAAAATAGATTATTTACAAAAAAAAAATCGTTGTTAGTGTGGGTCTGTCGCTCTGCTCTCTTAACGTCGGAAGCCCCTCCTCTCCACTCAGCCCCCGCCGCCGCCTCGCCACAACCGCAATGCCTTCCCTTCTCCTACTCCTCCTCATCCTTCTCCTTCACGCCGCCTCCGCCTCGCAGGAGCGCGACATCTACGCGCTCTCCAAGCTCAAGGCCGCGCTCGTGCCCGCCACCTCCGCCGCTCTCGCCGACTGGGACCCGGCCGCCACGTCCCCGAGCCACTGCTCCTTCTCGGGCGTGTCCTGCGACTCCGACGCCCGCGTCGTCGCCATCAACCTCACCGCCGTGCCGCTGCACGGGGGCGCCCTGCCTCCCGAGGTCGCGCTGCTCGACGCGCTCGCCAACCTCACCATCGCCGCGTGCTGCCTCCCCGGCCGCGTCCCCGCCTCACTCCCCTCGCTCCCCTCGCTCCGCCTCCTCAACCTCTCCAACAACAACCTCACCGGCCCGTTCCCTGCCCCCGCCGACGGTTCCCCCTACTTCCCGTCCCTCGAGCTCATCGACGCCTACAATAACAACCTCTCCGGCCCGCTCCCGCCCTTCGGCGATGCGCACGCGCGCCTCCGCTACCTCCACCTCGGAGGGAACTACTTCTCCGGCGCCATACCGGACAGCTACGGCGACCTGGTCGCCCTCGAGTACCTCGGCCTCAACGGCAACGGACTCTCCGGCCACGTGCCCCCGTCGCTGGCGCGCCTGAGGCGGCTGCAGCACATGTACATAGGCTACTACAACCAGTACGACGGCGGCGTCCCGCCCGAGTTCGGCGACCTCGACGCGCTCGTCCGCCTCGACATGAGCAGCTGCAACCTCACGGGGCCCATCCCGCCGGAACTCGGCCGGCTCGCGCGGCTCGACACGCTCTTCCTGCTCTGGAACCGCCTGTCCGGGGAGATACCTCCGCAACTCGGTGACCTCAGGAATCTCGAGTCCCTCGACCTCTCCATCAACGAGCTCACCGGCGAGATACCAGCGAGCCTGGCCAACCTCACCAACCTCAAGCTTCTGAACCTCTTCCGGAACCACCTCCGCGGCGACATACCGGAGTTCGTGGCCGAGCTCCCGAAGCTGGAGGTGCTCCAGGCGTGGGAGAACAACCTGACGGGCCATCTCCCGGCGGGACTCGGAAAGAACGGCCGGCTCAAGACGTTGGACGTGGCCACCAACCACCTCACAGGTCCGGTACCGCCGGACCTCTGTGCCGGCCGGATGCTGGAGACGCTCGTGCTCATGGAGAACGGCCTGTTCGGTCCCATTCCCGAGTCGCTCGGCGACTGCAAGACGCTCGTACGCGTCCGCCTTGGCAACAACTTCTTGAGCGGCCCCGTGCCGGCCGGGCTCTTCGACCTCCCCCAGGCGAACATGCTGGAGCTCACCGACAACCTGCTCACCGGAGAGCTCCCAGACGTGATCGGCGGCTGCAAGATTGGCATGCTACTGTTAGGAACCAATGGGATCGGTGGGAGGATTCCTCCTGCCATCGGCAACCTCCCTGCCCTGCAGACGCTGTCTCTGGAGTCCAACAACTTCTCCGGGGCCCTGCCGCCGGAGATCGGCAAGCTCAAGAACCTGTCCAGGCTCGACGTCAGCGGCAACTCGCTCACTGGGGTGATCCCGCGTGAGCTCATGCGCTGCGCCTCCCTCGCCGCCATCGACCTCAGCCGCAACCTCCTCTCCGGCGAGATGCCTGAGAGTATCACGTCGCTGGATATCCTGTGCACGCTGAATGTGTCCAGGAACAGACTATCAGGCGAGCTCCCGTCGGAGATGTCCAACATGACGAGCCTCACCACGCTGGACGTCTCGTACAACAGCCTCTCCGGCCCCGTGCCGATGCAGGGCCAGTTCCTGGTGTTCAACGAGAGCTCGTTCGTCGGCAACCCCGGCCTGTGCGGCGGGCCTGTCACCGACGCCTGCTCCCCGTCGGCTGGCGGGGCGGGCTCGCGGTCCGGTGCTGCGCTGTCTCTGCGCCGGTGGGACTCCAAGAAGATGCTGGTGTGGCTGGTGGTCCTGTTCGCCGTGCTGATCATCGCCTTACTCGGCGCGAGGAAGAGGTGCGAGGCGTGGCGGGAGGCGGCAAGGAGGCGGTCGGGCGCGTGGAAGATGACGGCGTTCCAGAGGCTGGACTTCTCGGCAGACGACGTGGTCGAGTGCCTCAAGGAGGACAACATCATCGGCAAGGGCGGGGCCGGGATCGTGTACCACGGTGTGACGCACAGCGGCACGGAGCTGGCGATCAAGCGGCTCGTGGGGCGAGGCGGCGGCGACCACGACCGCGGCTTCTCGGCCGAGGTGGCCACGCTGGGGCGCATCAGGCACCGCAACATCGTGCGGCTGCTGGGCTTCGTCTCCAACAGGGAGACCAACCTGCTGCTGTACGAGTACATGCCCAACGGGTCGCTCGGCGAGATGCTGCACGGCGGCAAGGGCGGGCACCTGGGGTGGGAGGCGAGGGCGCGCGTGGCGGCGGAGGCGGCGCGCGGGCTGTGCTACCTGCATCACGACTGCGCGCCGAGGATCATACACCGCGACGTCAAGTCCAACAACATCCTGCTCGACTCGGCGTTCGAGGCGCACGTCGCCGACTTCGGCCTCGCCAAGTTCCTCGGCGGCGGCGGCGGCGCCACGTCCGAGTGCATGTCAGCCATCGCCGGGTCCTACGGCTACATCGCGCCAGGTAACCATCCATCCCGACACCACTTTTCTTGCTTAAATTTACGTGCTCCTATACCAAACCTTTTAGTTTCGAAATAGAACAGATTAACCAAACGTCAACGCGGCATAAGTGAGCTACCAATTTCATCCAACCCATTGGGTCTGAGTAGAAACAAATCAAATTTTACTGAAGACGAAAGAATTCTTGTTGCCTTGGCACGGTCAACCGGGGAGAGGACAAAAGTTACCTTTGGATCGAAGGAGGAGGGTAGCTTTTGCAGAAAGCAGAAACAGATCTACTACAGCAGAAACAGATCTACTACAGTAGTACTAATTGTCAGGCTGCTGCTGCTATCCAGGATGGAAGCATGAGAGACGTCAAATTTGGGACGTGGAGTCCCAAAAGATGAGTGGATTATGGGTTTTACCATTCATACATGGGCTGGATTTTTTTTTTGTTTTGCCTTTGGGCTTATCATTTCTTGCTATATTAACTAACCTTTAAATTATATATCTTTTTAATGTGGGTTTACAGGTAGATTGTAGTAAATATTGTACCGAGTTCAGCTATACCAACTAAAATCACATGCGACTGTTTCTCTCTGTGTACTGTATCTTACAAATAATCAGAATTTAAAAACCATAAGCCAAAAACTAAAACCCAAAAGAACCCACCCATGTATCCATCAGTGGATGGTTGCAAACCGTCGCTGTAGAATCGAATCCGAGCAAACAAGGAACAAAAAATCGAACTTTTACATCTCTCGCCTTTCGTATTTATTTATTCTCTTTTCATTTCTCCGTATTTGACTTGGACATATGTATATGGTAGGTTTTTTTAGGCTATGTCTTATAGTTTTTGGTTTATGATTTTTAAATTCTAGTTGTTCATGAGAGTTACATGTAATTTTGATCGATATAATTGAATTCGGAACAATATGTACTAACTTATAAATCTCATCTTAAAAAAATATACCATTTAAAAGATAATTACATCAGACCGAACCCACCCACAGCTTTGTTGGCTTGTTGCTCATGCAAGTAGATGGCATATATCCCTTGCATGGAGGAGAATAAAGCTTGGGCATTGCTTAAAAGCTTTGTTTTTTCAGACAGCTAGATGCGCGCACACACAAAAGCGTAGGGAATCAATGCCATCGCGGGAGACGAAGTGGGCTGGGCATCTGCCGCTAAAGGGGTACCAAGTGGTGGACATTGGACTGGACCTAGATCATGAGCTGACATATAATAAAGGGAGATTAAAGTATTTGCCGCATATATAAATATAGAATTTGATGATTTAACTCATTTGTCTTATTGACATGTGAGTCGAGACATCATAGGGCAAATCATCAAATACAATGAAAGATGTGGCAAAATATCAATTACCTCTATAATAAACTAGTAGGATGGTCTGTATATATTAACGTAGCTAGATGTATTATATACAATAATAACAACAAAGTCTTTTATCCCAAACAAGTTAGGATAGATAAAATCTTCTCAAGATCAAAAAGATAAAAGTTTTGAAATAAAACGTACAATGCTAAAACCCTAAACCGTACATTCTGCTATGTGAGCCGATAGCCTAAAACACTGTCTCAAACTTTCTTATGGTTCCGTACGTGGATCGCTAACTTCTATACGCTTTTATCCAAAGCTAATTCTTTAAATACATTACAATCCCTCAAGTCTCTTTTAACTGCTTTCTCCCATGACAGTCTTGGTCGGCCTCTGCCTCTTCTTACGTTTTCAGTACGTCTTATAATCCCACTACGTACCGGTGCCTCAGGAGGCCTTCGTTGGAGATGTCCAAACCATCTCAAGAGATGTTGGATAAACTTCTCTTCAATTTGTGTTACCCCCACTCTATCACGTATACCATCATCGTGGAAGCGATCCCGTCTTGTGTGACCACATATCCACCACAGCATCCTCATCTCCGCTACACTCATTTTATGTATATGTTGTCTTTTAGTATTACATATCTCTGTCGGGGGCGCGGATTAGCTGTCGGACGACGCGGCTTTTGGGCTTCCCAGCCAATGCACATGAGACGGTGGGGTCTACATAGATCTGCGGTCGAGAAATGCGGGATTTCAATGATCCCGCAGTGGGGTGGTGCGGAAATGGCCCGGTCTATGGACGCGGTCCCCAAGAGTGGAAAAGTCCTAGGGATCTTCACCACACAGCTTATTCACAATGTTACGCACACTTTTGCCCCCCAAGTCTGCTGCATTTGCTGTTACATGTTAGCTTGTCATCCTCGCATGTACCTGACCCCGTTTGTGCACTGCCCTTCGTTGGTAATAAAATAGCTCATACGCATATGAAGTTGCCATTGCAAAACATTTGCTTAGTTCAGGCAAAGGAACTCCAGCAAACTAAACGAGAGAGGAAGAGAGATCTGCGTTGCTTCTTTTGGAGTTTGAAGGTGGTGTAGTTACGAAGTTGTATATCAGCCTACGAGCATTGCAGTACATTTGTAGCAATATGATTATCATGTAATTAGCTGCGCGATAGGTTGTTAGTGCGGAGTAGTATCAGTAAAAGAAGGGTCGAGTAGTAGTAGCTACATTCATGATGTTCTGTAAGAATAGATTATGTTATTCGAGTTGTTCGAAGATTATTACTGATATAATATGCCATTTGATTGGAGGCACATGACCTTGTCAGAGAAACTTCTCCCTTTTCTCCCCCACGCCCAACCGTCCTCACCGACCGTCGCCCCAACCCCTCCTTCTCTTAGCCGCCGCTCCTCCTTCCCCCCTTCCCCTTCCCTATGCCCAAACGTCCCCACGGGCCGCCGCTACCTCCCCTCCTCAGCTCCTTCCTCCCCGTCGCCTTCTCTCTCTGACTTTGTGAGTCGCGCTTCCCTCTGGCGATAGGGCAATGTTTTTGAGGCGGCCAACAAATGGCGATTAGCAAGCAACGACGTGGTGTTCACCTTCTTCTTCGTCGTCGATGTGTATTGTTGCCAGCCAAAATAGTTCAGCGCTTTGGTGCCATCGAAATTCGGTAGACTTCTCGTCTTTACTGCTGGTCACATCCGACCCATAGCGACATCAGGTATCGTCCATACGAGCGGAACGAAGTCCTGGTTCACGCCGTTGCTACAGGCTGCCGAGGCCTACCGGGCTTAACGGGGCCGTGGGCTGGCACGCGCTTCTCAACCAAACCTACCCGCCAATAGATAGGCCCACAATCAGTAGGAGCCCAGCAACATGACCATGGGACCCCAAAGTCAACGGCCACCCTTAAATGGGACAAGTAACCAACCGCGTAACCATCTCCATCCCCAACCGCGTCGATCCCACCAACCTTCCGTCGCCACGTACGCCGCCGGGGCGCCCTACACAAGCGCCGCCGCCTCCCTCACGACTCCTCCTCCTCCCTTCCAGGCTTAAACTCCCAGCAACGCAATCCCATGGCATCCTACAATTCCTCAAACCCTAACCCTAGCCCCGCCCCCTCGGCCCCGCCGCTCTACCCGACGCTCACCATGGCCGACCTCGCGCCCGTCACCATTGGCCCGTCATCTCCCACCACCACCGACGACGACGCCAATGTCCCGCCCCCCTCGGAGGACGTCCTCCTCCGCCTCCCGGGAGTGCAGCTCCACCTCATTGACCGCCACCGCAGCCACCCGCTCGCCGCCGGCGACCTCTCCCTGCTCCGCATCCGCTCCGGCGACACCTCCCTCGCCGCCATCGCCCTCCTCGACCCGATCCAGTGGCCGCTCGCCCGCGACGTCGCCTCTGTGAAGCTCGACCCCTGCCACTACTCATTCTCCCTCACCGTGCCCGCCTCCCCCGACGACCCGAACCCCGACCCGCTCCACTACGGCCTCACGCTCTCCCACCCCGACCCGCGCCTAGATGGCATCCTCGCCACGTACACCAACTTCTCGGTCCAGTCCGTGGTCGGCGGCGAGGCGTTGGCGAATAGGGTGCGAGGCGAGGTCGAGGCGGCGGCGTACTGGACGGCGGTGGCGCCGAACGTGGAGGAATACGGTGGCGCCATGGCGAGGGCGATCGCGACGGGTGCCGGGCACCTGGCGAAGGGGATACTGTGGTGCGGGGAAGTGACGGTGGAGAGGCTCCGGTGGGGGAACGAGGTCCTCAAGAAGAGGATGGAGCCCGGCGATGCTGATGCCGAGGTCAGCCCCGAGATGCTCAGGCGGATCAAAAGGTATTGGCTTTCTCAGCTTTTCGTACTAATGCTCTTAGTTGCAGTCATGGAAATTTATCCAGTATATGATTTGTGATATACTATAAGGAAACGTAATAGTTTTAGCCTTTCAGCACGTCATAGTCCACAGTTAGATTAGTAGTTTTACCGTGAAAAAATGTGCCATCATGAGTATTTCATAGTTCTTTATGGGTATATCAGTTCAGTTAGAAAACCTTATTATAAGTAGGGATAATCTCTGCATATTATTTGTGTCATCAAGCTGCCATTCACATGTGTTTTACTTGTTTTGATTCAATGTTTATGTCATATAGGAAGACTCCCTAGCATTCGTGTAGTAAGGTCCAGTACAGGTGATTGTAGACACCTGCATTTTGGAATGATTTTTGTAAATGAACTAATTTAAACTGAGGGATATCATAACCATGATACTGTTGTTTTTTTTTATCATGTAATTGCTTTATCGCCAAGTACATTATGTTGGCATAATGTTGAGCTGTTAAGAACTTAAGATATCGTAAATCATATTATCAGTTTAGTATAAGGATTAATTTAAATGTACAAGGAGTTTAAACCCTGTGCCTTGTAAGTACTGTCGCAAATGTTGATCACCAACCTTCAGTGCATGGTCTCCGGATGTTTAAGCAACTCGATCTGCTTGGTTCAGCTGATTGTATTGTCTCATTACGTGATTTCTTGTTTTGCTAGGCTTTGATGGTAGTTTTCGTTGAGCTTAATTACACAACTTGGACACATATAATTTCTATCAAATATTTCAGTTATTTTCTACCTCAAAGAATTAATGCCTTTAATTGCTGGCAGGGCTAAGAAAGTGACAAAAATGTCTGAGAAAGTGGCAACTGGAATTTTGTCAGGAGTTGTGAAGGTTACTGGTTATTTTACAAGCTCAGTAGCTAACTCAAAAGCTGGCAAGAAGTTTTTTAGCCTATTACCTGGAGAGATTGTTCTTGCTTCGCTTGATGGATTTGGTATGTGATCTTTAATTTTTTAACGGAATGTGATCTATATTTGTGTTAGTAATACATCATGTGTCTCTGGCATTATTGATCTTATTTCATGGTACACTGAATGTTGGCATCTTTTTCTTGATTCAAATAGGATGCCCACCTTACATAATTGAACATATTATCATTATTCTATACTACGCCTAGACAACAATTGTCTGATGAGGCAGTGGAATTATTTTTGTTTGCCTCTATTACTAGTTTGAATATCCCTATGGGCACATCAAATAAGTTCTAGTAGTTGAAGGCGGGCTTCAGATGCCCTTTAGTGTCTTTTTTTGGTTGCATATGCTGTGAATTTGCTTTTTCATGGAGTAAGGTATCTCTGGTACTTCAGTGTAGAAGTTGTAAGGCAAAATTAAATTTGGAAATAAGATGGTGGGCAATTCTCATATAGGCTCCTCCATTTCCCCCATGTTACACACATTGTGTCATGCTTTAATTCTGCATTACAAATGGTGAATTAGTGCTGCTTCTAATGGTAGATGTTGCTCATATTAAATCAGCTGCTACCTTCATATGCTTAATGAAGTCACTTCCAGCAAGCGTTAGTTTTAATACAGCCACCCACTGGTGATGCCATCAAGCTCTGTAGAGTGAAAATGGCTATTTCACTCTGGATTTCGGTTGACCTTAGCTTGATATGTTGGACTAAACCAAAAGCCTGTTTTCTGTTTGCCGCCATTACTTCATATTGAGTTAGATACTGAGCTTAGCTGAGTTGGTGGGGGCGGGGGCTGTTAATGATATGCCCTAGAGGCGATCATGGATATGGCTGTATCACTTCTATGTTTATGATCTTTTTAAATAATATGTTATTTTTGTTAGATTTATAGGATGAGGAGATGAATCATTGATCTATTGCACAACCCAAAGGGGCAATATATAGTACAAGACTCAAGGGACATAAGACTAAACCTAGAAACTAGAAAATACTACAATTACGCTTATATCCTT
Source organism: Bonia amplexicaulis (assembly GCA_036346245.1). NCBI lineage: Eukaryota > Viridiplantae > Streptophyta > Magnoliopsida > Poales > Poaceae > Bonia > Bonia amplexicaulis. The sequence goes on along the minus strand of CM070752.1, from coordinate 24,249,877 downwards.
AACACCCCCTCAAATGCAAGATATAAACAATAGCATTGTATTTGAAAAGGTTAACACTAAAATAGAAAAAATCCAAAGTCTAAGTCTTGAATATATCGTCGTAGCATGCAGCTCGTGAAAATTGTGTCGAGGCCAGAAGATCTCCATCCGGGGTCGTGCACCAGCCCATAAAGCAGATCGAAACTCAAGACGACAGCGGCGCGAAAGGGAAACACGACGGCCTTAAACACTCAGGGCGGCGGTTCAGAGAGAAGCGGCGGTAATATAACTTCTACGATTTGTAGCTTCTCAAAGAGAAGAGCGACGACTGTGGTCATGCGAAAAGGAGAGGATCACACTCGATCCAAGAAGATGGACCATTGCTAGCGAAGCAATCGGCTGATTGGCAAAGAAATTTGTGGACTCGCATGGCTTGGACGAACTGAAAGATAGAGGCTACGGATTTGGATGGATGCAACGGAAGACTCACAGGCTACAGATACTAGCTGCAACATCCAGACGCAACCGACAGCCCGACCCCAAGCTCCAGCACCTCGCATGTGACCTTAATACCCTCCTTGTACCTTCTTTGAGGAACTCACACATAAGAGTATTAAAGCTCACACCAGTCAGTGCACAGCTCCGGTAGAACACTAAAGCTAAAAGCACAACATAGATTCATCCCCTCCCCTCCACGGCACAATTGCCGAGAGCACAGCATAAGTTCAGCCCCCTCCTCTCCACAGCACCGTAGCTGAGAGCACAACATATGGATAGCCGAGACAGCCAAGCTGAGAAGAAGCCGACATCAAGCTTGGCAAGCCCGAGGTGGAGGAGTGGCGAGCCAGCGATGCCATCTCAGAGGCGGCGGTGGTGCGGAGAAGAAGCAACTGTCATGCTCGGGTGCTGACGGGGTCAGAGAGCCCTGATCTGGGCAGGGCAACAAGGATCCAGTGCAACTTGGAACGGGCCGGGTCAGTGGCGGCAGATCCGGGCGCAAATAGGAGGTTGCCACTGGATCCAGGCGGGAAGGGGCCAGCGACGATGGGGATCATCAGATCCTGGCTGGTGAAGATGGATCTGACCAGATCTAGCTAGGAAGTTGATGGTGATGGCAAATCACCGAATCCGATGACGAACAACTCCGACATCGATGGATCTGAACTCGGCGATGAGGGAACCAGCAACGACGAGCTTAGGGGAGACCGTATCTAATCCAGCGAGGAGGAAGGTCTGTGACAAAGGAGTTGACGGTAGTGACGGGCGTCTTCTTGGAGGAGGCCGTCGGCGTGGTGGCTGAGCCACGACTAGGGCTAACACCTTCTGCGCGGCTGTGGAATATGCCGTGAGGAGGCAGAGCAGCGTGAGGCGGCCGGTGATGCCGCCCTCGGGAGTGAAGATCCCTCCCCCGGGTGCAGCGACAGCGGAAGACAATTGAGGCTAGGGTTTGAACCTTTGCTCAGATACCATATTAGATCTATAGGATGAATAGATAAATCATTGATCTATTGCACATCCCAAAGGTGCAATATATAGTACAAAACTCAAGGGACATAAGACTAAATCCTAGAAAATAGGAAATACCACAATTACCCTTATATCCTTAACAATTTTGTCACTTGAATAAATATCTTTCGTATTGATCAACGAGTACATAATTTATTTGTGGAACTCATTATTCTTGTTTTAATGTTATTCTAAATTATCTCTGATCTTATATCATCATGTGTGACAATTATGATTTATAGATCAATAAATATATTGATTGATGATCATGTTTTACGGATCATGGATATAGGCATACCAAATCAATAATGTGGACATATATTAGAGAACATGATGTTGGATTGATCTACCATGAGACACTATGTGAATTGTTATATTCTTAAGTGCCATCAGCTGATCTCATTCATAGTGTATGTAAGATCCTTAGACATGAAATCGTCATAGTTTCATTCGTGAGTTATAGTTCACTTAAAGGTTACCAAACATTACTCCGTAACTGGCTTGTTATAAAGATAGGTTTCGGGTTTACTATAAAACATGCGGAGGAATGTAAACGATCAAGATGGAATTTGCCCCTCCTATATAACGAGAGAGATATGCCTGGGCCCCTCGATGTGGTTGGATTAAAAAAGTGCATGGCCATACCGAATGTGGTTGAGGTGTCAATCACAATTGAGTAATTCACTACATGTTCGATTGAAGGATCAATGTATCATAAGATGACATGCTTCTCGCCTTAAGTTCGATCTGGTATCGTGGGGCAAAAGGATCAGTACATGAGCGCTATATAGGTTCATCTGATATGATCTTTATATATGTTTGGGAGTCAATAGCCCTGCTAAGCACCGCTACTGACTTGTGGACCGGAAAGGGCTTTTGGGGCTACGACCGAATATAAATGAATCTATAGAGTCACACACTTAACATGTTGAAACAATAAAGGTCTAGATTATACTTTCCGAGTAGGATACAATCTCTATTTATATTGGATAAGGATCCAGTTAGGAGCTCTTCGAGCGGGATACGATCTCTACTTGTGTTGGATAAGGATCCAGTTAGGAGCTCTTCGAGCGGGATACGATCTCTACTTGTGTTGGATAAGGATCCGATTGAAAACTATATATTAAGAGAGACGTGGGGCTGAGGAAGGCATCCCGAGACACACCCATAGAAACCCTAGCCGCCACCTCTCGTGCTAGCACGCCGACGTACGGCGTTCCATCTCTAGACGTGTGGACTTCGATAGATGTACTGCTGCGACTGTGGCGCTGATGAGGACGATCGTAAGGAGAAGACGGTTGGCTAGAGGACGATCGACTATTTCTACTACACCGACGCGCGCTACGTTGAATCGGCTGCTTCAAATCTACTTTTGCTACACCGTGCGTCTAATAGTAACGATCTATGATTTCTTACTTGCATGGCTTTCTGGTTTACGCGGTAAAAATTTTTAATCTGCGCTAATGTAATCTACCTGTATTCCAACAGGGGCCCTCTTTGACGTGAATTTAGGTGCCTATTTTCTTCTTAATAGAAAAATATCTAGTTCCTCCTGGGAATTCTTTTTTTTTTATAAATCCTTTGAGGTCGATAGGCCGGTTGCATAAAAAATATCTGTATTGAATCATGCGTTTCGTCTGCTGTGCCTGAACATCATTCTTTTGGCGTAATAGGGGAATTTATTTTGTTCCGGTAACTGTTTCGCTTATATGTCCTTTACCGGTGTCAACAGGGAAGATTTGCGATGCTGTAGAGGTGGCTGGGAAGAATGTGCTATCAACATCATCGACCGTAACAACCGGCCTTGTATCTCACAAGTATGTGTGAATGAGTCTACCGTATATCCATATCTGCACATCCTTTTTTTCTAGTTCCTGTCCGACTATAGTATGTTCATTGTTGTGCTGCAGATATGGAGAGAAAGCCGGCGCTGCGACTAATGAAGGACTGGATGCCGCCGGCCATGCCATCGGGACGGCGTGGGCTGTATTCAAGATCAGGCAGGCCTTGAATCCAAAGAGCGTTCTGAAACCCACATCGCTCGCCAAGTCTAGCATCAAAGCAGCTGCTGCAGACCTTCGGGCAAAGCACAGCAAGTAGCTCCAACTCATCTTCCTCACAGCCAGTCGTCTCAGTTTGTATCGCTAGTGCTGCTGCTTGTAATTATAATATATCACGGATGTGCTCGAAACCTAGAGCGACTGCTGCCCGCTCCTTTTCCTCCTGCTGATGTAACCTCCTGCTGAAAGCACTCGCAAAGTCAGTTTGTTCTGGTTTCCGTGCATCTTCGTGGTGACGTTGGAATCAATTGAAAGTTCAGGGTAGGGTCTGTCTTGACCTGTTTGCATCAATTTTTGCAGTGCTTCATTCCAAGGCTTCTTCGGCCTATGATTTACATATGATGGATGGTTTCTTGGAATAAATTAACGGCCAGCTTTTTAGCAGGATTTTACTGACGGTGGCTGGCTTGACCTGTTTGCTTGCTTCCTTCCGCGGCGTTTCCCACCATATCTCGCTTTCTCTCCTCTCGTCTCGGCTCCATTCGCTCGCGCATCAATATCCGCAAGAACCCACGAGCCTCCAGTTCGTCCCCGCGGCCGCGCCCCCCAATCGGCTCCATACACCACTGGGGTTTCTTCGCCGGCAATCTCCGCCGCGGACAGGTGCTCTCCGTCCTCGAATCGCTCGATTCCAACGTTGTCTTAATGGCGTTCGTGTGTTCAAGATTGGATTTTGGTGCTGCCTGCGCGCGCTAAATCTCATCTCTTGCCTTCGCTGGGTGCAATTTTCCCACGGAATAGGGCGCTCTGTAAGGGGTTTCTTTATGCCCTGTCCTACTCTCTACCAATTCGCCATTAGGAAGCAGGTTTTGCTGCTTTGCTAGTTATGTTTGTATTCGTGCTGGTCTTAAAGAACGGATCTTTAGTGGTTAGGTTTAAGGAGGACATGCTATCGATACGCTCTTGTTGGTTCTGTAATTACTTTACCGAGCTGCAGCATTATTAAAGCAATCTGATGCTTCCCTTACCAGGTGTGTTCTTCGTTGCTAGTTGCAACTATGGATGATGGGGATCTTGATTTCTCAATCCCGGACGCATTCCTGTGCCCGGCCATTGGCACCGATCCCCCCGGCAGCTGCTCCATGGATAGCTACTTCGATGACATCTTGAAAGATACCGAGCACCATGCTTGCACTCACACCCACACCTGCAATCCGCCTGTTCATGATCTTTCCCACACCCACACCTGTGTCCATGTCCACACCAAGATCGTTTCGGCGAACCCGTCAGATACTGCTGAGACTTCTGAGTCCCCCCCGGCTGAGAACAACGTCTCCAGGAAGCGTCCATCTGGTAATCGGGCAGCTGTGAGGAAGTACCGGGAAAAGAAGAAAGCTCACACGGCGTCGTTGGAGGAAGAGGTGGTTCATTTGAGGGCTTCAAACCAGCAGCTCGTGAAGAAGCTTCAGAATCATGCTGCACTTGAGGCAGAGGTAGCCCGGCTTCGTTGTCTGCTTGTTGATATTAGAGGGAGAATTGAAGGGGAGATTGGTGCTTTCCCTTATCAGAGACCTGTGAAGAACATTGATTTGGTTTCTAGTGTTGACCAGGGAAGTTATCTTGGTGGTGCCCATGTTACGAATTCCTGTGATTTCAGATGCAATGATCAGATGTATTGCAGCCCTGGAATTCAGTTGAGAACAATGGGTGAGGATGGTTCTATGAGTGGTCAGGTATTGGAGCAAGGTGCCTGTGATGCTGCGAATATTCAATGCATGAGGAGTGCAAAATCTGGATCCACAAAGCTCCCAGGCTGTGGAGGTATGGGTACAATGCCTGCTGGCTGTTTGCCAAATGTTGAAAAGAAGTGAAGGTTAGTTATGTTACTCTTTTGCTATTCTTTAGACTTTTTTTTTGCCTGTCAATGTGTAAAAATTCTATACAAATGTGTAAACTAATGAGGGTAAAGGGCAGATGCTTGCGCTGTCTATAGTCTTCTGATAAGAGCATAACTCAATTTTGTGTTATCGAACCACTATTCTGCAGTGCATTTGATTTGCTGTGGTCTAGTTGGATATATTTTGATTTAGTGACTTGGCATCTGGTTTTGACTAAAGACGAGGGTTTTTCCCCTTATGTTATCCACCCATAGCCAGAGCACTAATGCCTAATGATATGTTTTTGGCTGGATGTCTACTACCTCTTTAAAGGCACCATAAACCTGAATGATACACGAAATCTAAGTAACTGCTTGGTTCGTTGAACTTATCAGTTATCACAAGCTGATTGGGGACAAAGACTAATTATCTGTTTCCATGTATCCAACTATCCATATAATCATAGTCATCTTTGGTGAGTCAAGTGATACTAAATCTACAAGGACCTAGGTGCTTCATACAATAATCTGCATTAGTTTGTGTTTATAAATTCAGTACTGGCAGTTGATTCACTTTCTTGTGTCATCGTGTTTTAGCTTGCTAGAAATGCTTCCTGCCATAGCACTAGTACTGTCATATAAACATTCCAGCTTGCTAAAAATGTTTTAGTGCGGAGTATGTTTCTAAAAAATTATCATTAGGACAGTATGTCATCTACAATATCCTAGTGCACTTATGATTCAAGGTTTTTGGTCATGGTTCCAAAGAAAGCAGCTCATGCAGCAACACCTAAAAATTTTGTTCTTATGAAGAGTTCTTCATAGGAGCTTAATGTTAACATCATTAGCATTTATAGATTGAAACTAGTAGTATTTGTCACTAGAAACCTTGTTCATTTATGAAGGTAGTGCTTCATATGTATTTTATAATGCACCGGCCTTTCCCTATCATTGATTTACTTATTTTTGTTTAGGCTGTTTTTAGTTATGAACAGTGATGAATGGCTTTCTGTGATATGTGCATCTGATGCTCCACTTGGTGTATGTAATAACAGCATGTAGTGCAGCAGTGCCTCCATAATTTGTCGCTGAATGTAGTTTTTGTTCATCCCGAGTTATGAGACTGAAAGTCAAGGTGAAAAAAAGAGTTAATATCTCAGCAAATAATGCTATGTTCTCCCAATAGTTTTTAGGTGTCTTCACTACTTCCTACTCACCTTAGTATGTGGTTTTTACCTAGTTAATTTACAAGGTGCAAACCTATTCTGTCGTGGCAATTTATTCGTTGTTATGTTTCCACTTTTGCACCGTTGGAAACTTCTTAAAGTTGGTACTGATGTTTGGTTCAGGTCGCCAGTAACACACATGCTACTGCTCTTTTTCAGGATTTCTGGTGCTTCTCTTCTCCTTGCCAGAGACTTGGTTTCCACATCCAAGGAGCACTGTATAAATTGCTAGCTTCTTTCTGTAGGGCGGTGTTCGGTTCAAATTGTCGTTTATGTGATTCTGTCGCTGATGATGCTTCTATGGTGCCTGAGGCGCTTCAAGTTCGTTAGCTCTAAAGCTATCATGACGTGACGTCTATCAGAACGTCCTCCTTTATTTTGCTTAGTTTCCATTTTCGGTTATATTCTGGGAGTTGGACAGCTGCTCTCTGATAAAGAGTGAAAATGGACCTGATTTGAAGAAACTATGAATTGTTTAAAAATTCAGCATCCATGTTTTATGCCAGGATACATATTCAGTTTTGGGTAGACCTCAAGTTGGATATGAATCTTATGTAAACACATTATGCATGCATGAATTCGGTCTAGTTCTTTTCAGTTTATGGTTTATAGCTTCTTCTAAACAAATAAATGAGACTGTTTTTCAATTGCCTTTTCGATACGGTTTGTCAAGATAGCCTTTTTGAAACAGCTTATCGGCATTCGGTTCGTTTGCTCGGTCATTCGCGTTGAGTTAAAAACCACCAGCTGTAGCTATAAGCCATTAGCAATAGCTGAAAAGAAACTACCCAAATCTTTTAAGTAGTTGGTATGTCTGTATCCTGTCATGTCCGTGATTCAAGCACATGGATTCAGCGATTATTTGGATGTTTCATTATTTGATTCTCCTGTAAACAATATATACTCACTTCCGAGACCGGCCAACAAATAGGAGATGACTTCTTCCTCCTGAAGCGGATTACCGATTGACGACATGGTATCCGCCAGAGCCTTCATCTTTGTGAAGTAATCAACAACCGTCATACTGTTCTTGCGCAGATTTGCTAGCTGCATAGAGATTTGCACAACTCTTGCTCTGGACATGGAACCAAACATAAGTTCCAGAGCTTTCCACGCCTCGGCTGCTGTGGTCTTGAAGAGAACATGAGACAGAACATCCTCTGAAAGAGAGGAGAGAATAGCACTGAGTACTGCTTGGTCACGCTGAAACCAGGAAAGATATTCAGGGTTTGAAACCTGAATCTCTTGTCCTTCAGAGGTTTTCGTGACAGAAGACAAAGACTATTCAAACACAGCAACCCAGATCTTATCTCTACCGGGTTGCTGTTAGTATATTTTCAGATAAGCTACAGTATCGCTGGGAATTACAGATAGCAGGGACTGTTTGCTGAATACAACTGCTACCTTATCTCTAGGGAACCGACTGCTTATCTCTAGCGCATACCTTCAGATAATATGCCAATATCTTCAGTCGTCAGTTTGTTTAACAGAGGGATCAAGTGAGTTTTCGATCAATGCTATTCATTTTTCTTAGACTGTACTCATGTGCATCATGTATTTCTTTATAGCCACAGAGACTACAGAGGAAGAAGAGACATAAGGGAGCGAAGAGAAAAAGCCCAAGACGAAGGGCATTGACTTATGCAGACTAGCTTATAACACCCTATTTTCTCTAGGGCATTGTTGACTCAGGCACACTGCCTCTCAATGTATCACGAGAAATGCTTCAACAACATAGCAGTCTGAAGACCATCAAGAAGAAACTGATCGGCAAAGCTCTTGACATGATTAGGAAAATTGCTGAGGAAGATCGTGATGAGTACAGCAACAAAGGAAAGCATGAAATAGCATGGCAATTCATAGCACATAAAAAAATTATATAATAAAGTACGTTGTGTCGCGAGGCTGCACATAAAGTTCATAATTTTTTGTGCTCATTTGATACATTTAAAAATTCGAACAAGCGGTAAATAAATAATACTAATTCAGACAGGTAATTAAGTCGGCTTAAAAATACTTATACGACTATTTTCACAAATACATATTGAAATCGTGCCATATGTACGGGAAAAAGTTCGTGAAAGCTCAAATGTACAGAACCTTCACACCGGTTCTCTCTGTCCATGTACGTTTCCGAATTCTTTGAAAAGTAAACTACTAGCTATCTTCCCGGTCGGAAAAGAATCTCTCTTCAAAGCACGCCAAGGCCAAAGCTAACCTGTTAAGTTTGCAGGTGACACATATAAATGCATAATGTTTGAGATCACCAACACTGCAGCAATATCGCCGAGAAGAGGAGGGCAGCGACGGATTTCTTCCTGGTCGGCAGGCTCCTCTCTGCATTCCCTGAGAATGCCATTGTTGGGTTGGTGGGTAGCGACCCTCCTGCCTCGGGATTCCCACCGGATCTCAGGCTGCAAGCACGGCAACATTACATTACATTAGCTAATGAATGTACATTGACCAAAGTGATATTTTTTTTTAACTTTTTTAAGTCAACGGATGTGCACTTTGACCACTCCGTTCTATCATCACGTATTCATAAAAATTAAACCTGTGGATCAAGTAGGCTACATGTATTAACTGTAACCTAATCTAGTAAACCAAAACAAGAAAGAAAAAGGAGGGAGAAAGCGAGGCAAGCCCTCCAACTAACTGAAGACATGCACGCACGTCCAAAGAAGAAGTGAAATGCCAAATGGAAGAAGAGAAAAATACATGCCAAATGGTGCGGATCAAGTAGGAAGGTCAGTACCTGGACGTGCTGGGGCAGAACACGACGTCGTACCCGCCGCCGGCCGCCGCGCACGTGAACGTCGAGGTCGCGTCGTCGTACGCGTAGCTGTAGGCGCGCGGGCACGCGCCCTTGAAGAACCGCGAGTACGCCGTGGGCGGGCACGTCGACGGCGCCCCGTACGCGCCGCTGCAGCAGTACTGAGCCGCCCCGAACGCCTCGCATGCGCTCTTGCACGCCACCACCGCGACGCCCGTCACGACCTGCAGCTCCGCAGGGCACGACTTGTTCAAGTCCGCCACGCAGCCCGTGAGCTGGCAGCTCCCGTTCGCCGCGGCGCCGGGTGGCGCCGGCGCCTGCGGCGCGACCATCATCGGCACGTTGTAGCCATCGACGAGGCTGACGTCGTAGAAGTCATCGCCGCTGGTGCCGCCGGCGAGAGTGAACTCGGCCAGAGTGGCCGGTGGGGCTGCGCCACGGCCAGAGCACTCGACGGCGCCCGAGCCGCAGTCGCCGGTGGCGCAGGTGAAGCTGCCGGACGGATCCAGTCCGCAGAGCGTGCGGCCCCAGATGCGGCCAGACCAGGCAGCGGCGACGGAGACGGCGAGGGACTGGCCCGGGGAGAGGGCGAAGCCGGTGGTGGACGGTGGCGAGACGCCGACGTTGGAGAGGATGCCCGGCCACACCGTGTAGCCGCATCTGTTGGTTATGGTGAACGTCGCAGGCTGTGCTCCTGGCAATTGTATAATTCACTGTGCACTGATTAGCACTAGCTTAATTGGAAACAGCTCGCACACTAATCAAGAGTAAATTAAGATGCAAGAACATATATAATTTTAGTCGTAAAACTTATGATCAATGACACAAGCTAATTAATCCGTTTAGCAAGAATAAATGTGATCGATGCGGATGAACCGAGACTGACCTTGGAGGAACAAGAGGCAGAGTAGAGAGAGAAGAGGGAGAAGTGCCCCCATGGTGGAGGAAGAGAGATGCAGATTCTTTAGTTTGCTCATGCATGTGATCGATCAGCTAACTAATTAAGCTACTGCTACCGGGAGCTATTAAATTAAGCGGTTTACTTAAACATTCAAGGAAGGTTCGATCTCCATTTTGCTGTATAAAGAAATTGAACATCGATCTAACAACTGTTTTACGACTTCGTGGTCGATAGTCGTAGCTCTGACTGACCGTGATCGTAATTTAAAAGTATGTGATCGATAGTCATAGTCAATTTAAAAGTATGTTAGGTATTTGTTCTTGGCATCTTAGGCATTCTAGCTTGTTGGTGCAAAATGTGTTGGATCTCCCAGGTTCTGCAACGTTGATTTTCCATGGAGATCTCAGGTTGTATATCCCATTCCACATCAATGTCATAGAACATCGCTTGTGATCTTGCTATATATATATATTTCCACCCACTCGATCACCCAACCATAACAATGCTAGGTTGTACCTACATAAGCTAAGAGAACACATAGGTAGATCACACATACACAGGATATGAATACCGATGAACCGGAAGGAGGCAGCAGATGAATACCTATTTCTGTGCAGCATATCTAACAAAATGTCGGGGAGTATGAAGTCAGTCTATCCAAGCCATCTATTACATCCAGATCCCTTGTCTTGTCACGGTCTGGACCTGAGTTCCTACCGAATTCCCTCGCCGGCGAGTTGCCATGGCTCCGGCACGAGCCCCGCGCCCTGTTCCCTCTGTTAGGTGGAGGCTCGCAGCTCTTGCTTCTCCCATAGCTCTTCCTCCTGAAGCTCAGATGGTCCAGCGTTTCGCGTTCGCACTCCGACAGCGGGCTAGAGTCGACAACGGGAGATGAGCCGCGCTTGGCTTCAGCTCGTAGGTCCAATCCCTTGCGGGATCGAGACAGGTCCTGCCTTGCGGTCGACTTGTGCCCGTAGCCTCTGTTCTTCACCTGGGCCACCAAATGATGGAGCAGCACCACCAGTTCCAGTATGTATTGCTCTGTCTTTGCCTTGTCTGCGTGAAAAAGTGTCTGCATGCGGGTGACGCTGTGCTGGGAGCCCGATTTCTTGTTCATTTCGCTCCTACAAGATTGCTATGCTGGTTATATATGTTGCAGACTGGAGTAGCTAATGCCAATGGGAAATTCAGATAAGGACATCATTCATGGTCTGATACTAACCCAAGGTTTGCCCATTCGCCGACCCATCCAAAACCTTGATGTGCTCTGGTATAAGTATGAAAACAGTGAATTTTTGGAGAGAGAACAATGCGCAGCAGCCTGAACGGCTGATAACAATCTCAACCCACCTTATTGTATTTTCTGCTATTGGCAGAATCCAGCGAAGAGTTTTCTGCATTTCGGCCTTGATTTGAGCTGCAGTACGCTGAAGAGAATAAAAAGGATCACATTTAGTACTTTGTACGCTTTGACGTTTCAAGAGTAGCAACACCAAGATCGAGTCTTGGCTCTTGTCTATAAAATATATGCAAAAAAAAAAATATCGCATTTTAGAATATGTATCCATGTATCTGTGCACTAGTATTTCTTGTAGTTATGCCCACATGGACAGTTCAACTTTCAGTGCTTCAAAATTGAAGCATGTTTATGGAAATAAAAAATAAATAAAAACTGAAGTGTTAATCTCGACCTACCATCAGTTTCACATTTCTACAGCAGATTCCACGTGCATAGATAATACAATGGAAAAGAATCGTTTTTCTACTGCAAGGTTATATAAAAGACAAACCTCCTCTGTACTATTAAATGATTGCAGCCGTGATCGCAGAGCTGATTTCACTGTTACTGGAAGTCCATGGTACAAATTGTCCCTAGTGCTAGGAGGAAGAGAGAGTGGTCGAGAAACCTGCATAGATGCACATGATATTGAGAACTCATTGCTTTTTTAAAAAAAATCAATGAAGCATCGCCAATAGCAGGCTAAAGACTGAAACATGTAGACTTTGGTATACAACATACGCACTATGACGTTGGAACTTGTTCAATTTCAAAAAATGACTCTGGAATTGGTATTTTGCAGCTAGGAGACAGATAGATATTCATGCTGAGTGACCATAAAATATTCATTATGATTCATTATTGCAGTTCACCAAAGGAGACGGAAGTGGATAAATGCATTGTCGACATAACAGAAACAGATTTCTAGATAAATAAGGGATTGTATGGAAATTACTTCCTAGTCAACATAATGAAAGTGGGACATCAAGCAGGCACAATGAACATGGCATTGGTCATCAAAACAACTTACTATATTTTCAATTTGATTGATAATGTTAGCATAATGTAGTGCCAGACCACAGGGACCTAGCCTTTTGTTCTGAACTTGCTCGGAACCCAGTAAGTCGGTACCTACAGGAACTATTTATTCAGAGAGGTGTTAGGATACTGTCAGATACATTTTGTGGTAATTGGTAAAAACGTCCAATTGAGAATTTCTTACCAGCTTTACTGAATGCATCACGGATTTGTTTATGCAAAAATATGACGATATCAACAAGCTTCTCCACAATCTGGATAGAGTATAAAGGAAAGCAACGTCGGAAGGAAAAAATAATATATGAGTAGCATATTCATAAAAAAAATTATCTCAGTTGCGGACGCTACCAGCCATAACCTAACAACCACAGAGTCATGGTATAAAGGAATGAAGCAAATGTGGACGAAGATAATTACCTCCTCCAAAGTCCTAGGCCACAAGGATTTCTTCTTCAGATTTTTCACAAGCTTCCTTTGGCGCTTTAGTTCGCTATGCAAAATCATGACACCCTCTGCAAAGAACAAAAATCACATACAATAAATATCTCCATAGCAGTTTTAGCAGTACACAGTGTGTAGAAAGTAACAGCAACCACAAAAAAGGCCCTGTAAAAAATATACTGCAACAAAAATGTTTAGTTGCTTACATCCATTTATACGTTTTAAGTATTTTTCAGAATTACTATAAAAAATTATTTATCAGAATCTCTCCAACTATACTGGTTTGGATCTTGGAAGGTCAATTGCCATTTCCTGTAGCTCATCCTAAAAAAAAGTGGATTCTCCCCCCTGGTTTCCTATGTAAGAGTCCTAGCTGTCATGCTTGTTTTACCAGTCCATTTATCACAGTGTCTGTCAAAAGTTGGTTCGCTTGGAATGAAAAAGGTTTAGGGTGAAACATTAGCAGAGAACATATAATGTTTTACACTTTTACTCTATGAATTTTCTTTCTAAACTAAGAGAAGTTCAGAAAAAAAATGTGTGCACCACAACCAACATAAGCTTCATTTTCCCCTTTCTAATGGAAAATTACAATGCTTGTTTGAGTAATTTCTTTGTATTAAGATCTCTTCACCAAAGTTTTTATTTGCAAAGGACAATCATTATTTCCAGGTGAGATTCTGCAAAAGCATTGTGCATGCATCTTAGCATCTACTGATATTATTTCAAAAAATGACATCAGTTTGGTTGTACCCCGTCTAGCTGCTGGCACAGACTCCTCTTCATGAAATTTCCTTTGAAAATCCTGCTCAAACCTGTCCAGCGCATGCAATTCATGGTAAAGCTCCTGTGATTATAGAAATAGCTGCATAAGTTTCTGGCCATTGTAGTATTGCAAAAAATAGCTTGATTGTAGCACCGTCCTCAAAACTGTAGTTTTAGCTTGCTGTTATGTAAGAGACTTAATATTCTTAGTAATAAGACCTACTGAAAGATTTTTTATGCTACTGCAGATATGTAGCCATTCAATAATTTGAAGGAAAAAATGGTAACTACAACAGTGCCACTTCATGAGTCCATAAAAGTAAGAAGTATTATCAAGTACAGGCAGCTCCCAGACTATAGAAATGAGGAAATTAAAGTAAAATAGAAGAGTTCTTTATGGCGTAGCATAGCATAGCATAGCATACAGAAGTGTTTTGAGCCAAATTAATCAATTGCTGGACGGTAGTTTCCATATGCTCTTTTGAATGATCCTGGGAGTAAAATCTGTCGTTAACCTGCACATCAGAGTAATCCACAGTGTTAATAACAAGAAGCACTTGATACCATTGTAAATAGTGTTCTCAGAATGAAATGCATACTTCTTAGAAGCATACTTGTCAAAATAGCGTCCCAAATTATGCCATATGGGATCTTTACACAGGTCACCGAATCGAATTACTTCTCTTGAAAAGATGGCAAGTTCGTCCCTGTTGGATTCCATTTAAAGTTCACGTCAACCATGATTATGATTAGATGAATTAATAAATCTAAGCCAACTTCCTTCTACAACCAACCATACCTTTTGTCAACAGCAGCGATATGCAAGAGCTCACTGGAATCTGAGGAAATCAATATTCGCACTCCATCTGAATGCAAAATTTCTTCCTTCAACTCTTTTATACTCTTGTCGGAGCATGATCTCCATAAACTAGAGGCTTTAGCTATTGTATTTGCGACTTCAAATGCTAAAATACAGACTTTATTTCCTCGATTTGTTCCCCCAGAGAGAAACCCACTGCCATGATTCAAACTTGTCATGCTACTCCCGAGGGTATCTAACACCTCAACAGCCTTTTCCAGACCAGCAATACTGGCTCTTCCTAAAAATGTACCTGTTTCCGACACCTGGCATAGCTTAGCATGTCAAGAGTTATCTTCTCAGGTAATAATCTGTGATCTCTATGTCTTCAGCGTTCAATAAAAAGATAACCAGTTATAGCACAAAGTAAAAGGAAGAAAATGAGAGAGATGTATAGTCCCTTTAACGCTAGTCCATAACCCTTCCGAGTTTTTTGTGCTACTGAAGATCACCACCTATGCCACCATTGGCCAGATCAAAGCGGACTTGGAAGAAATACAAGCAGAACAATGGAGATGTGCCCATGGACAACTAACAACAGTGAATTCCCTTAACCAGATACTTCAGTTTCAGTATCCTGTAGCCTAGATTTGCCATCTCCAGGTATGAAGTTTCAGCCATGTTCAATTGCACGATCACTGCTTATCCGAATCATTCACTAAACGTGTTGACAGTAACGTACACGAAGACTGCTTCTTTTTTTGTCAGTCTGCACTTCACCATACTTGTTACACATCCAGCTCTTTGTTCTAACTGTAAATCAAAGTGTCCAGGCTCATGATTTGCAAGAGAAGTGACCGTACAATATCTCAAACTCCATGGATGGCATGGAAAAGTGGTGGACAGCAACGAAGATGAGCTTTACGGTTGGTTCACTGGATTGACCAGCCCAGAGAGCAGACTTTGGGTGACAGCAACCTGAATGTAAATTAAGCAGTCCTGTCCTTCACTTATCTGAGTAAAAGGAATCCTCCTAGGACGAAGCTTAGAATATGAAAAACAAAGGCCGCCAAGCTTGACTTGACATTCTATATCCACGCGCAGATTTATGCGCATTTCCCTGCGCCGCTCAAAAGACATGCAGGTTCCCCAAGGTTCATCGATCAAAATAGCTGCGCGCGCGTCCTCGAGCCATTGCCAAACTATTTTGACTAAATGGTTAACTAAATGGAAGACGGACCATATATATATATATACCTAAATCGCGCAGCAGCTTCACCTGAATAATTAAGTAGATAGCCGTGGCAGGCTGGACGGCAGAAGAGATCAAGAGAAGATAACTCGAGCTTAATTCGACGGTACGTAGCTAAAAACAAAACCTGCAGCTTGATATGCAACGTAACCGGGCGCTCCAGGCGGATTGGAATTTCCAAGGGAACAACAACGCGTGTTCTGCGTTAAGAATTCTCACGGACTGGCTGCCTGACGAGGCCACGCTCTCTGCAAACAAGCCCGAGCATCACAGAGGTCTAGCTCCTGCACCTGTCTCGGATTTTATTTGCAGCCAGCGAACACAACTCGATCGTCGAGCCCGCGCGCGCTCGACGACACATGCACAGCGAGAGAAGACCGTAACAGGGATGGCAGTAATACGTACCTTGTGCGATGGGGGCGGTGGGATGGCGAGCTCGCCGGAGTCGAAGTCCCCGGGGCCGTAACGGCCGCGGCGCGCGTCGTACGCGGCGGCGAGCGGCCGGTGCGACCGCGGCACCCCCTCGTCGGAGAACCGCCTCGAGCACACGCACCCCATGGATGGGTAACGACTATCTAGCGAGATAGAGAGAGAGGGCTAGCTCAACGCCTCAATCGGCCTCGTCGGCGGAGTCGCTCGCTGGTTGGGGTCGGGGCGGCGGAGTTGGTGGCGTTTGAACGTTTGATCAAGGAGTCGCTACTTATATACTTAACATGGCTATATCCTTTCACTTTTACAGCTTTACGGTTTGGTTGTTTGATAATTATCACCCGGATGAAATTAATCTAAAATTTATCTAAATTTCTGAACTTTAGAATCCCGTCCCTCCCCCCTTTGCGCCTAAGTTTCACTGTTCCCCTGGCATAGAGGAAGACCCAGGGCAGTGGCCCGGCGGCGGACGGTGGTGGGGACGATGGGTAAGATAGAAATGTGGTACCTAAGAGCGGCGACGGTGGAAGGCACTGGCTATTAGATTGAGCGGGGTGGCACGGTAGGGAGGGGCAGCGCGGCGAGACAGCGGAGGTGCCGTCGGCCGCAGGTGGTGGAGGAGAGGGTGGGGGTGACGCTGGCAACGAGGAGGGGCGACGCGAAGGACAACGATGAGGGGGCGATGTGGGGTGACGGGGTCATAGTGAAATGAGGCGAGGTCGGAGGGGTTAAGAGTTAAGGTTACGCATGAATCTCGAAATAATCGGATGGTAGTAAATCTAGATAATTTTTAGGTGAAAAATATACTGTTGGTTGCTAAACAGACCTTTACAATTTTACTTTTACGTGCGGACTATTGGTAATGGCAAATTAGACTGCTGCCTGAGAGAGTATTTATTCAATAAAATGCGAACCCCTTCTATTATAGAGTACGTCACTAAAATCGGAATTGGCTTCCTCAAATTAGTATGAGACTTTTGACTTTGCTGTGCCAGAATGTCAACGACAACAACACGTGGTATTTCATCAACTGCTCATTTTACTCTTTTATTATATGCAGAAAAAAAATGTGCAATAGAGCCATCACATCAGTGAGGGAGGTTTGTTTCTTTAATGTGGTCAAGGTTTGCGTGCGTAATCCTGTGTTGACTGCAGTCCCTAATCAATCACATCCCCAACAACACCGCCTCAAATTAATATCAACTGAACATTGTGGCACGCACAGCAATTAAACTGAACATTGTGAAAATACTATGGCCCGCGCTAAATAGTTGTAGTTTCTAATTTTTTATTTTTTAATTTATTTAAGTTAGAAGTCACTTGTTTCTAATTTTGAACTATTTTAGTTTTTTCATCGTTTAAAAGTTAGGTGTTGTAGCAAAAATAAAAAACCGCCAGCTTCGGAGGAAAAAAACATGCCCATAACTGTTTGTTTTTCAAATTTTCTTGATTCTTCCTATTTTTTCTCATAAAAAACCTAAACCATGAACTAGTTAGAGCGGAGCGTATATTCCGTGCTACATGCATGTCGCTGCGGCCTAGCCGCATATATTGTCATATCACATCTCTTTTATGTACAGTTAATACAAAGTTTTTAAATAGTGTATAAATTATTAAATTTCCATCTCTTGTATGAGGAGACATGGCATTTTGGTGTACATGTTCTAGAGCACGATGGTGCACATAACTAGCTGGATATAGTGGAACTTATCTAGCTTGTAAGCTCATAATGCATTTCATTATGAGAAACGGATAGCCATTATGAGAAATAAACACAAATTGCAAGCAGAGCTTATGCTTTGGAACAGGATCTGTCTAGCTTGTAAGCTCATAATGCATGATTGGAAGTGAAGTTGCATTTTTTTTTTCCGAGTCAATACATTGCAGTGATGGTACAATAGTACGAACTATTTTACCGCACATTCTGTTGTGCGTAAACCGGTACAATATAGTTCGGATAGTTGATTGAATCTCTGAAATTTTGAACAAAAAATTCTTGATTTTCAGATGTCTTGCTCCCTATCTTTATCGTGTACTTAATTATCATGGTTGGCAATATAAAAACAAATGATTTTCACCATTTCATCTGTTTTGTTAATCTTTATATGGGAAAGCTTAGTTAATTCAGACTTCTCTTCGGGGCAACTCTCCTCCCATTTCAGCTTACGTGTCTAATTTCTTCTACATTACAGGTGGTGGAGGATACACTTATCTTTTGGAGCATTTCTGGTGGGCTGGAATGACCACAAGTATGTTCATTCTACACAATATTTTCATTGAATTTTAATTTAATGACGCTACTGAATTTCCTTATTGTTGACCTGCACAAGTGCTTCTTGGGGAGGTCGCAAACTTCGTTGCTGCCAGCTGTACTTGTGACTCCTCTCGGAGTATTAAGCATAATCGTGAGGATCAATACTGTCTGCTTCTCCTATGCTTGACATACAGATTTTTCTAAACTTGGGCAGTTCAGTGTTGGAACACTTTATGCTGAAGGAGCGGCTTGAGAAGCTCGGTGTTCTTGGTTGTATATCCTGCATAGTAGGTTCAGTTGTCGTCGTCATACGTGCTCCAGAAGAGCACATGTCTAATTCTGCAGAAGAAATCTGGAACCTAGCTACTCAACCAGGTGAGCTATCGATGTGCAGTCATACACCTTACTGTTAGTTGCAGCCTCATGTCTTACAGACTTTGTCCATACTGTGGTGTCAACCATGGGCAGGATTTCTAACATATGCAGCAACAACATTGTTACTTGTGGCATCATTAGTAGGCTTCTTTGAACCTCGATATGGTCAGACAAATATCCTGACATACCTGGGTATATGCTCTTCTATGGGATCACTAACAGTAAGTGTGCTTTGACTAGCAAATGCACAGCCTAACCGCAGGGATTTTCTTTTTACTTATTTGTTAGTACTTTGTAGGTCGTTAGCATCAAAGCCATTGGTTTTGCCATAAAGCTTACACTGGATGGAATGAACCAGGTTGCTTATCCACACACATGGCGTTTTGTTGTGGTTGCAATTATCTGTGTGGTTTCTCAGATAAATTACCTCAACAAGGTAAGCTCATCTTTTCCTGCTACTAATTACTTGCTACACCTGTGAATATGTTTTGTTTGATTGCACCTACATGAGCTTGTACTTCACTGGTTTACAACTTACAATTTTCAAGGATTTGTTATTTATTTGCAATAAGTTTTTTCCCACCACAGCTATTAAGAAAACATGGAGTATCATTTTTACTTGGTCTAGTACTCTAGTTTATGATCATTGTAGTGCATTTCTCAGTTTTCAGGTTATGCTGAGTTTATTCCGCTTTTGCAGGCACTGGAAACCTTTAATTTAGCTATTGTTTCTCCTCTTTATTATGTAATGATTACGACCCTACAATAGTGGCGAGTGGAATTATGTTCAAGGTAGAAACCAGTTTTAGATGTTTAGTTAATTAAGCTGGACTTACTGATCCTAAGGGTGGAGTTTGCAACTTATTCTGGTTACTGTCAAATGCAGGACTGGGCTGGTCAGAGCTTAAGTAGTATTGGTTCTGAATTCTGCGGCCTAATAACAATCCTTTCTGGAACAATTTTGCTGCACACAGCCAAGGAGGAAGAAACCGCCAGCTCTGCAGGTATAGTCATTCAGTTCTTTTACCGGTTTTATGTACGTGTAGTACTTACCTAAGATATCTTTTTTCCCCCTTCTGAAAACAACTAATAGTTCTATCAAAATGTTGCTTAACTAGTGTCAGCCCTAATTCCCATAGATTTTCTAAATAAAAAACACACTGGTTTTAGGCTTTAGCTCTTTTCTGATCAAGTGCTCATTTGAACTGAAATTCTTCTTTCGAAGCTATTAGAACTGGTGTATTTTCATATTTTGTATCAATAACAGATTTTGATAAGACATGATTTGATCGGAGAAAATCTTTGTTTTGTTTTCAGCGTTGCCTTGGCATTTGGATAGAGGATCCATATCTTGGTATATCAGGTTAGGTAGTGACAATGTACTGAAGAACGTCGAAGAGGACTACTTTGCAGCTCTGCAAAGTTCACCTGCCCCAGTTTGATCATACATTTGGAATTTATTTCGTCTACTTCTGCCGTAGAAGAAATTTCCAAAATTCATGGGAATTGCAGAGGAATCTTAGCAGTGCCAACGTTCTGGCATTTTGATTGAGAAGATTTCGTCTGCCATTCTTTCGTTGTATATAGGAACTTGTAAATTTCCAAAATCATCGGTACTTGGAGCCAGATAGGCCTTGTTACCCTATCTGTTGTTTGTTGATGAGCAAGTTAGAATTGCTTCCTGCATGTTGTGCATTATGTAAAATTTTCTTCTTGGTTAACTTTGGCCCAAAACCGAAACATCAATGAATGGTATAGGTGTCACATATGTGTTCAGATTGAATGGTTTCATTATTCAGCTTAACTGTGACCAGTAGATAAATTCAATGCGGCCTTCTGTCAAATCTTTGTTTTGCTTCCTTGACTTGATTACCATTTGAGTTGAGGTTGAAACCATCGTTTTTACGATTGAATGTTGTGTATCTCCAGTTTTTACGACTGATTTATCGGATTTTTAGGTATAAACTTGATTCTCCAAATGAAGCATTTAATCTTTGGTGGTATCATTCTCGGATCTTGTTGTCGACCAAGGGCAGGCCAGAGTGGGTTTGTCGTCTTGGGTGAGAGAAATTTTACCGTGTAAGTGTATAACCATGACACTGTCATAAATGAATTGGAACGCAACACGTAGCACGATAACAATGTAGCATTACTATAGATTGTACAAAAAAAATTAATTTTTAATATTGCTACAACGCTCAGTTGTACGAAAAAAATTTTAATAGCTGTTTATTGGTCGTAAGCCGTGATCGTAAGTTATAAGTCCTGGTTGTATAAACCGTAGTCGTAAGTCGTAAACCATGTTCATGAGCGTGGTCGTAAGCTGTGATCGTATACCGACTTAAGATCATGATTACGATCAGTAAATATCTATTAAAAAATATTTCAAGAATGGTGGATCTTTTGCTTTATATGTATTAATAATTAGTAAGGTTGTTGTATAGATAAAAATGTAACACGATAAAATTTGTCCTTAGTGGGGCATCATACTTGTGATGGAACCCAAGAGTAAGACTCCCAAGGGGCCGAGACGGCAGAGCGAGCGACAAGGACAAGACGGTGGCTCTCCCGACCCTAGTCCGCCAACCACAGCCGCCGCCGCCGGCGATGTCTCCGTCCGCCGACACCGCCTCCCCGTCCGGCGCCCCGCTGGCGCCCCTCGTCGCCGCGCAGCTTAACTTCCTCCTCTCCCACTCCAAGCTCCCCATCAGGGTAGGGTACCCTCCTCGTACTGCTCCACCCCCTCCCTCTTGCTTCTCCCCTGCTCATCCGTCTGGCTTGCAGGTGGGCCAGATCTGGTCCGGCTGCCGCAACGGCCTCTACGCCGATCGCTTCACGCTCGCCATCCCCTTCTGCCTCGACTACGTCTACTGTAAGTAACGCATCTCTCCTCTCCTCTCGCTCCCTCCCTGTAATTGTTTAGGGTTCGGGTTTGGATTTCGTGGCTCTGATTCTTAGCATCGCAGGGGATTTCTTGTATAATGCGCTGTCCCCCAAGGCGGCGCCGGACGTGGTGTTCGGGCCGGAGGACGATGCGTTCCAGCCGCTGGTCGATTATGATGACACCGGGAATGGGGATAAGAGCTGCTTGGCACGATGGGATTGCCGCGACCCGGGGGGCCTCCTCGCCCTCGTTAAGGAGCTCCGGTGAGCTTCTTTTCGCTTCTCTGGTTCTCTATGCTAGTGATGTGATCATTACTTGTTTTGTGTAATTGCTTTGAGTCTGTTGGTTGTAGTTAGTAGTAACTGAGAATTGTAAGCATGAGGATATGGTTTCACTGTGTACTGCTATGAAATAGGATTAGGATTGTCGGTGCAGTTGCTTGCTGTTGGGATTAAATATGTGCTTTCTCAAATTTTGTTTTTGGGCCACAGTTTGTTGGGGTGACTGTAGTGTGTGGTGGGGATAATATTGGTTTCATGGGATGGTATCCCAAGTCGTTGGTTCAAAAAGCTTGTTAGAGATTATCCTGGTAGTTTTGGTAGTAAACTCGCTTTTAAACAGTTTGCTGTTGACTTCATTTACTGCAGGGAATTGTACATTGAGTACCAAAAGAAGCGGGTTGCCGATGTGGATGATGCAAGACTGAAGTTTGAACTAAGCACAGTTCTCTCTAAGGAGGTACTGCACTACGTCCCTCTCCTTTTCGGCTTCTAAAAGTCGTTTATCTACAGTAAAATGATTATGTATAGTAATTAGCTTTCAAACGAAGTGTTTTTTCAAGACGGCAAGGTTGTCACGGCGTCGCCTAGGCCGTTTTTCTACAGTAAAATGATTATGTACAGTAATTAGCTTTCAAACGAAGTGTTTTTTCAAGACGGAGTTTACAAGTCAATTATAATACACACAGCAGCGACTTCATTTATATTGGGCAAAATGGCACACGAGTCTCTATCTCTTCTTACTCTCTCTCGCGAATAGTCAAAAGCCATAAGCTGCAGCCTAAAAGAATAGCCCCTACATTCGCCACACATGGCCTTTTTGTGGCTGTCGTTTTAGAGTGCGTGTAATCAACCTGTTTAAAAATCACTAATATATACAAAAAAATTGATTTGTAACATGGAAATGATGTTAGTAGATTTTTCATGAAAAGAACTTCCATATTATTATGCTTTTTTTAATATTTGTTGGTGACATATAATTACAAACAATTAATGGTCAAATGGGCTGTATTGGAGAGTGTGTCCATATCCAAAATAACAATTAAAAGAGAAATGGTGTAGTAATTGAATTAATGCACTGCATATCTAAATGTATGAAGTAGAATACTAGAAGGTATTCCTATATCTTAATATGATGTGGTTGCAATAGTGAGAAACAGACATAATCATACGTATGCTTTTCCCAGTTAACCCAATTGTTTTACTAAATTCATCAGTTGAGAAATGATTTTTTTTTTCAATTTTTGCACTTCAAACAGGGTATTGAAGTCTGCATGGTATCATCCACTGATAGGGTACGTTTACCAACTCCCATAACCCTTTTTTGGTATAAACTAATGTTTGTTCTCATCTTGTATTTGTTATATTCCTTTATAGACAGATGAGGTGAAATTTGCTGTCCCGCTTCTTGATTTGGACTTAGCAAAACTGGTGCCTGGATGTCCTTGGAAATTTCCTCAAAAGATCCATCTGCAGGTTGACCTCTAAAGCCTCTGCTTGCATGTACACAGACTTGGACATGTAAAAGTAGGACCAGTAACAATGATTATAAATATCATATCAGCAAAATTTCAGCTGGTTGTGCCCTGTTGAAACCTGAAATTATGACACTACAATATTAATTGGCTGTAGAACTTTTTTCTGGGATAGTACTTACTACATCTCATGTAACAAAAATTATCTGCATCTTCTCCAACTAAGATAGTCTTCATAGTAGAATCATGTGAATTTTACTATTATTGTTACCTGCTGCTTTAGAATATTCCAGCTGTTTGCACATTAGACTGAATGACTGATCAGAGCACTGTATCATCAGAGCACTGTATCATTACATGACATGCAAATGGATCAGAAGTTTTCCTAGTAAAAAAAGGATCAGAAATTTCAAGTTTTCAACACTCAACAATCTCATGACTGCGTTCAGATATTTTCTTCAGCAAAGAGTGCCTTGAAACATTGTTTTGGGATTTCAGTCAGATGGTAAATTAGAAGTATATGATGTACTCCCTCCGTTTCACTATATTCGTGCATGGCCTTGGAAGTATCCGTTTCAATATATTTGTCTCCGTTTTAATATATTTGTCCATTAAGAGAATCTAGAGTGTACTTATTGTAATTTTTCACTCTTCACCCCTACTTAAATGCTTTGGAAAATGTTAAGTGGTCATGGTATGCTATTTAATAGGGGGGTATGTATGGTCATTTCTTATTTTATTTTTTTTAGATTTAGTGCTTCCTTGGTCTGTGCGCATGATGGTTTGTGGACAAATATAGCGAAACAGAGGAAGTAATTGTCAAGGACTCAATATGCAAATAAACAGAAAAACTTCTTGCAAAAACTTTCCAATTAGTGGCAGACACCACTGTTCACAATATACGTCTTTATAATTTGGATAATTCGATGGAATTTGGAAGTTTCTATTGTGCATTTGAAAATGGAATGCTGGGTTATTGTGCAGGTCATTTTTCCAATTAGCAGAAGTTACTCCTCTGTTCCTTCCGCACCACGACTCAAACTAATCTCAACCCCGGATCTAAAGTCATTTTTCTCAGTGGACGAAGTCAAACTTCCTCCATGGTTAGATGGGATGTAAGTCAACTTGCCACACTCCTAGATGAAGATTGTCACTTGCTGCATATTATATGCCGAAACAGACACACCTATCCTCTTATTATAACATTTTCACCAAAAGCAGCAATATCACTTAAATCACTGATGTACTCTCTTTCTTGGTCTAATTACATAAAGGTGCATGGCTGAGTATATTCCTGCTTTAGAAGAAAATCTTAAAATCCAGGTAAATTATCGTTTGCTTTACCAGTAATTGTTGATCTTGATTGTTTATTATTTTTGTTATTGTTGTTGTTATTGCCCCGTATCTTGTACTTGTCATGCCAATGACATGCATATTGGATGCGATATCCTAGTTAGGGATTGCAGAATGTTTACTGGTTCTGTTACATTAAATCTCTGAGCACTTCTGTGTTCAAGATTTCGTTCTGTCTATGTCCTTTCAAAAAAATGGGGCAAAAGAAGCAAAAAAGAATCTGGAAAAACACAGTAGCTATTGTTGAGATGATAGCTGTAACTGTAATCAGGAAGAAGAGCCTTTGATGTATTGTACCTTCTCCATTTCAACCTTGTTTTATTGGAAGTACCTGGATGTATGAAACATACCAACTTTTTATTTATTCAAGCATGTTAAACCCACTGGAAACTTGAACTTAGCTACTGTTGAAATATTTATTGCTTAAACCAGTGAAATTCTTACCGGCAAAATTTTGGCGAAAACCGGCCTTATCGGTTGGTCCCAGTAAAATTATGTACCGGTAAAAAAACTCGTTTGAATTTGAACTTTGAAGGTTTAAAATGTTGTGCAAGTTATATGCTGAACTTGAAATGCCACCTTCTCTGGTGGCTAAGCACCTGCACGTGCATGTGGCATGTCCTGGGTTCGAATCCCAGCGATGCCATCATTTTTTTGTTTTAGTAGTACCCGTGACTTGCGGGTCCCACTGCTGAAAAGAAAAAAGGAAAGAAAAGCAGCACTCCATTTTGGTGGGATTCAAACGCAGGACTTTGCGCACAAGCGTAAGCTTTAGCCATTGAGATAGTTGCATAGTTATGTCAATATTATGGTTGCAGTAGGTTTTATCCTTATATCTGAAATTTAAAATTCAAATGCAAAGTGAAACTTTCGGGCAGTAACTGGTCCAGTAAGACCAGTAACCGGATTTATCAGCCGTACCAGTGGTCCCTATATTTCTTTTGAGTCTGGTAGATTTTTCCTTGGGTTAAACAAGGCGTGGTTGTCACGGCGTCGCCAAGTCATCCTGGCGGTCGGAGGGGGGCGCCAAGGCTCGTCGCCCAGGGCTGAGGAGTTAGGCGGTCACCTCCAGGCCGGATCTGGCCGCCTTTGGCTCTCCTCGCGTTGATATGGCCACCGCCGGGCTGCAGCCGCTAGGCCGTCGGCTCAGATCTGGAGTCGGCCGCATCTTCCCGTGCTGCTGTTGCCTCATCCAGCGCTCTTCCCGAGCCGCACCATGCCGGCCCCCGTGCTGGGCTCCATCTTTGCGTCGGCCCTCTTCACCACCGGATCCGCCATCCTCGAGCCTTGCCACCACCGGATCTGGCCTACGCTGCCCGGATTTGGTCGCCGCCAATGCCTTCTCCGCCTTCTCCAGTCGGCTTCCCCTCCTCTGGCCATGATGGGAGAGGGAGCTTCCCCTCCTCTGTTCATGATGAGAGGGAGAGGTGGAGAGACGGGAGTGAGGCGGAGCGGATGAGAGAGGGAGAGACTGGAGTGAAGTGGAGTGGATGAGAGGGAGGAGTGAAGTGGAGTGGATGAGAGGGAGAGACGGGAGTGGAGGTGATGAGAGGTGGAGAGAGGGAGAAACATTGCAACGCTAGAGAGAGGTGGAGAGAGGGTTAAATGGGATTGGGGATTTTTTTTGCCTTTCGTGATTTAGTCTTTGCAGTTCCTAAAAATTATGAATAGACCCCTTTCTTAATAGATTTCTTCCGATTTGAACCTCCTAAGACATGATTATTTAGATAATTTATGCTATTATATTGTCTAACTACTATCGTCTAACTGTCGCCATGGCGGACGCCTAGTCGACTAGGCGTCCAGGCACCTTGGTCTCGCCGCGACTTGCCGAAGCGCCGTGACAGCCATGAAACAAGGCATCATGTATGGCATAATATTAATGGCACTATTAGTTTCGTTGTTACAAACTTATATGTTTCTGAACTATACTGAAGGTCGTGGATGCATCAGCTTCAATTGGTTCCAGAAGACGTTTCATTGAGGCTCTAGCTCCTACTTTTGGGAGACCATTAGAGGCTGATCCGGTACTTGTTTGATATTGTTTTTCTTATGTTATTGTGTGTGTTGCCATGTTGTCTAACAACCCCATATATGCATCAGATTTTTTGCAGGAGAGCTACAGTTCTTTCCATTTCAGGGATTTTCACATTTCTGGTATGTCATAAAATGCATAAACCTAGTTTTTTCTTTGTTTTCGCGGTTCCATGGAGTTAATCAGGAAAGAAATACGTGCATTTGTTTCACGATCTGTCTGCCAGAAAGCATTTAGGCTACTCCTTAGTTCTGGATGCATGTTCTGCATTTGCACATAGCTGTCTGCAAGATGATCTGTCTGCCAAAAAGCATTTAGGCTACTCAGTTCTGGATGCATGTTCTGCATTTGCACATAGCTGTCTGCAATTATGTGTTAGATTTACAAAATTTGTCAAGCACGTTGAACTATGAGTCTATGACCACATCCACTTTTCAGAAACAATTGAAAGAAAAAGGATCATACATCCAGAAACAATCTAAATTCTCATGGAACTGCACCACAATCTTGTACAGGGTGCTCTGTCACCAATTTCCAGAACGTTGGTGCGGATGCATCTCCCACAATTCATTTTACTGAAAACAATGAAAAGCAGTAGATGGTGGAATATGTCTTTTCTACATTTCCGACTTTGCATCTTACTAACTGTTTATGTTACACATTAAGGAAGAATGCTTTCTATAAATTTTTTAAAGGACCTTATTTGACATTTGGCATCATATCTTTTGATTCTTTCATGCTATGGACTTATATTTGTGGATTAACCAGTGACAAGGAAAGCAATGTGATGCTGCAGGTTCACTTTGCCATCCCCCTTCAATTCCCGAAGCAGCAACCTGTCCTGACATTGCAGAGTTCTCAGGTAGTTATTTGGCTCCTCACCGCTTACGGTTATTTGTAATTTACATGCTCGATCAGAGGTCTCGTTCTTGTTTTCTGTTCTTGTTTTATTCATATAGATTTGGTCGGGTGGTAGAGTGACTTTCGATAAAATTGCATAAGGATGATAGCAGTATTTCTGTGTTTTGGTCTGGAGAATGAGATCCTACAAGACAAGCAAGTGAAGCGACTGCTGTTCATTACATTGTAGCTATCTGTCTTTTTTTTTTCTACTCCATGTCACCCCTTCCATGGTTCTTTCTGGTTGTTCTGAAAATGAACACATGAGTAAACATGTAGTTTGATGTCTCATGGAAAATACTCTGGACATGTTAAAGGAGCCACTTGAATGTTGAAACTAGTCTTCTTTTGGGTACTAAGTTGCTAAGGTGCTTAGAATTTGTTTTGACTGGTATGCAAAGAAATACAGATCTGAATGTGACTATTTTAATCTATGGTCGTTGTTCTTGTAAGTTGTAATCTGTCGTTCTTTTCAAGGTTTGGGCAATAACATTTGCTTTCCTGACACCTCTGCAGCACTTTAATTCCCAAGGTATACCTATGATGTCACTTCCAATAAATGACTATCCCTGGAGTCCTAGATGGGATTCCACTGAAATGGTGGAACGCATCTAGTAAGTCTATGGTCTACCTGTATCGCATCTACAGTAGCTTTCAAGAATGTAGTTCTAAGATTTTTCTCAACAATTTACAGCGACTTCCTGGTTGACGAGTGCCAAAATTTCAAGAAGTTCTGCAGTGATACTCTCCCTCAACAGAAGTAGCTGATGAGGTGAATTTTCACAAGAATAAACCTTTTCTCTAAGCGATTGTTAATTCATGTTTGTTTCACTGCAGAAGTGCAACCATTGATTGATTGTTCTCACCTTCTCTTTCAGGAATCATCTCTGGCATCTTGGCTTGCATGCTCTGTTCTCAACTTCTCATGTGACGAGCAAAAAGCAAGGAAGCAGCCTAATCAGGCCGTAGAACCCCATAGGGTAGGAGTTCTGCTATTTGGCAAGTTAAGTGTGTACACTAGAGCTTTCCGAAGCAGCATTGTTGGTTAATTCTACCCCCGGGTGGTCATGGTGATTGTTGGGGATAAATGGCAATTCAGTTCTTTCTGCCTTGTACAAATGGATAATGGCCATTGAAATTATGTCCAGTGTAAAGTTCGCTGCAAGTGACGGTAGGAAGTTGGAACCGTTTTGTTCTTGGGCATCTATGACAATTCTCGGATGGCAGCTGGAAGACCTGCTCTTGCTGTTGTTATGCAACCTGTTGCTTTTTTCAGGTACTTGTCTGCCGATCACATCCTCAGACTTGCTTGTCTGACGGGGAAAGAAGATCTCGCTCCGTTGCCCGATGGGCTAAAGAATCGAATTGACAGTGATCTTGGTTACAATGTTTTTTCATGAGAGTCGAAACGTGCTCAAGAATCAACTAAGAAAATTCTGTCGTTTTTAGAGACGATTAATTGGTTATCGCAAGCAGGTATGATCTGTTTCGTTGTTAATACAACAGCAGGTGGCGGCGGCGTCACTGCGATCTGTTGCTCGAGTCGAGGGCCTCACGCAGCCCTAGCTTGCACTCCCATCCACACTTATTTATGTACGAGTATTTTGTTCTTCGGAGATGGAATGTTTGTATGAAGGGGAGATCCGTGCATTTGCCCCATACATAAATATAGAATTTGATGATTTGTCCTATTTATCTCATTGACATGTAGGCCAATGAGACATCATAGGACAAATCATCAAATGCAATGAAAGATGTAGTAAAAGATCAATTACCTCTTGTAGGAAGTCGTCTAGCCCTATTCTTTTTCTTTTTTAGCTCGTAATTTTCTCTAAACAAATAAACATCACAACATCTTCATCGTCTTTTTCAAAACTGTTGTTGAGAGAGGGTCCCCACGCTACCTCGGGCCCACATCCGGTTCGAGGCAACAACAAGCCAACCCTGGTCGAAGTATGCGAGGTCAACCCCAGAAGGGTCCAAGACCAACCCTGTGCTAGGTACATGAGGCTGGCCTCAGGAGGATCCGGGGCCAACCCCGGACAAGGTACGTGAGACCGAGCCTAGCAGGGCCCGAGGCCAACCCCGGGCGAGGTAAGCGAGGTCGATCCCAGGAGGATCCGGGGCCAACCCCAGACATGGTACGTGAGACCGACCCTAGCAGGGCATGAGGCCAACCCCAGGCGAAGTACGCAAGGCCTAAACCGGACGAGGTACGCGAATCTAACTCCACACGAGGTACACAAGGCTGACCCTGGAAGGGTCCGAGGCTAGCCTCGGGCCGACCCCCGATGTCTCGGATGTGGCGGGGCAACGCGGAGCAAATGACCGAAATGCCCCTAGAAGTAGGCCAAATCGTAAGGGCAAAGTTGCAACTACATTGTTTATCAGGATAACCTTTTTGAAGTAGTTTATCGTCATTCGATTCGTTCACACAAACGTTTACTCTAGGAGCAAAAACCATTAGCCACAGCCACCAGCCACAACAAAAAAGAACAGACCCTCAATTCAACCAATGTGTATCTTACAACCAGATGTTCAAAACTAGATCCAATTTACACCTTGTGAGTCCACACAAAAATCATAATTTTTAAACCTCATTTCGTATATCTAAAAATTATTACATTTTCAATATATTTTCATGAATAAATAGAAAATTTATAGTTATTACGGGAGACTATTACACCAACAACCATAGGAAGCATACCGTGCGCTACAGTGGGCGTGCGATTTGAGTCGTGCGCTTCCGACCGCACGAATGGACACATGTTGCACTCGTGTAGTTCCGTGCTCGGAGAGAGGGCTAAAAATAGAATTACGGTGATTCTGAGGCTAAATTTGATATTCGCGTGATAAACTGTGCCAAATTTGACCAAACTTGAAAGCTGGGCGCTAGGGTTACCTGTCGGCCGCCCCGTCCCCTTCTCGCGTTGCGCCGGATCTGCTCGCCGTCCCTCTTCCACCAAGCATCTGATCTGATCTGATCTGAGGTAAGACCGGCAGGCGGTGGCTCCGGCGGGGTACCAGAGAGACGGTGCAATTTCTCCCCCCGTCTCTGTTCCTCCCCTTGCTGTGCGCTTTTCGTTGGCGATTTGATTTTTCTGTGTTTTTTGCTCCTAGTGCCAAGGGAAAGCCAATCAGATCGATCGAGCTAAACAAACAAAAGCCCTAGCACGCGCAGGCTACGAGCGATCGAGAGCATCCCATCCCCAAAGGTATCCGCCGTCTCCGATTCCTCCCTCCCCCCCAGTCCCGTCCGATCAAATCCCTCGCTACAGATTCTCCCCGCGATGTCCACCTCTGGTCGCTACAGATTGCGCTGCGGGTGTCTAGGTTTGATCGGCCGCGTGCCTGTCGCTTGCACGTCCTCAACAGATCTGTGCTGAGGTGGGTTGGGGAATTGGGAATCGCTGCCGGTTTTTTGTTGCGGGGATTTGGATCTGCGGGTGCGGGTGGATTCTGTTGTAAGGGTGGCGCTAAGGTGGTTGCCTTGGATCTTAATTTTAGCTTTTTACATGTCGTTTGGCTGTTTTTGTTGGATAGTTTGGTGTCATTCCAGTCCTTGCTGAGCAAATTGTTTAATTGTGCATGCGGTGGATGATCTGTTCTGAACGAGAGCATTTATGTTAACACATTGCTGAAAGTGGAAGCACTGCCTTCTATTGATGGATGAGTTATCCGGCCAACCCTTATCATCCACTTTCCCTTTTAGTACGCTGACAGTGCCGTGTTGACAATTTGAATGCAGAACATTGTAGTCTGTGTGGACTCACTATAACTGATGCTGCATGGGTCTAACACATTTATATATATCATATGTGCAGGTCTTATGTTTGGCCTGCTCATGATTTAGCAGCAGCCATGTTGACCTCCAATCTGTGCAGTGGCATAGCCTGTTGATATAATAGCAAATCAAGAACTAAGCATGGTGGATTCGATAGTAGCAAGCTTCTGGGGACCTGTTACATCCACAACTGAGTTGTGCGAGGAGAACTATGCACACTCATCATACATTGCAGAATTCTACAATACTATCTCTAATGTTCCATGCATTCTTTTGGCGCTTATCGGACTCGTGAATGCTCTCCACCAACGCTTTGAGAAACGATTCAGTGTCCTGCACATATCCGATATGATACTTGCTATTGGGAGTATGATCTTCCATGCTACCTTGCAACATGTGTAAGCTTTCTTTTAACTATAGTATTTTTTGTTGCTATTAAATGCCACCTTTAATAATGTGACTATCAGAATAGCTATTACTATTGCAACTACTACCTTGACTTTTTATGTGATTAATTGCCCCATTCTCCCCTGGAACGTTGTTATTTTCTCTAACATGCTTCTTACAGTTTAGCTCACTATGATGGGGATGTGTTGTAGGGCCTGTTTGGGTGCGGCTGCAGCTTATGGCTTTTGGCTGAAATTTTTGAATTTTGGTTGTTTACGGTATAGATTATGGATAGACAGATACTCACTTGCGCTTTTGGCTGGTACAGATGTTGGGCCTTTAACGTGTAGGTCGTTTAACTTGTAGACCCCGTCTTGAGAAAATACTCCGTTTGAAAGTTAGGTACTGTAGCAAAAGCCAAAAGCCACCAGCTTCAGAGGAAAAGAACATGCCCGTATTTGGGTGTTGGTTACCATGTTTTACCTCCATTTGAAGGAAACACGAGCATTTCCTTTTGCCGTTTAATTACTTATGATTTTGCTTCTAAATACTAAAGTAAACACGAGTGATGTTTAGAACTCCTGTGAACACGAGTGATATTTTTGGCCATAAATTTCTTTATAAGCCATGGCATTGACTTAAGGAGATTGGTTATTTCTGGATTTGTTGCTTCGCCCAGAACATCTTATTACTTTTTTTTTGTCTGATTTTCTGTCTAGAATAAATATTTATTTTTGCTAAAAATCCTTTCTATTTCTTTTGATCTTATCAAGTTTCATGACCACTCATTATCAACTTATAAAAGTATTTAGCTTCTTGGATGGTTAGTTGCCCACATTGGCAATTAGGTGATTATATTACAAATTTACAGGTCAACTAATTCCTTGAGGGCTAATGGCTAAGTCAGCCCATTGTATTGTAACAATATTTGAGATTGCTAACCACTCTTCCCGTGTGGTTTCTCCTCGTATTGTATTTATTTTTCTGGTTATTGACCTATATCAACTACGACCTTTTCCGGATTAGCAGTTGAACAGGATGTTTTATTGGTAATCATAAGATCATTGAAATATATCAAACATATTAATATTCTTCAGAGCAATATATGTTAGGTTTCTCAGAAATGTTACCCAGGAGGCTTGATTTACATTTAGCGACCCACACTTGCCATCGATTGAGAGTTTCTGTTAATAGCAAACTAACACTCCTTGACAGGCCCTAATTTTGTTAACATGAAATTAGTGTTCCGTTTCTAGTAGTAATATGATGGATTTTTCTATACCTGTCATTTCGATACTTACATTTAGTTTTTTTTTTCTTTTGTTGTGCTTTGCTGTTTTTTGCTTTTGCAACTCTTTGGACAATTTTGCTGTGTGATAGTTTTTTTAACGAACTATCTACTTGGTTAAAGTTCACCATCCTTGGATTCTAAACTGCCAGAATGTTTCGTTGCTGTCAGGGTTTTATTTCGAATATTTGGATTCTAAATTGGGATGTGTGGTTATACTGATGCACTGGCTAATTGGCCACCACTGGCAGCTGTTCTGAATTCTGATGGTCATCGCCAAAATTCTGTCTGGTGTAAATATTTTTTTTATGTTTAATGATTAAATTTCAGCATTCGGGAATGCTGATTTGGTGAAGGATCCGTTTTTTCTCTCTTTCAGGTTATCTGGCTTTGCTGTTGCTCAATTTTCGCACTAAGAACCTTGGGATAACCTATGATAACGTAGCTATCTATTGTGGCCGATCGATTAGCAGTTACACTCTGAATGAAGTAACTTAGTTTGGTAGTCATATGATGCCACCATCAATTGCCGTTTTATCAACTGAATTGCACTGTATGTTAATTTTTTAAAATGCTATGTACATTATATCAACATATAAGGAGTTGTTTTGCCACTGTGACTGATACTTCACAACCTATCTAGAGTGGGTGCTTGCCCTAAACCAGGACTAGAATGCAGGCTATAAATCATCCTCTCCCTCCTCCCCCACCCTCTCTCTCTCTTCTCTTTCATAGATTATCCCAGGCATTTCCGGGTTTACTATCAATCTTAGCATGTTCTTAGCTTCTGTCAAAAGCTTCCTATTTCTTAGACTCTCTCCCTTAGACTCTCTCCTAGCAATCACACCTGTAACATGCTGTAGCCTTTTGAATTATTGGGCTGTCTCATTGTGCTTATCTGCTTATTGCAACATGTTTGCTTTACTGTGTACAATATATTAATTTGTTTTGGTCATGTTCTGTTTTCCAGCCTACAGCAGAGTGATGAGACTCCAATGGTGTGGGAGATCCT
The DNA here is from genome assembly GCA_036346245.1 of Bonia amplexicaulis. Taxonomy (NCBI): domain Eukaryota; kingdom Viridiplantae; phylum Streptophyta; class Magnoliopsida; order Poales; family Poaceae; genus Bonia; species Bonia amplexicaulis. The sequence goes on along the minus strand of CM070752.1, from coordinate 24,215,588 downwards.
CCTATATCTGTATGTCCTTTATTCACCAGACTGGCATTACAGGAGCACCATGCCTACTTTCCTTTTCCTATACGGTGCTGCATTTGCTGTAGTCCATTTCCTGGTGCGATTCCAAGTAGTATTCAAGTTGCATTACATTGGCCTCTGCCTCCTCTGCATCCCGCGGATGTACAAATACTACATACAGACTAAAGACTTGGCTGCCAAGCAGCTCGCAAAGCTTTGGGTTCTTACTATATGCCTGGGGACTCTTTGCTGGCTATTTGATCGCATCTTCTGTAAGAAGCTTTCACATTGGTACATCAACCCGCAGGGGCACGCATGGTGGCATGTGCTTATGGGTTTTAACTCATACTTTGCAAACACATTCTTAATGTTTTGCCGGGCGCAGCAGCGTGAGTGGGAGCCCCGCATTACCCACCTTTGGGGGTTCTTGCCGTATGTTAAGATTCAGAAGCCCCAAAAGAGGGAGTGAGTTCTCTGTTGATCAGTGGTGTTCTCCAGGACATGAAAGCTAATGTCCCCCATGTGCGCAAAAACAAGCGGTGGCATTTTTGTATATGGGCTTCCAAGTGATTACGGACTGCAAATGTTATGATGTCTCACTGGATTTTGGTAACTTTAACTGACGCCTGCATTGTACCATACTTAATCGTCCATCAGAGATTAGTTGGGAGTGTTCATCTCTTAGTTTTGGTTGCCCTTTTGATGTCTCTGCGGTTCGTCTTTCAGTGCTAAAAGGACTGGGTTTTATTTATTTATTATTTTCCTTAAATGGAGTCGAATTGTATTAGTTTAGCTACTGCTTCTCGTGGCGATAGATTCATCTTTCTGATGATTATTAACTCTTCTTTGCTGATGTTACTTTTGGGATATTTTATTTGAAAGTTGTGTATCATGTTCGATCTCTGTGTTCTTTTACGGGATGCATGTATCTGCTGGTTGCTGAAGCACGGTTATGTACTTTATGGGTGGGATAACTGTTATATTTGAGAGGGCCTTGTGGGAATTTCCCAATTGAAAAAGAGTGAAGGGAGCCCTAGAGGAGGGACCCATCTGTCGGTCGCCCGAGGAAAAGAGAGAAGGGTGAGGAGACAGGGTCTCCTCCCCGATTCGATGCGGCGTCTCTCCCGTGAGGCGATTTTGACGCTCCTCGCCTAGATCCGATTTCCACGGCGGCACAAGGAGAGAAGGTGAGTGGGAGGCCGTTGGCGGAGGCGGGGCTGGCCTGGTCTCTTCGGAGCCAGCCGCTCACGCCACCCCGCGGCTACATCTTGTCCTCTCTTTAAAAAGGGGCGCAGCTCCGACGGTAGGGGTATCTTTTTCTTGATTCCCGGTTGCCTCTCGTGATTGACTCTCCTCTTTGTTCTTCGGTGGGCGGAGACTCGGCTCTCGGGCCATCTCTGATTGAGGCCTTGTTTCGGTCCCGTGTGTAAACCCTAATATGGGTTTGTGCATCCTAGGATCTTAAGGGGTCTAGCCGAGGAAGAACAAGGCGGCGGTGCTTTCCCCTGCTGTGTTTGATTGCTCACGGCCAGAGCACTCTATGGTCTTGCGCGGCATACCCGAACCTCTTCTTTGGTGTTCGGCTAAAAGGAGTGCGGCATTATATCTCCGTGAATCATCTACTCGTTTGCGAAACACGGGTTGATAGATTTTCTGGGACAGCGAGTTCTTCGTGCCTTGCCAGTTTAATTGTGATCTTGTGCTCGATTGCTTCAGGACAGTTTTGAATATTGTCTGGGTTGTGAGTATATTTAGTTCTTTCTCATTTACAGCAGTATATCTTGATCTGCAACTTTAATCAAGTTATTGAGGGCTGCTGTGAATGTTTGTGGGTGCACTTGTATGCTCTGTGATGAAATTTAGTCATATACTGAATTGATCTAGACAACAGTTGTCAGACTTGAGCTCTAGGTTTAGTTTCTGCAGACTGTTTTGTAGTTGTTTGTATCTACATATGTCGGATCTGATTACCTGCAATTAAAATTGAGATTAGTTCAGTGACTTGTTTAAATCTGTTTAAATTGTATCCTTATCGCAGTATACTTCTTGTTTCAATTCTGTCTTGACTGGAGTATTGCTGCTATACAATTCAACTTGCTGCTAGTTGTATGATTTTTTCAGCTCACTGTTAATTAGCTAATTGCCTGTAATCAGTTAGTAATTCAGTCTTGAACATATATTTGTTGGAAGTCAATTAAATAGAGCTCAAGTAGTTGCTAGATCAATTATGAAGAGTTATGACGTGTGCATGAGAACGCCAAAATCTATGATTTTGCGCAACTCGCTCGAGAGCAATAATAAAACAATAATTTGTTATATCTTGGAATTAGTCATTTCTTCGCTTTTAGGACTGGTTTTCATGTTATTTCCAGCAGCATGTAAGTCATATTATTTGAATATATATGTAGAGATGAATGGCAAGATAGAATTTCATGTTTATATGCAATTAATGTCATTCTTCTTATGCTGAAAATATACTGTTTATTTGATTGTTTTGGCTGGAATTAAAAGTATAAATATGCTTATACCACAATATTTACAACAATAACACTGTTTATCATGAGTGTTTACGTTACTTCGATCATATTTCATTTCGTGTGCCTTGATGGAAAAACTGGCGGTATTTTGACGGCAGATGCTGAAATTTGAAGCAAGCAAATGGGGACGTTTGAAACGGCTGGAGCTTCTGGTTTTTTTGCAGTAGCTTTTGGCTTTAGAATTGTAGTGACTGAGTGGGAGATTTTTATTCGGTTAGAGTTTTTGGCTAAGTTGACTGAATTGTGTCCTCCATTTCAACAAGTTGCAAAAAAAATCACAGTAAATGTCGTATTGCTGCTTGATGCGTGCTTTCGTGGCCTCTTAGGCCATCGGGACGACGGATATGGCCTTGCCCTCGCCGAATCTGGAATGGAAGCCGTTGGTTCACTCTGCCTGTTTATGAAGCTGCTTCTTGCAAGTAGGTTTAAGCCATTAGTGGGCCTACGTAGGTCTAATTCGATACTAAGTCAGCTTCCGTTAATCGTTAGCCAGTCTTCCGTAGCATCGTAAAGGGGCTGGCCCATGGGGGAGCGTGAGCCGCGATACAGCAAGAGGAGACGGTGGGGAGGGAGGCTTGCCGGAGACAAGGGAGGGGGGAGCGGGCCAAACGGACTAGCGGGAGGGAGGCGACAGCCGGCGGGGCGGCTGGCACAGGGGAGGAGAGACTATTAGGGTTAACCTCAAATGGTCAGCCAGAGTGTCACTGTGCACATGACCCGAACGGTAGAGGGCATGGAAAGGGTTTGTTAGGGTTTGAGCATGAAAAGGGAGGCAAGCAAAGGGGTGAATCGTCGACGGTAGAGGGAGTTGAGGCGACAGACAGGTGGTGAGACAGGGTTATGTATAAAATAGAGAAGGTAGGCAGAGGTTGCGTAAAAACATGTAAATTTTGAGAGGCTTCCACCGTCACGGATCCGAGCTGTAGAATGTAGATCCAATGATCCTGATTCGTGTTTACATATTACTATTGAATTGCCCATTTGCACTAAATACGACACGGTTTGTAAAACCCAAATCTTCCATCGTCCATAGCGACGAAATGCTTGCGCGACAACGGTAAATAAATGTGAAACTTAGTAGCACACAGACCAAATAAGATCAGACATCCCATCGATAACATATACCTCCCAACAAAATTGTGTCGAAAATGCTTTCCAAACTGAAGATGCGCAGCCACGAGACTATAAACTTAAAAACACCTCCGTTCTCATCTTATCTTCTGCAAAGTTAGTTCTGAAGCCTCAACTGTCTCATTCTAGATCCTGAAATGATTAACTAGGCACAACAACCTCAAATCTATTTCTTTTTCTTTGATTTGCTTCCCTGTGCAAATGCAGTACCCTGCAAGGTGAGAGGAACAAATGTTAACCTCTGAATATATAGCACGACATGGATCTCGTTTGAAGAAGTTATTGGTGGGCAGAAAGATACCTCCAGCCACTCATCCATGTCGGCATCAGTTGTTCCAGTTCCCAGTTCCACCTTGGGGGCCTTCTTCGTTTTCTGCAGCACAGAAACAAACAAGTTGGTGAGAAAAATCCGCATAACTCTGCAGTGAGCTTTATAAACAAATTATGCACCTCACAGTATGTCCACTGTGGACAACTTGTGTTCATGCATTAGTGTACCCCCTTCTATAATGAACATTTAGTGACACCAGGGTTCAAGAAGCCATTACCGGTAACCTGGCAGCTACTGAGATTAAGATAAACAGTCACCAGGAAGCAGACTGGAATACCGGTTTGCAATGGTTTATTGAACAATGAACAACTCATAATTCTAGAAGAAAATAAAACATATGGCACTAAGGAAAGAGATAATTCGGGGAAATGCCGACACGCAAATTTAAGAGTACAGTACAGCGTATAAACAAGAGAATAATTACCTTTGAGAGCTGTTGTACTTGACCATATGCCCACAATCCCAAGAGACCAACAAGTGCAATTCCAAGGGTAATAAGGAACACAGACTCAACACTGAGTAAACCTCCAACCTCAACAACTTCGACAGTGCCATTGTAGAAGACATTCTGATATGGGTGCTGATCGATCTCATACACTATGTAACCAACTAGATCATATGCTCCAGGCTGCAAGGGTACAAGGCTACAAGCATTAGATCTTCATGAAATCAAGAATTGAGCATCATAATATTCTTTAGTTGTTTCAAAGGTAAATAAAAAGAGTAAGACTGTGAATTGGCAGACCTGCAAGAACTTGCTCACAACAAATGTATAGGGAAAGGTTGCTTGCACGGAGACAGGAACTGATGCATTGAAGAAATTCTGTAGAAAAGAAGCCAAACAAATTAGCGAAGTTACTGATATTGTCTTGCAAAAGTATGTGCTTGACTCTGTAAACTATGTGCTTTAACTTGTCCACCTCACTCCCCCTGATCCCCAGGCACTAGCTACCCTTTACTCCTGCACCTCCATTCATTACACGCACATTACCCAAATGACCATCACTTCTCTCCACAAACCGCACTCATGTCATGTTCATAGTTTGATAAATCCTAGTAGGCTCCACATATTTCTTCCACCCTTCACTCCACCCTGTACCCTCCCCACATCCTGGCATCCTGCTCCTCTGCCTCCCCTCCCCACAACCAGGGGTGTTAAGGCGTAGCGACGCTTAGGCAGTAAGGCGCTGAGGAGCTACAAGGCGTCGCCGTCGCCTTGCCTGGTAGGTCTATGTCGTCCGCCTCACAACCATGGCGTCGCTGAGGCGAAGAAAGGCTAGAAACACAAGAAAACAAGGAGAATATAAAGAGATGGGATGAGAGGGGGCCAGCGGGGGAACCTGTCGTGTGAACGCCGAACCCTAGCGCGGTAGCGCCGCCTCCATCTCCGTGGCGGCACCATCCCAGAAGCGGCGCGCCGGTGGTCATCTGCTCCACCGTCCCACCTCCATTCCCGTCAGGTATGCCCCATCCTCTCCCTCCCGACCTCCACCTCCCTCCCCGGCTTCCCCTCCCTCTTGACCTCCCCCTCCTTGCCCGCCTCCACCTCCCTCCCTTCTCCCCCCTCCCGGCCTCAACGACTCCGGGAGGGGGATGCGGGGAGGAGGGAGGTCGAGGCCGGCAGGGAGGGGGAGCCGGGGAGGGAGGTGGAGTCGTCGAGGGGAGACCGAGTCGCCGGGAGGGAGCCAAGGTCGCGTCGGAGCGAGTGGGTGTCTGGCTGAGTGCACTCGCGTCGGTGCTCGCTGCTCGGCTGCTATTTATTGCTCTGCTAGCTGCTCGCTATTGTGTAATTGCTGGCTCGCTCTGTTGTTGTGCTCGGTTAACTGCCATCTAATACTTCTCTCATTCTCTGTAACGCAGAAGCAGAAAAAATGGCATGTACAAATGCAAGTGCAAGCATTGCATCCTCTGAGGCCGTGTATGATCCAAAGACCGATCCAAAACGGAAGGCGAAGTCTAATGATCCAGGATGAAAATATGGTTATTGGCCGGAAATTGGCAACCGAGATAAGATGATGTGTATCCTTTGTAACACCCCAAGTACAGGAGGGATTAAAAGGCTGAAGGAGCATCTTGAGGGTGGCTATTTAGATGTGGTTATGTGTCCCAATACTACCACAGAAATTAGGAAAGATGGGAGATTATTTGAAAAAAAAACAAGAGTAGACCAATCTTTCTAGATGATGATGAAGAGGGAGGTCAAGATGTGGAGGTGGCAACACATGGCATCGATAGGGGTGGAAACGGATCGAATACGGTCGAATAGTATCAAATACGAATACGAATCCATATTTTTAAAATGAATACGAATACGAATTCGAATATTCTCAAATACGAATACGAATATTCTCGAATACGAATACGGATATTTTCGAATACGGATTTTCTCGGATACGAATATCGGATAAAACGGATTCCTAGCTATTTTGCCGATTTTCACCGGTTTTTGACCGGTTACCGGTTTTAAACCACCTAAATTCAAATTTTGAATCACAAAATTTGTACGAATTTTTCATGGGTTCTAAAAACAGATCGAATACGAATCGAATAGTCTCGAATACGGATACGGATACGAATATTCTCGAATACGAATGCGAATACGAATACTCTCAAATACGGATACGAATATTCTCGAATACGAATACGAATATTTTCGAATACGGATTTTTGCTTACCATATTCGTGTTTTCTCGGATACGAATATCGGATAATACAAATTATCCGTTACCGTTTTCCACCCCTAGGCATCGAGTCCCAAGACTCCACCGTGAAGCCAAGTTCAAGAACAGCCGCCAAAAGAAGGCATGTTGCCTTTTCATTCAAGGTTGTGTTTGCAGCATCAAGCAAGGCCAAGGCAAAGGAAAGTAAGTCAGTTGCTGCTATGCTTCGAAGAACACCCGAAGATATTGTAGATCAAAGACGTTCTGGGTCTTTTCAAGGGAGCATGGAGGCCAGCACAAGGACCAAGGATGACAGGCATTACGTGAATAAGCAATGGGCCTTGTGATTCTATGAGTGCGGCATACCTTTTAATGCCGCAAACTCAAGGCAGTTTGAGATTGCTCGTGAGGCTAATGTGCAGTACAGTTCTGGGTATAAGCCTCCTAGTTTCCATGAGTTGAGGGAGCCATTGCTTCAGGATTGCGTCAAGGGCATAAGTGCCTTGAAGGAGGAGCACGAATGAGCGTGGAAGCAATATGGTTGCACACTTGTGTCGGATGGATGGTCCGATAGGAGGGGGCACCACTTGATCAACTTCCTTGTCAACAGTCCAAAGGGGACTTACTTCTTGGAGTTTGTTGATGCATCAGGTGAACAACATGATGCAACTATGCTAGCTAATTTGCTAGAGGAGAGAATTGAGACTATTCGAAAAGACAAGGTTGTTCAAGTTAACAATAATGGTGCTAACTATAAGGCAGCAGGCAAGTTTCTAATGGATATGATTCTTACACTATTTTGGAGTCCTTGTGTTGCACATTGCTTAGATCTCATGTTGGAAGATATTGGGAAGTTAAAAGGAATTTAAGAAGCCTATTGCACGTGCCAAGCGTATCACAACATTCATTTGTAGACATAGGAGGCTTCTTAGTGCAACGAGGGAGAAGACAGGTGGGATGGATCTTGTGAGACCCGCAGCCACTCGGTTTGCCACAACCTTCCTTCCTTTGAAGAGTATGCACAAGCACAAGGATGCTATGAAGTGTCTATTTGTGAGTGAATCATGGACTAGCATCAAATTGTCAAAGACGGAGGCCAGCATGCATATGACAGACATTGTGCTCTCTAAGGAGTTCTGGAATTCAATTGAAGACTACCTTAGAGCTTTAGCCCCACTTCTGATCATGCTTAGGGTGGTTGATGGTGATGAGAAGCCCGCAATACTAGAGGTTGCAACATTAATGGCTCATGCAAAGGAGAAGATCAAGCTTAGTTGTTATTGTGGACTTATGTTGCTCATTATTCATGTGGCTTGTTGCATGGGAGAATAGAAGAGAAGAGAGGAGAGATTGTCAACAAGGTATGTCACTCAATCCGTATTTACTCAATTAATTAGAATACAATTTGTATCTATTACATTTGTAACAATCTATATGTTGAAACTTGCAAGGAGACAAGGGGGATGTATGCTATATAGAAGAAAAGCAATTGGAATGGGGGATGGGTGCAACATGGGCTCAAGAATTGACAACAAGGTACATATATGCTGCTAAAATGCTTATTTTATTTGCTGCCCTTTAGCGCCTTATGATGTGTAAAGTGTCGCCTCGCCTCGCGCCTTACCGCTTAAAACGTATGGGGGGGTGGGTTGCCTCGCCTCGCCTTACCGCCTTAATAACCATGCCCACAACTTATCTCTACCACTCTGGCTCACACCTATACAGTCCAGGCCTTCTTCCCTTTTGTCCAAATCAAGATAATTTCAAGAGGACTAAAATCCATTAATGCATGTGAACCAAAAAAAAACATAAACCTGAAGAAAAAATCAACAAAACAAGAACAAAATCCATACAACTATTTCTCGACATTACGACAGAACAATGGTAAAAACACTCTCTTGAGAGATAAAAATGAAGTACATGACGGCATTATGGTTGGATGGTGCATACATGATACATCCACAAGTGCAAGTTTCAGTTACTTCAGCCAGTATAAAAGACAACAACAAGCAATAGGGATTAAATGTTTCCTCACCTGAACAGTAAGGTTCTGGCCATACATACGATGATCAAAAGGAAGATGGAGAGTTGAATGAATAGCAACAACATTCAAAGTTGATTCACCTGTAAACACAACATACAAGAAGGGTGTAAGCAACCATCATAGGAACTAGCATGCAATAAAAATATTAATGCAAAAAAGGTAAATCTATATCACCAAAATAGGAAATAAAAATTGCTCATCTATGCACATGCCACATATTTTGTAGCCATACAAGAACATAGTAACTGATAAAGCTGAGCATCTACTTTGACTCGTCGACTTATGGGAGTGAGACAGGGCATCCACATAGGTTCAAAATAAACATCATACAAGGATCTTTAACCAAAAGACACCTGAAATTGGTGCTATCAAGGGACAGGAACATGTTATCATTTATTTTATCCATCTGGCCCTACCCCCTACCTAAAAACCATAATTGTTTATGGTGTTTTAACTGATCCTATATAAAAACAATGACAGTTTAGCAGGACAGCAAATTGAACTACTAAACAATCTTGGCTTGTGGAGTACTGGTTATTTGAAGCAGGGAAGTAACTAAGGGCAGCATACTTAAACCAAATGGAGATGAACTTGCAGTAATACTACACAAAAAGTAAACAATTGACAGCACAAATGAGCATGGTTGAAAGAGAAATCTTCTGGCCAATTCTAGGCAAAGAGAGGTAACCAAAGCCCACCACTATTCCTAGCTTAGTAAGAGTGCTAGAAAGAAATGTATAAAATTGGAGGAAACATATGTTACCCTCATTTTGCAGGCCAACCAGTAGTTCAGTTTCTTCACCTGCTGGTACAACTGCAACCAAACAATAAAAGGGATATATTATTGGTTATTGAACTTAAGAAAGATAGGATGCAGATTTTCAACAAAAAAAAAGGTTGCTCTAGAAAATATTAAGTATTTCATATTTTCTTGTGCAAATCTTAAGGATACATCGCATCCTACAGATATTCATGGAATCCTTTCAGATGAACAAAACGAACAATTTCAGTTTAGTACTATTGTGAGTGACGAATGTGCAAGCTCACATTGAACTTGAGGAGAAAAGTTGCAATTACTTGCTAATGACTGATCATCAAATAAAAGGTTTACCAAAATTGCATGCTAGTACTCACCTTTCCCAGCATTTTTGGGGAAGACACATACTGTCTCCACACCAGGAGCCGGGCTTAAAGGTCCATCACTGGAAACATGAGTATCATCACCCACGATTCCTAGATCAGCCCCTTCAACAACTTCAGCTGTAGCAGCTTCTTCCTCCGACTGAGCTCTAGCAACTGCAGGAAGGGAAGTAACATATAATTCAGTCCATACGAACATGGTAGTAAACAGTACTGCATGAGAAGCATCGTTTGAGTAACTGAACAATATGGAACTATTAGTTGTACAAATGCATAAAGTAAAAGCTATTGTATTAGACAACCTAGGGTGTTGCAAAATTTTCTGCATGCAAAAGTGCTAGCAATGTTAGGACATGCAACAGGATAAGGCATCCGCTTGTTGATGTGGCACAGTCTTCAAAATTTTAACAAATCAATCAACCTTTAAATGGCATAGTTCCAAAATTTTACAGCGCAAATGATTACGGTGCGGAATCTATCACAGCAATCTACCAAAGATAACCATAAAACACATGAGAACTCGGACCATTTCAGTGACTGCTAATTCTCATATGGATTTACCACCTCAACGTGCAGGCACAGATACACGCGCCTCCATGCGAATTTCGCACAAAACCCTACCAACCAACTCTTCACAACACGTCGCATCTAAGGCCCCCAAAATCCGACCAGCAGCGCCACAACCCGACAAAACGCACCGATGTAATCCACCTAAACTCGGCGGCCGCAATCCCAGAGAGCCCGATCGGTTCCATCCCGGCGCCGCGGAGGGGCAAAGCGCGCATATCTAGCGCCGCGCAACTCTCGGGAGCGAGCCAGCGGACGAGATACCTGGAGTGGATCTGAGCGGCGGAGAGCACGCGAGAGAGAGAAGGGGAAGGGGGATGGATCGGTGTACGCGCATAGCTACCTTGGACGAAGGGGGAGGTCGTCGCGAGGAGGAAGGCGAGGAGGAGGGCGGAAAGCCAAACCCTAGTCGCCATGGCCGGCTCAGATCGGATCGGGCTCTTGTGTGCGTGGGTTTTTGCGGGGATGCCACTAGGAAATTGTTTCCCGAATAATCTATTTTTTATTTACCCGTGCCAATTTTTTTTACCCTAGTCGCTTAACCATCGGATAACTACAGCCTATCGCCCAACAAAAAAACAACAACAAAGATCTCTGTAAACCATTGGACGACAGGTTCCAGTCATCCAACAATTGGACGACTGAAACCTGTCGCCTTGTGGCTAGGCGATAACAACTACAGTTGTCCAGCCACAGGGCGACTTCAAACTGTCATATGTGAATTTTGTACATTTTATGAATTTTATAGATTATGACTGCAAGATAATTTGTTGGATTCGTAATAAAAATTTATGATCGTTGTATGTTATTGTAGGCTAAAACATTGTGAAACTTTTTTTAAGAATGATTGAACTTAAAACGATCGGATGTCACGGGAATCCGTACACGGAGGAAAGCTGGTCTGTTAATATTGTTGGATGACTTGTTATGCGAATAATTGAATGCGAAAAGATGAAGAAATAAGCTTGTCTGAATTAAAATAGACTTCACAATACAGTTGGGAGTAACATGTCGCGTAGTTTATTGGGAGTAATAAGCTTGTCTGAAACGCAGTCGTCTAACCATTGGACGATAGTAATTGCAACCGTCCGACCGTTGGGCGACTGCAATAATTCGCCTAACGGCCAACGGATTACTTGCGTGTCGCTTGACTGTTGGGCGATAGGCTCCAGTCGCTCGATGGTTAGGTGACTGGAGCCTATTTTTGTAAAAAAAACTCGACAAGGTATATTTTTATTATTTTGAATAAAAATAGAATATTCGTAAAAAAATTCTGGCCACTAGCCCACTAGTACTAGCAGTAGGAGTTGTCTAGCACCCACGATTTTGCAGCTGTATCTGTATCTATATAAATGTACTTATCTTATTTAGAATTTTAGATGATGTAAAAGAAAAAATTAGCGTGTATATTATTATCGGAAACTCCTGTTTTCACGTGTGCGTGCGTTTGCTTTATACTCCGCACAGTGACCTACGCCTGTGGATGTATGAAACCAATGTGGTATCTGCTTGAGGGTTTGTTTAAACAAACTTTGTAAAAAAATTTCCCTAAAGAAACACATTTTTATTTCCAAACCAATGGCAGGTAGAGTCACTGAACTAGAGGTCCATTCGTTAGTGACTACCTGAAAGACTTCACTTTTGTATCTACTCCACTACGCATCATCTCGATTGTTCTTATCCACTCATCCTACTGCTTCTGCAGCAGCAGCAGCGTTCTCGCAGATCGATGAAGTTTCAGCTATATGCTTCAATGGATTCACGGAATTGGACAAATGCGCCCAGTCTTCTACACACATACTTGAGGATTCAACATGTCAGGGTTACAGTTCTTTCTTCCAATACACGGTCCACACCTACGGTGACAATTGTTTGCATCACGAATCACAGCCCCGGGAACATCCAGGGCGGCGGCTTCTTTTTAAGGAGTAAAGATGATGTGATCTGTAAGTGACATCAGTTGGACAAGTGCAGGCGCCTCTGCTGTATCTCCCACTACTTCAACGCCATGAACTTGCACTGCTCACTCATCGCCTGAAGCTGCGCCTCCTTCTTATCAACCATGGCACGTAGCCTCACGTTCTCCTCCATCACCTTCTGGACTTCGGCTTCTTTCTGTGCTTTCTCACTCTCAAGCTGGTTAGTCCTCGCAACTAGCCTGTTCACAAACATAAGAAACTACTCAGTACCAGATTGATTACAGAGAAAGGATAGGATCACACGATACTACTTAACAGTACATATAGACTTGCCAGAACAATTCCTAAATTATATGCCGTAATAGTTATCCATCCGTAGTAAACTAAAGACCTATCAATGCATGCTCTCTGTTATATCTACAAAATCTGTTGATTCAACAAGACACGACCCTTTTCCCAGTGGTGGTTTTTTTTTTTTTTGGGATTTGACTTCTCTTTATAATTCTATGACTACAATATGTTGATTACACCAGTACCAAGTAGAGAATAGAAGAAGAAAGAAGGCGCAAGGCAATGGATTTCCTATGTTTTTCACCACTCATGGACATCTGTGTTCTGGTTTTGAGACCATACAAGCGGCAGAAAGCTTATTGATTCAAAATGTCAAATCTGAAGCAGAAAGGCCTATTAGGTTCAAAAAGAAGCAAATGTTAAGGGCATTTATGGTATTTTCTAGTTTCTAGGGTTTAGTCTTGTGTCCTATGTACTTTATATATAGCTCTTTGGACTGAGATCAATACAACTAACATTTATGCATTCATCCTTCCAACAAGTCTAACATGGTATCAAACCCCTAGGTTTTCCAGCCGCCATCTCTTCCGCTGCCCCGGGAGGATCGATTTCCGCTCCCGAGGGTGGCCACCGTCTGGCCGACGCCCATCCCGAGCCGTCGTGGCCGCTGCTCGTCGGGACGGGTCTCTGCGTCGGCGCCACCAATCATCGGGCCGCCGCCAGACCCATCAGAACCGGGATCGTATCAACTGTCGCGCCGCCGCAGTCATTCTTCCACCACTCGAGCCGCCGCCGCCATTCTCTTCTTGGACCGCCGCCATTCTCTTTTTCATTTTGCATTTCGAAGATACTAGTGTAGATGCAGTGTTATACAGAAAGTTCAAAGGGGGTAAGCATATGCCCTGAGAAAGCAGTCGGATTCATGAATAACTGGATATAGTGTTAAGATAGTAGCTGACATTTTACAACGTTGTGTGGGTTTTCCTGAACTGTACAAGGCCTTACAGTTACTAATGCATCAAAGTATGAAACATTGTATGGGCGTTCCGTGTAGCAGCAGAAGCATGTCCTATTATGGGGATGCCAGAATTTTATGTAACGAATGGTTAGGAGCTTGAAATTAAGTATTTTAAGTCATACTTCATCGGACCTTTTCTTAAAGTTTTCCTTACCACACTGTACAAAGTTTCCCAAGCAAAATTAACCCATCACAACCCACTCAAACAAAAAAAAAATAGTTACTAGAAACAGCACGACAATGTGAAAGTACCTCTCAAAAAGCTTCTCCATTGTCTCGAATTGTTTCTCTGATGAAAGAAGAGTTTCTCTGACACTAACAAGCGTGCTGACATAGGTTCTGAGCGACTCAAAGTCCTGCTTCACACGACTAAGCTCCTGCTCATTTTCAGCAGCACGCTGCCTCTGTCGAGTGGTCTCCAGCACCATATCTTCAACCCTCTGCCTCATCTCGCTCAGCATGCCATTCGTACCCACTGCAAATTTCTCCATCTCCTCGACTTTTGTCGACATGGACTCAACCTGTATGGTCTTCCTCCTGATCTCTTGCAACCCCATCCTCACCTTTTCCTTCTCAGTAGCCGCTTCAGACTCAGCAACAATCACTCTCTTCACAAGGGACTCCATGACGTCGGTCACCACACGGATCGACTTGAGAATGTCATCCACGTCTCCGTTCCCCTCATTGGCATCACCATGTTCAGGAACACCGGGACTCTCTACGGCCATTCCGTCATCCAAACCACCACGGGAATTGGACCAATCAGCGAGTGGCACACCGTGCCTGTCGACGTACCCCACGCCGTCCTGATGCCTAATCCCGCAAGACGTGTGCGCGAGATGCGGTATGGCCATGATCCTCGCCTTGGATTTGAGGTACGCCAGCAGCGTGGCGATGGTCTTCACCCTGCGGCACAGGTGCTCCAGCTCCCTCCTGGAGTCCTCCTCGGAGAACCTCATCCCAACCTTCACCTCGACAAGCCTGTCACGCAGCGCGTCGACCTGGGACTGCTGCTGCCTCAGCTCCTTCCTCCATTCGCACTCTCCGGCCGGCAGGCCACTGTGATCAGGGGCACCATGCTCCATGAGACCTATGGAATTGGGGAAATCAAACAGGAAGAACCACCAGCCACCTCTCGAACGCATTTCGATTTGGCTACATATGGCCGAATTTGAAGAGGAATTGGATGGATTTGCGCGAGGAACTGCGGGGATTTGGGAACCGTACCTTGGGATCGCAGGCGGATGGGCTCCGTAGCCGTGGCGTGATTCTTGGTTTTCTTCGCTCGCGTTCGCTGGTCGATTCCCTTCGCCGCGCCGCGCCTCGCCTCGCCTTTCCCCGACCCTAAATGATTTGATCCCTAGACTTCACTTGACTGGGGATTTGGATTTGCTTTCTTTGCTGATTAATAAGTACGTGCATGGGCCCGGGTGGTGGACTTCCTGTGGGCTGGGCCTTTTTTGCCCAATGGTTTTTTTTATCATAATTGGGCAACGCAATTATGAAGCGATTAACTCGTGTCCATGCAAGGGCATTCTCTTTTTGCTCGCCAAACGAGACAGCCAAGGGCATTCTCAATGGTCTGATTACTGTAACATTTATAAAGTGCCACATAGAAATTAAGAGAGATAGAGAAAAGATTAATAAAGAAAGAGAGAAAAATAATGTCCCATACAATATATTGCATGGGCACAAAATCCAAACGATAAGAAACCACCAAAAACTTGCATTGAGAAGAAACTGCATTGTTTATACCAACTAGCTGAATGCCCGTGTGTTGCTACGGATTTTAAAATTTGATCATACTATATGTTCTGATAACGGTGGTAAAATTTTTAGAACATGCAAAGTGAGGAGAGAGGGAGGAGGCGAGGAGAAATCGGGGGAGCGCACGAGTTCGTGGGGTGGGGGATGCGGGGTGCAGGCGTGGGAGGGTGGGTGGTCCACACGTCGATAAATTATCTTTTTTGTCAAGAGAGGTGGGAAGGGTGGGACAGGCCGCACCAACCACCAACTCCTTCTTTTATAATAGTAAAGATTTTTGATAGTGGGAGGAGGGAGAGAGGGGAGAATAAGGAATGGTGGGATTTATTGCTTGTGCTCACGTATAGACATCACTGTAGTACTCTACATACCGATGTGAAATACTACTATGGAACATCATCGCCAAAATGAAGAATGAACAATAAAAGCAATACTAGAAATCATAAGTAAATAAACTTTAAAGGTCATTTACCAAAGAATCAACAAAGGCTAAAATAAAATATTTGAATCATGGGACTGGTCCAATTCTAACTAAATAAAGAACAAATAAAATAACAAATAATGGCAAATTATGGTGCTGAAAATCGAGTGCTCCCACCAATGCATGATGCTATCACTCCACTAGCCTTTTCCCCGAGAATAAAAAGAGCAAGCATGAGATTTAAAAATCTCAGCAAGTGCCCAACAACGGCCGCAACACGGCGAGAAAAAGGACAAGTAAGCAAGCAAGTAATTGACACATGTTAAATGCAATGGAATTATGTTACCGTAAACACTGATATAGATCGGAGATGGAGATCGCAGAAATAATGTAATTAAAGGAAATTGTTATTTAGCAAGTTATGGCAATGGCGCTGGCAATTACTCCCCACATACCCGGTTATACGAGAATAGTCAGGCACAACGCTGTCCTCGACTGTATAACCGTAGACGGAGTGTAATATCCTAAGTAACGAGAGTGTATGCCCCCCAAGTACGTTACCAGGTAGGTGAAAATCTCCCCTATATTTGGATATAATCCTAGGCCAGGTAACTGTTATATTATTAACATGTTATATGTGTGAATTTAAGAAACTAAGAGAAGTTAAGAAAAAATTAGGAGAAGTGCGAGGATTTGCTAAGGTTGAAAATGAAGACACATAATTCTCGATATGAGGATGATAGGAGATAATAATATGGTGATAAGGTAACTGATACTTCATGAACAGATTATATATTATGAATTTAAAGAAATTAAGAGATGGCGAGAATAAGGCTACGGTAAAGTTATTAGAAGTGAAAAGAGGTGCTAGGATTGAAAATGGTGAGATATAGTTACTGACATGAGGGCAATGTGGAATAATAATAAGGCGACTGTGATATAGGAATTATCTGTAACATTCTGAAAATGTTAAATTTGAAAATACAAAGCTTTTGAATTATTTTGCAACATATTTTGCAATTTAGATTTTAATTGTGTTTCCTTGAATTTTGGTTGAGGGTCCAGTGACTATAAATCTATGAAAAATAAAAGCAATGTTAATAAGCCATAAAGAAAATATGGGAGTAAACGAAAATAATAAATCTTGAATTCAAATATGAAAAGATGATCCAGCATAACGAGGAAGAGTTTGGCAATATGAGAAATGAAATGTATATATACACATACACACATATAACCTAAATAATAATAATAATAGAAACTCACATTTAATAGTTAAAATTCGAAGCTTAAATTCTAAGTAGCACGCAAAAATCAGTGAGCATAAATAGGAAACAAAAATTTAAATTAGAAATTTGAAGCCTCAAAGCTCAAGCCATAGAAAAATAAAATATCAAAATTCTAGCACTTCTCTCCTCTTTTTCCCTATGCCAGGTGGGGCCCCTTTTCTTTTCTTCTCTCCCCTCCTCCCTCTCTCTCTTTCCACTGCCACTGGCCCCCCCTCCTGTTCGCCCTCACTGCGCGTGGGCCTGCCTCCCCTTCCTTCTCTCCTTCTTTCCTCTGCCCGCCTGCCTCCTTCTTTTTCTTTCTTCCCGAGCGCCGCCTCCTTTCCTCCTCTCCTCTTCCTGCCTTCCTGCTCGCTTACCCCACAAGGCCGAGCCCAGCTCGCTCCGTCGCCTCCCCGCCGAGCCCCGCGCCCGCCTCCCGCCGCCTCCACGCATTGGGCCCGGCCCGGTCCTTACCAGTGGCTTCTTCCCGCCTTGGGTCTCCCGCCGACCGGTCCTCCGCCGATCAAGCCTCCCGCCTCATTGCTGGCTACAAAAGCCGTCGATTTTTCCTCCCTAACCCGCCTGTCTTCCTTCTTTCCTCCCTTTCTCCCAATTCGGCCTCCTCTCCAACCCCGCCGCCGCCATTCCTACCGCCACCTCCTCCTGGCCGCCTCTTTTCGATTCCGCGGTGGGAGGGACTACTCGTGCCTGAACCTCCTCCAAGCGACGGCGAGGCTCCTCGACGCCCGAGTTCTTCCCTCCTCGGTGAGCTCCCTAGCGCCGCCCTGCTCTCATGGCCCGCCACAAGACCTCCCGTGGAACCTCCACCTCGGGGCTTCCTCCTCCCGGTATCTATTTTGGCCGCCGCCTCGACTCCCGGCCGCTCCCCCGGCGACGCCACCGCCCGCATCCGCCCGAGCTTCCTCTGTTTTAGCCCCGCGCCCAACTCAACTATATTCCTTCGCCCATCCGTCGTGTAACACCGAGAGCTCTCCGGCTAGCGGTCTGGCGTTCGTTCGAGCGACCAGCGTTCGAGTCCTTCCTACGCAATATTAGATGTAGGTTTTAAACATTTTGCTAGCACATGCGATGGAGAAGAGAAGGGCAAATAAAATCTAAAATAATTTATAAAAGATGCAAAATTTATTAGGATATAAATGAGATCATTTAAGATTTAAATTTTGACTCGTTCATATATGAGTAACTAATGTAGTTCGAGCAATTATCTAAAAGGTTAATTGTTAAGTTCAAAGCATAATAAATAGATATGACTTTGGTTAAATATTCAAACTTAATAAAGATCACCCTTAATTATAAATTATGCACTAGCATGCATCATGGCGCCATTAAATAAATCGCCATGGTAGGTTTAATTAAATAGCGATATTGGATTAAGAATCTGTGCGGGAAGCCTTGCTAGATAAATAATATTTAAATTAAAAATAAAACTAAGCCTAATAATAACCGAAGTGTAGATAAAATAATAATGGTGTCATTAATTAAATCTTAACATTGAATTTAATAATGATTGAACATAAATATATGTATAACAAGTCAGAACCTATATAAGCGGATCCTAATCCAAAATAAATTATGTCTAGTGACAACTAAGTGCACATAAAATATCACACCGTAAAATGCTAAAAACATAAACTATGAGATTAACTCGATAAGCAAAAATTTGCAAACATTACTTATGTATATAGATGTGTATATATATATATGTATATATCACATACCCTGAACATTAGCACCCGACAAAATACACCAACTCTTGGGTCTAACCTACCTCATGGAACTTCCTAAATAAATGTAAAATAATAAAAAGAGATTATTAATAAAAAGACCGAGTCATCGTATACTACCACCGACCTTGCATCAAATCACCCGAATCGCCCATTAACTCGTAATGAAGCTAAATCAAGTTTATTTGGATTTATTCGATCTTTTGAGTTATTCGCTTATTCGTGTTCGCCTCTTAGCACGTAATTAGAAGTCAAGTCCCAAGAATCGAGAAATCAAGCGTGATCAAGATAGAAGTAAAGATAAATACCAGAAGCTCCAGAGGAAGCATTGTGTGAGCTCAAGATCGCGAACCGCGCCAGGCGAGTCAATACTTTGATCATGTTGAACCTACATTTTATGCAAATTACTTTTGTTTAAATTATCAAATTGCATGCTGTTATTTTATGTACAAATACATGCTTAATTCAATATTCTAGTTATATGCCCATTGTTTACCTTGATTAATATTACACCCCTTGTTGAATATTTGAATATGTAATCCTTGTCGCCTAGCGAAATTATGATAGTAACCTTTTGAAAATAAGTCCGTAATTTATTACGCCATGCGTAGTCTTGATAGATATTCATGGGCGTGAAAACGCCAAGCATCACTTTAATCATGAGAAAATTTGGTTGGGCGGTCATGGTGGGAATGATCGGAGAAATATTTGGAACTATTATTTTATGCTCCCAAAATCCCAACTTGCTTGAATATCCGGGCGAATGGTTCGATGGTGTGTGTGTGAATGGTGCGGTGGAGGCACAAAGTGGGTTGTGGTAGAATCGCCCGAGATACCACTAAGGACCGAATCTTGTCACGATCTCCCACGTAAACAAAGGCAACCACAAGTCCGTAAAGTACAACTTGGCTAAGTAGTTATATCGAAACTCTGGACTCATCTCACCGGTAGTGGATTGAAGTGGATAAGCAAGGGCAAGGGAGGCCTAAAGGGACACCAAGGGAGGGTGAAGTTTTCCACCGTTCTAAGCGCTATGGGAAGTGGAGCCCTACTGCGTTAGTAATCGTGGAAAACATCCCGCAGAACGTATGGGACCCACCGCACGTGGGATAAGCCCATAGGGTGAGATGACAAAAGAACTAGATACTACGAGCAATCCTTTGTGATGGTCTGCTCAACCACATGACTAAGGAATCGTGTGGGGCAAAGAGTTGATTGTCTCTTGTGGTGAAAGTGTACAAACTCTGCAGAGTCAAAACTATTCGAATAGCCGTGCCCACGGTCATGGGCGGACATGGGAAACTTAACCAGATATAGTTCTGTTTCAAAATGATTTGTGGGTGGGAATGGAAAGGTGAAGGGCAGTGCAAGGTCCTGGTTTGTGTTGTCCTGGGTGTCGTCCCAGTGATAAGTTAAGCGGTTATAACCGAAAGATTAAGCATATGGTGCGATGCCATGTAACGGTGGATGGAATCAATCGCATCGTTATTGCATTCTCATATACATTATGTTTTGTTTAAACTGCTAAGTCTCAGGAGATTTCTATGTATTATATTTCAAAAGCTAAACGATGATAAAGCTTCTTCTTTTACAAAGTAAAATGACAGGAAGAATAAATAGAGTCGTAGGAAAAGAGGATGACTGTTGTGGTAAATACATAACGATGATTGGTGGATTCATGTCGATTATAAAAAGGAATGACAGAAAGGAGTCTAGGAGAAATAAGTGGGTGGAGTCTAAATGAATAGATATGCTAGATAGATGATTTAAATGATTTTGGAGAATTAGAAGAGTGTGGATGTAATTGTTGGATTTAATGGGATTAGTAGGACTTGATTTAGATGGATGAATTGAATTTGAGGAAATTTGGAGATACGAAAATTGGAGTATAACTTGATTAATGATATTCTTGTTGGAGAAATATTGATAGATTAGTTAGGGATAAATAATGAAATAAAAATGAGGATGATTATGGAAAGAGCAACATATAGTTTTGGATCATTAGTAGAAAGGGTTGATTTGTTAGAAAGTTCTGATACGTGAAGATGTTGGTGGATTAAAAAGAAATCTTGCTAAAGAATCATTAGAATTCAGAAGTGAGGAGTTGGGGAGTAGTAATTATAAGATTGGGTTATTAAGAATTCGGAATACAAAAGATATGGGTGGATTCAAAGAGAATATGTAGAAAGGGTTTGATCGGTGGAATAGCTAAATGATGTCATCCGCTGTTTGGGGTTTAGACATCAATCCATATAGATAGCGTTTGATCGGCTAAATGATGTCACTCGATGTTTGGAGTCTTAGACAGCAATCAATTCGGGAAGAATATATCCGGGGGATTAAGTGAATAATGACACTTGTTGTTCGGGGATTTAGACAACAATTAGTAAAGAAATTGTGCATTTGGTGGATTGAGTCAGTTATGGCAATCGTCGTGGGGAGTTCTAGGTAGTAACAATAACACTGCGGTTTAATAATAGTAATGCTACCCAAAAGCGATTTCAGGCAAATAAAACATCCCGAGCCTTCCCTTTGATAAGCCATGCATACTATATATTTGCATTCTGTGTATTGGCTCGTGGAGCACGGTGGTTAGTGTGCTCACACTCGCTCTCATAACAAATCCAGAATCAAGGCTTGGATTGCTACGCATCAGCAATGCTTACAGGTCCGAAAGGCAAAGAAGATGAAGATGTCAAGGGCTAGGTCGCGAACCTCCGCTTGGTCGCTGTGGGCATGTCCTCAAGGTCCCACCTGTGTGTTTCGCTCTTCCGCCGCAATTATCGATTTCGCCTAATCGCCCATGAGTAAGTTTACTATTTTATTTATGCTTCCGCATGGTATGTATTTGATATTCATTTTCAGAATCGTGAGCACTATCTCGATCCGTGGAATAGTGCATTAAATCACAGAGGATTCCAGATAGTAAAATCTGGGGCCCTACATTATCCTAAAGAGGTATTATCATATAGCTCACGCAAGGTTATCAACCAATCAAGTTTTATTATGTGATAAGTGATTATTAGTCAGATTAACAGGTTTAATATATACATCATTTATGGCTCAAATACAACATTATACAATTATTGAAATATAATATTTGGAAACTAGAACATAGTAGCCCTAATATCAAAAGAGTGTCAATAATTTAAACCTAAGTTAAAACATATCCATATGCTACACCCCATTAACAATTTAAGCACAAATTCTAAAATGCTAATTAAAAGTATGAACTCTAGAACATTTTAATTGAGCATCCTAATTAACATAAAAGCAGGTGAAATAAAATAACCTAGAATATCTTGGCATGAATACAATGTTACAAGTTTATAACCAAGCAAACATGAGCGATATGATAATAGCCAGTCAGCATTGGTAATATGATATTGACCAGATAAACTTTAGTGATTTGCTAGTAACCAGGTAACTTTAGCGATATAATATTAGCCAGATAACCTTAGTGATGTGATTTTAGCAATATGATATTAACCAAGTGATATGATATGAGCCAGCAATCGTGGTGATGTGATATTAGCTAAGCGATATGATATGAGCCAGATGACCTTAATAATATGATTTTAGCGATATGATATTAGTCAAGCAAGCATGGTTGATATGATAATTATACTCAATGATAATGTGACAAGTAAACAAGAAACATGTGATTTATGAAATAGAAAGATCACGGCCGTGATGTACTTGTCTTGAGCACGCTCGGCGGAACTGCTCCACAAAGGATCCGAAATGCGCAAAAGCCCGAACGCTCCATCATCAACTGCAAGCGAACATACATGATGGAACGGAAGTGAATCAGATGGGTGAGATGATAACATTGTGGAAGGACTACAGGGGATGGCTTGGCCGGCAAAGATCGCGTTCGCAAAGATCCACCGCGCGAATTGCCGCTCGACCGTGTGATTCACTGGTCAGCCAAATGAACCACGGCCCGCTGCACGACTTCTAAAAACGCCGTGCAGCTGAGCAAACCAACTCCATGGCATACGCTAAGGAAACCGCATGTGAAACATGATTCGGCCGATCTAAACCAGCTGAACCTCGTCGGCATCGCACGTCGGCCACACCACTGCCGCCGGCCACCGCCGTTGCTAACCACCACTGATGCCGGCCAGCGCCGCTGCTGAGCCTCCTTCGCGGCCACCGCTGGCCGTTGTGCCACCGCCGTCGCCACCCGACCTCCAGCCTTGCCGCGCCGTCGGTCCGCGTCGCGCCCGACTGCGTACTGCGCTTTGGCCACCGCACCGGTCTTCGGCCTTGCCACGCCGCCGGCACGCGTCGTGCCCTCCGGCCCACGCTAGCCATGCCGCCTATGTGTCCCTTGGCCCGCGTTGCCCGTACGCCGCTTCACAGGCCAAATTTAATTTCTACAACCACCACTTAATTAGTAATAGAATATATGTAAAATTTCTCGGACGGGCTTGTCTGAGTGGTTTTCCACTTTCGGTCGAGTAACTCCTCCTTGTATCTACACGTGGCGTCCTGCAAACAAAGTTTACCCTAACGTACTCCTTTCTTTCAGTCTCCCCATGCTCCATAAAAAGGAATAATAGATATACAGCAACTGATCGATCATGGAGACGGTCATGGCCAGCCTCTAACTCCTCACGCGCATCTCTCTCCCCCGGCGTCACGTCACGTCTGCGCATCCCCGGCTTCGTCATCTCTCTCCTCTCGATCGACGCAGTTCCTTGATTTAATCCCTGATTTCTTGATGCGCGCGGCTGATCGAGGAGAATACTTTTGGGCCGGGGAGCTGATCTGTGAGCCATATATAATCGATCAATGGCGCATTGCGTGCGGTGCTGCTGCTGGCTCCTGGTGCTGACGCTCCTCGCGCTCACCGTCACGGCCGCCGTCGTGTTCGTCCGCTACAGGAACGGCGGCCAGGTCTTCCCCATCCCCGGCGTGCCGGGCTCCGTCGACCACAAGTACGCCGAGGCCCTCGCCGTCGCCCTCCAGTTCTTCCAGGTCCAGAAATGTACGCACGCAATAATAATATCTAATTCCTTCCAAATTAATCGCTCGCGTTCCTTTCCACTACATCAATCGATCTTTGCGATTTGCATGCCATCTAAATGATCGAGCTATTTTTTGTTTTTGGTTAATGTTTGATCGATGAAGCTGGAAAGCTGGTGAACAACGAGATCCCGTGGAGAGGGGACTCGGCGCTGGACGATGGCCAAGAGGCCGGACTGGACCTCTCCAAGGGGATGTACGACGCCGGCGACCACATCAAGTTCGGCTTCCCCATGGCGTTCACGGCCACCATGCTGTCGTGGTCCGTCCTTGAGTACGGCGACGCCATGCGCGCCGCCAAGCAGCGGGACTCGGCCTTGGACGCGGTGCAGTGGATCATGGATTACCTCGTCAACGCGCACCCCTCCGACAATGTCTTATACATCCAGGTGATCTACCAATTAAAATGTTTGTGCCGTTTTTTCAAACGTAAGTGTTTGCATAGCACCTGTACTTAATCCAGGATTTGGAGCTCAACGATAAATTATGCATACCAATCGAAAAACAATTTGGAGCTCTACACGAGATTTCTCCTAGTTATTTCCAGTGCCCATGCATGCATCTATTCACTGGATCGATTCTGAAAGCTGATATGATCTTCTGATCATCGTCATCAGGTGGGTGACCCTCAAGTAGACCACAAGTGCTGGGAGCGGCCGGAGACAATGGCCGAGAAGAGGCCGCTCACCAAGATCACCACCAAATCCCCCGGAAGCGACGTGGCGGCCGAGACCGCAGCCGCCATGGCCGCGGCGTCCCTGGTCTACAAGCCGATCAACCAGACGTACTCGTCGTCCCTCCTGGACCACGCGGAGAGTCTCTTCGCCTTCGCCGACAAGTACAGGGGCTCCTACACGCGGACCTTCCCGGAGCTCAGCGAGTACTACAACTCCACCACGTACCAGGACGAGCTCCTGTGGGCGGCGAGCTGGCTCTACCACGCCACCGGGAACCAGAGTTACCTCAGCTACGCCACCGGCAAGAACGGCAAGGAGTTCGCCGACCTCGGGAACCCCAGGTACTTCAGCTGGGACGACAAACGCGCGGGAACCGAGGTATATATATACTGACAATCATACCATCACTTGGCTTGCATTGCATTAATTGTTGCCTCTCGAGTGAAATTAATTTCCTTGTTGAATCGTACGTAGGTTCTCTTGTCGAGGGTAAGCTTCTTTGCCTCACAAGGATCCGACAACGCCCTGAAGTTGTACAAGCAGACTGCCGATGCCGTCATGTGTATTCTTCTACCGGACTCGGACACTGCTGCTTTCAGAACACAGGGTAAATTCATACATCATGTACACCAACTTATTTACAGTACAGATTTATCATTCGTCGTGATTCACCATTTGAGAGTAATTCGCATGGCTTGCAATCGTTTCAGGGGGGTTGCTGTACGTAGCCGAGTGGAACTCACTCCAGCACCCCGTGGCCTCCGCCTTCCTCGCCGCCGTTTACAGCGACTACATGCTGACATCGGGGAAGACGGAGCTGAGCTGCAGCGGGCAAAGCTTCACGGCCGCCGACCTGCGCAGATTCGCCAAGTCCCAGGCAACACCTTCAATACACCCGTATCAATCACAAGGGATTATTCAAGAGAAATAATGGCTATGTTCCCGGCTTGAATTTGATGGATCTTGTAGTTCTACCTGCAGGCCGATTACGTGTTGGGCAACAACCCGATGAAGCTGAGCTACCTGGTCGGGTACGGCGACAGCTACCCTCGGCGGGTGCACCACCGCGGCGCGTCCATCCCTGCAGACGTCGACACCGGCTGCGACGGCCAGGAGTGGCTCGAATCGTCCAAGCCCAACCCGAACATCGCTACGGGCGCGCTCGTGGGCGGGCCGTTCAAGAACGACTCGTTCGTGGACAAGCGGGAGAACGTGATGCAGAACGAGGCGACGACGTACAATAGCGCGCTCATCGTCGGCCTCCTCTCCGGCCTCCTCTCCACCTCCTCTGTGGCGCAGTCCTTGTCGTGATTTCTCTTCCTCCATTTCTAACCGGCCAATTCCTTTGCTCCTTGTGATCCAACTACAACTAATATATCATGCAAGAGTTTTGGCCCTGTTCTTTTTTGAATGTGTGCCGATTGTTTATGATTGTGGCTCTAGCGTGAGAGCTTGTGCAAACGAACCAATGTCAATAAGCCAATAAACCGCTTTAAAAAAGGTTGTCGCTATAAACCGTTTCAAAAAAACGACAAAAAAGCAGTCACATTTGTTTGTTTGGAGGAAACCATAAGCTAAAAAGAAACAGGGCTAAGTTGGTCACTAACAAGAGTAATCATTAGTAGATATGTTTGTTAGTTAATTTTCTGTTGACAATGTAATCCTTAAACTTCAAAAATATTTCGGCAGATTCAGATGAAAATGCAAAACCACATGTACATATAGGTACATGCACTACCTTAATCCTAAAAACACCTACAGAATTGTTTAAAGGGTATTCAGTTATTAGAAGATGAGATAGCTGGTACATATAACCGCATTGTATATGTGGAAAAAACACGTTCGGTTCATATCTCTCTATCATACACATCCGAATTTACTTGTCTGTAAAAACCAAAGAAGCAAAACAGAGCTGCACAGTAAGCAAATTATTCAGGAATTCAGGATGCAGTACTACTTACGTCCACAATCGCCAGCAAAAGATGAAAATTTTAACTCCAAAACTGCACAATGCAATGCATTCATCGATCCATCGGTTGTATCAGCGTATGGCATTCTCTTGATTTGACTATTGTTCATGCATGCAAACTGAGCAAACGGCTTTGCGTCTATTGGATGCTATAAATGATAGCCCAGCGGCAGTAGAGTATGTGAATTAGACCGAGTTTGTCTGCGCGCACAGAAAAGAAACACACATTACATATTCTCTGTTCATCAAGAGAATGCAGTAGAGAAAGGTAGAGAGAAGAAGAAAAACATCATGCAGATTTCAAACACAGAGCAAGGTCTGTTTATGTCTTTCTAATAGAAGAAATGATGTTTTGTTGAATCATATAAGTGCTGCAAAGTTCCGCAATATTAAAGTTTATTCTTTCACCAGTATATTAGAAAGCAGTCGATGCAATAAGAAGAGACATACATTGTTCACATAAGGATAAGTCTAGTTGTCAGGCATGGCTCGAGGGCCATGAGGGAAAACCAGAACTCAAAATTACAAGGGTATAACGACTAGTAAACTATAGATACAACCGAATAAAACACTAATCCGGAAGAGGAAGCTGCCCAGAACGAGTATGGGAGCAGAGATCACCAAGCTCGTTGTATTTGCCAAGAGACGACAAGGTGCAGAATTTCTGCTTAGTGCATTGCCGCTGCGTCGATTTCTGCTCTCAAAGCACAGGCAAGGCTTTCTTTCTTATTCTCAGAAACAGCCAATCATTTCATTATGCTGTCCAATCAAGATATAGCAAAGCTGATTTTGGTTATTTCTTATTGATCAGACAGAACAAATGAGCAGAGTCGTGTTAATGAGTCATAGCAATAATAATTGTTAAGTTGAGTGCTTATCTTCTTCCGAGATCTGCTTAGTTGACAGTTGCTTTTGTTTGTTACATATATGCAATGTGAGAATGTGTCCAGGCCAAATGCCTTGGAAATTCTACACTTGGAACCGTTCACACGATTTTACCACTTTCTCCTTTTTTGGCTGTGTGGTTTGATGTGAGGTTTACACAAGTCAGTGGGAAATGAATTATTCCTCAAATGGCACTTTGTTATTGTATGAGATGTGTCGTCAGTAGAGTCCGGACAGTAAAATTAGAAGCACTCCTGGACGGATGCGAAGATCGCCAAAGGTACGAAGGGACCCAAGGAGAAATACACAATCACCAAATGTATTTCGTATGGGAGTCTAGAATTACAAAATGGGAGTGTCTATACAACATTCGATTATTTTTCAAGACAAAGATAGTCAGAGCTTAGGGTCGATCCCGCGCACTTCGCTCGGAATCGGCCCCGGACGCCTCTGGGGCCGGTCTTGCGCAACTTGCCCAGGGTCAGCCCCGAACGGATGCAAAGACCACCAAGGATACAAAGGGACCCACGGAGAAACACACAACCACCAAATGTATTTCACATGGGAGTCTATAATTACAAAATAGTCTCATTCCCCTCCCATTACAAAGTGCCCTATTTATAGGGAGAGGGGGAGGCCGGTGTAGTTACAACTTTACCCTTAGAGTTTGGCCTACTTCTAGAAGCATTTTTGTCATTTGCTCCATGTGGGCCCAGCCGAGTCTAGGACCCCGGGGTCGGCCTAGACTCGCTCGGGGTCAACCTCGCATACCTCGACCGGGGTCAGCCTCGGATGCCTCTGGGGTCGGTCTTGTGTACTCCGTCCGTGGTTGGCCCCAGACCCTCTTAGGGTCAATCCCCAGACCCTCTTAGAGAGAGAGAGAGAGAGAGAGCAAACAAACAAACAAACAAAGGGTAGGACATGAAGAAAGTCTCAACCTTTGAAAGAGAATTGTCACCATGCATGCATGTTCTACTAGTCTCTGAAGGATTCGCACAAATGGCGATGGACAGCTCAGGCATTGTCCTCTTTGGAAATTGGAACCCACCACGCAATCTCCATTATATGCAATCTCTTCTTTAATAATTAGTGCCCCATCTGAACATTTGCTGCATCCTCCGATCTTCTTCTTCGACCACTAGATGAATACTCCTATATATTAGCATCTTTTCACTAGATGAATATGCCCATTAACTAGAAGGTCTCATGATGCACCTTAGAAAAAGATGGTGCCTTGCTGATCACAAACTCTTGCTGATTCTGCATTCCTACTTGTTTCAGGGAAGAGAGCACTGGTCAACTGAACCTTGAGTTTACGTTTGTTTGGGTGGTCAGAAAGTTCGAACAGCAGGTGATGGACACCTTCCTTGACCATCGATCCGTTACTAGTACTACCACCAGACTTGACGGCTAGACAAGTTTCTTGTCATTCTCTCTTTTTTTCTGATAATGTTTTGCACTTTGCACCATGCAACATTGGTTTCCTACTTTCGTTTGGGTGTGTCCAGATATCATCCAGATATTTTCTTCCTAACAATCATTCTTATTTGAGACCGTTAGATTGGAGATCCAACGGTTCCTTTTTTATAGAAGGGGAGATTTTTTAGAGGGGGTGGGGGAGAATTCATAGCCGTTAGATTTCTAATCCAATGATCACAAATCTAGATGATAGTTAGAAAGAAAACACCCAGGATGATATTTATCAATACCCCTTTAGTTTAGTTTTTGCTGCTAGAGATACTCATAAACATACCTCCCTTCAAAAAAAATTAAGAAGAAGAAGAGAGAGATGAAGATATTGCTCCCAAAGATCAACTGCTAAGATCCTGATCGGTTACATTAGTTAGGGAGTCAACGATTTATAAATCGACGTTTATGAAGGGAAGGTGTCTCAGATCGATTGTCTAACACAAGACACAGTATTGGGGGAAATTCTATTGGAGAGGACATACATAGACTGAGATTTCGGGAGTTGCTAGCCCACATTATAACATTAAGATGAATTTCCAACGGTACAATAGTTTTATGGAGTTTTAGTTACACAAAAGTTTCAAGAAAGTTTTAGGTTTTAAGTTTGAAATTTTGTTTTTTCTGGCCTTTTGATTTTTTAGCTTTTTATCGGTTCTTTTTTCCGTATTCGTTTGCATTGTTTATGATGAGTTAACCTGTTTTTTATATTTTTAATTTTTTTAATTTAACTACGTCAAATATGCCACCATTAGATATAGTATAATTTCAATTATAAAACATTTTTTTCAGTTAAACTGAGCGAGCTTGCTGTATCCTAGCGCAGCCGCACGCCAAAGCTGCGGAGGAGGAGACACGAGGGCCGAGGTACGATCTCTCGTCTCTCGATCCCCCTCGATTCCATCATCCATGCGATCGAGTCTCCTCTCCACTTGTTCGCAGTTCCATGATTCATACGTCACTGCGGTCTCCGTCTTCGTATCTTATTTTATCGTGATTTACATGACGGTGTGTGCATCTTTCCATGCGCTTGCTTCCTTGTCAAAGCTAGTTTGCTTCCTCGCCGTCGCTTCCCTTCCCTTCCCTTGCTCTGCTTCCTTTTGATTAAACTCATGGTGTTCTTCTTCGTCTTTCCTCTCTGATGTAAACAAGTATGGACTTGTCTTAAGCCTTCCTGTTCCATTTTGGCTTCCCTTCCTCTGCTGATAGTCTGTTTATTCTGAACCTGTTCTTGGATTGTTTCATCTCCATGAACAACTCCTAAAACCTTGTGAATTAATTGCATATCCTCTTTTCCTGTCTCTTTTTTAGAGCTCTTGGTCTTTCCTTAGCTACAAGTCTTCAAAATTAGACCAAGATTGCCATTTTGAACAACTACTGGCACAGCAATTAATTTGTTTTTCTCCTTTAGTTATTCTTGCTAAATTATACATCATGCTCTATCTCAATCTGCAGTTCTCTTCTCCAGTTTAATCAGTAACTTTGTGATCAGATGGAGTGCTTCATCTTCAAAAGCGGCAAGAACAAGGCCAAGAACCAGCAGCCGGCTGGCGCCAAGTCGCCGGCGCCCAAATCCGACGGGCAGAAGAGCAGCAAGTCGTCGTCGGTGTCGACGCCGAAGAGGAGCATACAGGAGCTGTCGGAGGAGAGAGGCGCGCAGCGGCTACGGGTGTTCGACCTGGAGGAGCTCAGCAGCGCCACCAACGGATTCAGCCGCGCGCTCAAGGTCGGCGAGGGCGGCTTCGGCTCCGTCTACCGCGCCTTCTTCCGCTCCGCCGCCGCCGGCAACGGGGCCGGGTCTTCCTCGCCGTCAAGCGCCTCAACCAGCGCAGCTTGCAGGTCAGTTTGCTAGTTATCACATCTGCTCTGTGCCTCTGTCATGTTGTTTGTTCATAAGTACGTGCTCCTAGCCATTGAACCTAAGAAAATCGCCATTTGTTTAGATTTGTTCATCAAAAAGCTTGACTTGTTAGAGAATTAACAGCGCAGTTACTCACACTTCGGCAAAGTAGCATTTGTGCAGTATGCCTATCAGTTTTCATGATTTATCAACTGTTGATGCTGAAGAGAATCTGCAGTTTCTTTTTTTGGTGTGTCGGTGTAGGGCACACGGCTGCATGTTTTCTGAATTTTCACAAGACTTCACTTTCTCAAGACTGTAGTTTACAGGCCTAAAGATGACGTCCATCTTTCCGTGGATTTGACATTTCTGGTGTATGAGCATCACTGATTTTAAATCATCTTTGTGTGCCAAGAACTACCAGCATCTAAAACTCTAGGGGTCCTGATTTGGACTGAGCCCTAAAATAAGTCTTGGATCAGAGTTGTTTTGCAATGAAATCACTAGAAAACTTGAGCTCCATGACAATCTTTTCACATAAATAAACGCATCCACCGTGACAAGGACATCCACTGATATCAACTTCAATGAGAATCGCACAACTAACCACGTGAACAGCATGACAAGTCAACCTATCAAATTCCTGAATTCAGAATCACTTTGTAAACTACGTGCCGAGTTTGATGAGGCCAAAAGCAGATGCCAGTACAAAATACAACATCATGCAATTGTTGAACCGTGCTGCTTAAAAATTATGACAGCTTTATCTGGAATAGCAACAGAACACACACAAAACGAAAATTAACCAGTTCTCGACAACTTATCAGTAGCTTAATAATTATAATATATTGTTCTTTCTGATTTCAGGGTCACAAGCAATGGCTTGCTGAAGTCCAATTCCTAGGTGTTCTAGAGCACCCGAACCTAGTAAAGCTTATTGGCTACTGCGCAGTGGATTTAGAAGCAGGCAAGCACAGGCTGCTGGTCTACGAGTTCATGCCCAACAAGAGCCTGGATGATCATCTGTTTAACCGAGCCCATCCTCCCTTTCCTGGAGAATGAGACTGCAGATCATGATTGGCGCCGCGCGGGGCCTGGATTATCTCCATGAAGGACTGCAAGAAGTTCAGGTTTCGTCGAAAGCATTGTTCTCTCTTAATTGACAAAATTTATAGCATCTCGGACTTAACCTGTAGTTCTCTGAAACTCTGAACCGAATTACCATCTATTAATTTAGCACCACCAACACACAATCTTTTTTGCTGCATTTGTCTGCTCAAATTTTTAAGAATGACAAGACTAATTGATCTCTTTGTCGAGATCTGATCCATAGCCTTTTAGTCCGAGATGCAGGTGATATACAGGGATTTTAAAGCATCCAACATTCTTCTCGACGCCGATTTCAAGCCAAAACTATCGGACTTCGGCCTGGCAAGGGAGGGCCCAGTCGAAGGAAAAACGCATGTATCCACCGCGGTATGTACGTGATCTACTGCAGCCCCCATGTGATTCACCATGCGTGAATCGAATCTTGCGAAAACTCCATACCATTTCACTGCAGCTTGTAGATGAATCTGACAAGCTAGCTACATCTGAATGGGCGATGATGATCTGATCAGGTAGTGGGGACGCATGGGTACGCGGCGCCGGACTACATCGAGACGGGCCACCTGACGATCAAGAGCGACGTGTGGAGCTTCGGCGTGGTGCTGTACGAGATCCTGACGGGACGTCGGTCGCTGGAGCGGAGCCGGTCGGCGGAGGAGCAGAAGCTGCTGGGGTGGGTGCGGCGGCACCCGCCGGAGAGCCAGAGCTTCAGGTCCATCATGGACCCGCGGCTGGGCGGGCGGTACCCGGCGGCGGCCGCGCGCGAGGTGGCGAGGCTGGCCGACCGCTGCCTCGTCAAGAACCCCAAGGAGCGGCCGGCGATGAGGGACGTCGTGGAGGAGCTCGAGCGGGTGGTCCAGATGGAGCCCCCGCCCCCGCCGCCGGCCGACAAGAAAGGCGAGTGCAGGCAGCCGCCGGCCAAGAGGTGACGACCAGCTGCAATCGCTAATGCTACTAGTACGGTCAGAGGAGGAAAAAGCGTACCAGCTCGAAGAGATGCTAGTTTATATGGCTGAGCTCTTTTGAGGCTATTGCTTATGACTTTTAATTTATATTTTAGCATTTATTTTTTAAACAGTGTTTTTCAAAATAGTGTCTATAAATTAATAATAGTATATATTATATATACTTCATCTATATAACTAAAATCACACGCAAGTGTCTCTCGTTCTGCACCCTCTCTCGCGAACAGTCAGAATTCAAAAATATAAACAAAAATCATAAATCACAGCTCAAAAGAACCCACAGTTTTTATCAAGTAGTAGTAGTAAGCAATCGTGGTAGTCAAGTCGAGTATCTTCTCTATTTGTGTGTATATATTTGAGTATATAGCAAAAATAAATTACCCTGATGAATTTTTCAATCAAATCGCATTGGAGTATCTTATAATTAGTATTTAAGTATATCAAAAGTGACAAATAAATATAAAACATTCATTTAAGTGGTATATTAGAAGTGAGAGTACATACTCACAGAAGTACAGAAAAGATCCCAGGAGTACGGAAAAGACTTTGAAAAATAATTCCATACTCCTGAGAGTACATACTCTCACTTCTTATACTAGTTGAATACCCGTGCGTTGCAACGGATCTCTAATAATTGATATTATAAATAAGTCTAAAAGAAATTTAACATGTTCCATTTTATTGCAATCTATAGTAAATTAACATGTTCCAAAAGAAATAAGATACTGAAATACATAACAACTGGTAAATAACCTTCCAATTTCAACAAAGCACCTACAAAAACTACCAATATGTTATACTGAAATCCATTAGTTTCATACATGTTGACATAGCTCACCAGAAAGTGCATGTAGAACACAAAAGCATGGTATACCAAACTCACATTGTAGGCATGTCAATAATGAACTCCCCTGTTTATGCCGCATCAGTTCCCTTGATAAACATCTCTACAGGTCTTTGCGAAAGATTCAAGAATGAAGTTCATCTGCATGCGAATATCTATATCGTGGTTGGATTCATTCTGGTACATAATTTTCTAATAATCAACTCATGCTATAGAGTTTAAAACTCTTGTTAATTTACATGGCAAGAGTAAAATAGGCAAATATTCTATAGTTAAATGGCAACAATCCTAAGGAAAATTTGCAAGCGCAAAAAAATCATGCAAAACTATCAACATATCCTATGACACTCCCTGCAGCACATCATGTGTAAATGAAAACTTTTGGTACACAACTAATCTCTACCGAACACTTCACTTAGAAGGTTAGCCTTAATTTTAAGAAGATGCAGTCTTCTATAAATTGGTGGTCAACCAAAATACATTTGGCGTCATGGTTGTAAGAATTATTTTTACCAGCGTTGGACATATGAGATCAAGTTTCTCACCTGAGCACTAACATTCTCTCTTGCCACTTCATCAAGGGGAGGTGAGGCGGACGGTAGACGGGTGAGACGTAGTGGTGACATTGCTGAGGAAGAGAAATCGACGTTGTGGGGAGGCAGTGATGAGACACAAGGCGGCCACGGATTTGATGGCAGTGGTAGGTCCATAAGTGGAGGCGTTGGATTTGATGGCGACAAGGGTGGGGAGGGGGGCAGCCGAGGAAGGAGGTAATGACGCCATGGGGAGGGGAAGTGACGGAGGAGGAGGAGAAGGCGGCGACGTGGGGGATATTTGGACATTTCTCGAAGGGCCTAGGTACTATTTTTGCATCGGTGGCGGAGGACCTGGGGAGAGGAGGCGGAGGAGGAGACGAGGAGTGGGGGGAGGAGGAGGAGGCGGCGTGGGGTGGGAGGAGGAGGCGGCGTGTGAGGAGGGGAGGAGGTGGAAGATGGTAACTGCTGGTGGGATTGGAGAGGAGGGGCAATTAGATGTGAGAGGGAGGGGAGGGGTGTTAGATATATGGTCAAGATTTTAGTGTTCAGATCGGACGGTTGAGAAGAGAGGAAGGAGAATGCACCGACGATCACTAACTTATATTTTTAAGTAATAGATATATGGTTTAAATAATATTGTCATACATGTTTATCCTTTTGAGTATACTCTAATAATGATTATAAGATACTCCTAAGTGAGTTTAATGAAAAATTAATGAAAATCCACTTTTACAGTATTATTTATGTATATAGTTCTT
Organism: Bonia amplexicaulis; assembly: GCA_036346245.1. NCBI lineage: Eukaryota > Viridiplantae > Streptophyta > Magnoliopsida > Poales > Poaceae > Bonia > Bonia amplexicaulis. The sequence continues at coordinate 24,180,664 of CM070752.1, read as the reverse complement.
TTATATGTGGAAAAAATATATATCAAAAATAAATTACTCTGATAATTTTTTCAATCAAAACATATTGGAGTATCTTAGAATTAGTATTTTAAGTATATTGAAAGTGATAGATAAGTATAACACGTTCGTTTAAGTGATATATTAGAAGTGTGAGTCTGTACTCAGGAGTACAAAAAGACTTCCTATAGGAAAATGATTTCATACTCCTGGGAGTACGTATTCTTACTTCTTATATACCACTTAAATGATGTTGTTATAGCTATTTATCCTTTTGAGTATACTCTAATAATGATTATAAGATACTCCAAAGCGAGTTTAATGAAAAAATTCCTGAAAGTCCACTTCTTATAGCATAATTTGTGTATATTGTTCTTTTATATATGGAAAAAGTATATAGCAAAAATAAATTACTCTGATGAATCATTTTCAATCAAACCGCATTGGAACATCTTAGAATTAGTATTTAAGTATTCCGAAAGTGATAAATAAATATAACACGTTCGTTTAAGTGATATATTAGAAATGAGAGTATGTATTTTCAGAAGTACAAAAAAGACTTGCTATATATTTCTACTTCTTAAAAGAACTAGTTGGTGGCCGGAATGCTCTTTCTTTCCCCTCCCCTTCTCAGAAACCATTCTCGTGGCCCATTTCCCACCTCGCCCAGCCCATCCTTGGGTTAGTTACCTTTCGCCGCACTCGCCCCCATCCACATCGTCGTCGCCCGGTCACCATCCTCTCCACAAAACAACTCTTCCCACCACCATCCTCTCCAATCTCCATCCCCTATCTCCCCTCTGTCCATCCCCTCTCCACATTGGAGACCCACTTTGCCCAGCCCGACGACAGCTGGAACACGGCGAAGGCCTATGGTGGGGCTCATAAAGATCAGGCACACCTAGAGCTTGGTGGTGACCAACGACAGTCTACAGCGACGGGGACTGCGGAGGGTAGCGCTCACCTCCTACCTCGACAGTATCGTCGACGGCGACGACCACTGCCGCCATCCATCCACACCCTCGCGCGCACGAGCACAGGTAATGCTCCCTCCGTCTCTCCATCTGGTTCCAATGGTTTTTCTCTCGTCCCATCACGCGAATGCACGATCGATCGTACCAATCTGATTTAGCTCATCGGTTGTGATGCGGATTTTGCTCTAATTTGTGTGTCTCTGCCATAGCTAGAAACGTAAAGCGTGGGATTTTGGCTCGGGCGAGGAGGATTGGAGATGGCTGTGTCCAGGGTGGTGTCGAGGAAGGTGCTCCATCGCTACGCACCCACTCCAGACAGCCCATCAAGTGCTACAAGAAGATCCTCGCCGGCATCTTCCTCGCAACACAGGTTAACAATAATTTGCTTAGGTTACCTATAATCTAGCTCCTTCCCTTCCATGGTTCCCTTTACTTGCCATGGATTCAATTCCCTGGAGACTCATAATGTGACTTAACTGAAGAGAGCAAGCATGAAAAGTCATCATTTGCTGCAATGTAAAATCTGTGCAGTTCGTCCTCATTGAACCTGAAACACCCTTCAGTTAAAGTCTCAGTTATATGCCATCTTGCCGATCAGGGCGCAGCACGTTGGCAACATCCTGTCAGGACTCATGACACAACTGTAACTACTCTCCTGATACAGGCCAATACAACTTGAAAGACTACATAAATGGCAATAGAGATAGGTTTGAACATCATGTAAAAAAATACTAGTTTGTTTATTTCTGCCTTCAAATACTGATATTTCCACAAACTAGCTCAACTAGCTACTCAGGGCCAGCTCATACATTAAAGGAGGCTTACATAACTTGAAGTCACCTTAAAAGTTAGAACACATGAAATTCAAAGTCTACACATCTGCATCTAACCAAAGATAACATAGACAAGCACAAAAGTTACACATTCCCATAAATTTTTTAAATATCTTGTAAGTTGTATTAACTACTATTCAGAAGTGCATCAGGAAAATAATTGCAAGATCTTGCGGATTTTTCCCTACATCCTGCATGGGAGTGCTCCATAGTTGTAGATCCTTCTGCTATTGCTGTAGCCTAAGGGCTAATAGTATCATACCAATGATTCACCATTAAAACTTGTTTTGAACGGATCTATCCAAAATAGCAGGCAATTCAAAAGCTAGACAAATATCCACTATAACTATCCAAAAATGAGATGTAACTAGCAAAATGAAAAGTAACTGAACTTATCTTCTATGATGATTTCACTGGCTTCAGTCAGGGCTGTCTGCACAAAAGTAGTGATAAGTTTTTTATCTTCTTGCTACATTATATAGGGATTATTAATAACTGCATCTTTCGTCCTGAAGGCTCATGGGCTGCACGCCAGAAATGAATTATCACTTGAGATATTCCTGAGTCTTTACTATCCAGTCGGTGTCGGGTCGTCGGGAGCACGGAAGGGGCGGCGTCTGGCCGTCGATCGCCGTTGGATCTGGCGATGCAGCACAGCAGCGAAGCCAAGATTTAGTTACGCCCCGGGCTCAGTAGTGGAATGATCTAGGCTATCTGGGCTGAATCATGAACTACAAAGTACAAACAAAACATCTGTAGGTTGAGAGATGTCTTGACATATCTGCATTCCTTTTCTGTTTCCTATGAGCTGATATTATAATGCAGTTGTCTTGTTCAGCGCAATAATTCATTCTTGCAAGTCAGTTTTCTGTGTACCTCTAGGGCCCTATGAATTCTTAGCAAAGGAAACATCTAGTTCCTTCAAAATCCCTGCTTCCAAACCTGGCCTTAAAGATAGAAAATGTACTACAAACAGGGGGTGAAGTATCTATACTGTATATTCACTTTGCTCTCTTGATTCATATGAACATTCAAGAAAAAGGACCAATTTGCAACAATTCCAACCACAGAAACTCAGTTTCCCTTGTGCTTCTTGGATAATTCAATGATTTGATTAGGTGCACTTTTGAACGATATCAAAACAGCTGGCCATGTCTGAAATCGACCACTCTGACTGAATGGTTTGGTTCTCATCGTCATCTTCACTCTGGGATTGGAGAGGACCAAGACAGGGTAATTGGATAGATTGCTACGAAATAGAGGACTTTCTTACTTTTACCTTTTTTTTATGCATGCCCTCTCATGATCCTGAATGTGCATGATTGTGTCATGCTCTGTTTTCCCCCCTTTCTTTCTCTGTTATCAACTTATGTTTCTTTATTCGATCTTTATACCGTATTACCATATGGTTTGGAAAATCTTGCACATGAGAGTCTCCTCATACTCCTCTTAGAGCTGGATTTTTGTTAAGTACTCTAACAAGGAGAGAGATGTATGTTGAAGTTAGATAAACTACAAATAGGATTCTAATTGAAATTTATTGTAGAGAAGAGTGACCATACTATCTAAAGCTTCTAGCTCTTCCACGTACTACTAGTAGAACCTTGGAATGTGAGTTAACCTTGGAATGTGACTGCCACCAAATGGAGAGCTCTCATGAGTCCCTCTCTTGAGGTGATAAGTAAGCAAAACCAACCAAAGATCAACCACTTGATAAGAGAAGGTTAAAATAAAGAGCACATTGCTATCAAGTAGAGGAATCTCTTGCCGTTCTGTCTAGTTTCTCTCCATACTGATGTGCACTCTCACTCCTCTCCTTTGCAAGCACTTGTTCCAACCTTGATAGGCTCTCTTGTCCTTCTCATGGGAGTGAGCTGTGTCAGGGAGGGCCCATGACCTGCCCTTTTCTTGCAGTCGCACTCCAGCTCTTGGAATATCTCCAGTGGCTCATGGCACTACGCATTATTCGATCGCGTGTTAAATTGTTAATGGCCCATGGATTTTTAATCTCTCCCAGAAGCATCCATGATACCATGACGGATTCTCGTACCTTGTATCGACTTCAGGGCCTTATAATTAAGGCTTCTTCCTTTATTGTTTTTTTGTGTGTCGAGCCTTCATTGTCTTCACTCATCAGCTATTAGAATCTCTAAAGTTGCTGGTTTTGGATTGTGCATGATTAGCTTGAAACTTTGGGTCCCAGAAACAAGGTTGCCAATGGTTGTGCTTGGGTGTCTCCAATAGTCACAACCACTTGCTCATGTAGTCATGTATAGCTGCTAATTTGCTCACAATATTCATCTTGGAGGTTACTAGTCAAAAGTGCAAGTAACATGATAGTGAAGTGTGTTAATGTTGTTCTAGTATGTCTCGTGGCACAATGATGTATCATGTTGACCGCCAAATAAACGAAAACTCCATCTTAGGATTTGGCTGTGAAAATTGAAAGGAAAAAAAAAAGAGAATGCTAGTCCTTGGCTGTGATCACAAGACGGGCGATGATGTCGAAGGAAAGAAAGAAGTGCTACTAGAAAAGATTCACACTACTGCTGCTGAAGTCCTTGGTTGCAGAGTCAATGAAACATTGCTAAATGTTCTCTCTTTTTTTCGGAACAAGTCATGATCATGAAATGGTTGGTTGGATGTGAATTCCCCCTGTGCTCTTGTTTGCTGCAAAATAGAGGAACATGATGCGTATATACGCAGCTTTTACATCGTAGCCACTTGACAATAATTTTGAGCGGGCAAAAAAGAAATGTTTTAGCCTCCTGAATACAGAAATATCTTGACGGGCTCTAAGATGAGTCGTGTGAAAGTAAAGATAGATAAAACATCTAAAGTGATGTCCGAAGGAACGAGACATCAATCTTCCAACGTAAGCTCTGAAAAAAGTTCCTATGTATACTAGCCCACCATAGATAGCTACTTAGGGTTATCCATCTCTATCTCTATCAGGGCCGTGCCGTAAAATTTAGAGGCCCTGTACAAAGCTCTAAGTAACAGCACGACCCTGGATGAATGGACGTTGGATGAGCCGGTGGCGGCCTTCGGAGACGAGACGAACACGAACCGATCGAAGTCACGAATACAAGAGAGAATACGAACGCGTGGGGCCTCGGGGCTCGGAGCCGAGAATACGGACGCCACGCACGCGAAGTCGTCGCGCGGAGACGCCAAGACGCGACTCGAGCTAGGCTCTGGGGCTAGGGGAGAAAACGGATCGGATAGTTTCCGTCGGAACCGGACGGATACGGGTTGTGTCGGATCGGATTTTTTTGGATAGTTCTCGGATCGGATATGGATACGAATTTTTTTATCGGATACGGATACGAATACAGTAAACCTAGTATCCGTCGAATACGGATACGAATAATTCAGATAATATGAAACCGAATATCCGGGATTTTAGCCCAGTATACGAAACCAGATACGGATACAGATACAGTAAGCCTAGTATTCTTATGCTTATTTAAATTGCTATCATGGAGGACTTGGTGGATGAAATGAAGGAATGAAATGTTCTTATGCTTGTTCAAATTGATATTATGTCATCATGTGTATTCCATGAATTGCACGTTGTTGCTACTTATGTAGTTATGTTATGATCGACTATTGGGTATATTTATTATGGATAAAAAGACTATGCTTGTTTAGATTTCATGAATATTTTGACAACATGAACTATTTATGTATTTTCGTTAATTTTGGATGTATAGTTTAAGGGGTTTTCATGTTCCGATAAATATTCGTAACCGTATTTGTTTCGATTTGTATTCGATCCATATCTGTATTCGATATTATTCGTATTTGTATTCGTATTCGAGTTATCCGTATTCGTATCCGTATTAAAAAATATATGAAAATAAATATGGTAGAGATATTATCCGTCCGTATCCGATCCGTTTTCACCCCTATCTGGCGCTCTGGCCTCACACGAATACATGGGCCTTCTCCTGCTGGGCTGATTTTTTGAGCCCTTAGAAATTGGGGGGCCCTGTACGGTCGCACGGCCCGCACTCCCATGGGCACGGCCCTGATCTCTATCTACTCCCATCTTTAGCCGCCACCCCCACACAATTCATATATCTCTCTCTTTCCTCAACAAGCATAGAAAAGAAATAAAGAAAAGAGAGCGAAAAGATGAGAGACGAGAGCAAACCGGGAGGAGGTGGTGACAAGCTAACGATACCCACCAAATGGCGACATCTAAAAACTAGAACTCTTTTCCTCCTCCATCTCCTCTCCTCAAATCCAGTCGCTAGATCTGGGGACTAGAGGGAACAAGAGCGGCGGTGGTCGGCAAGTGTAAGGGAGTAGTAGCAGTGTGGGCAGGAGAGCAAGAAAGTGGCATCGAGGGTGAGAGGAATTACATGTGCCTATGATAACAGGACGAGCGAACATATTGTTTCGTAATAAGTAGAATAAGAGATTAGGGTTGCGAGATATCTAGAAAGTATGGGAAAGTATCTACAAGTATCGAGAGCTATTTCTTTTTTAAGAAATAGAAAAATCACCGATAAGAGTAGGATATATATCCAACCGTAACAGAGCCGTGTACACCGTATTTCAGATGTATCCATGCGTAGCCATCTGCATATCAATCGGTCACTGATTCCTGCGACGTACGACGCACACGTACATGCACAACCAGTCAGATTGATGCACGACTCAAGTAACGTCGCGTAATTAATTAGCTGGCGGCCACGGGAGTGCGCGCCGCGAGGTTGGCGATGGTCGGCCGGCGGTGCATCATCGGCGGCCTCGACGCCGCAGCCTCATGCCGCGCGGTGCCGGCCAGCTCGTCGGCCGCCGGCGAGGACGGCTTGTAGTGCAGGAGGCGGCGGTGCCGGCGCGCCACCGCGTCGAGCGCCTCGTCCATGTACATCTGCTCCTGCCTGCAGTCATCGCTGCAGAACGCGGCGTCCCCTCTGCATGTACAAAACAACACCACATCACATCACTTCCAAGATACGAAGACATGGTAAATTAAAGCTTAACCTTTCTGATCAATTTCTTTTGAGCTTGCTAGGATTGAAGGTTATGGTAGTTCTTGTGTATATGCATGGAAGGAGGCATGCGTTTGGATGGATGGTGAAGTAGCGCTAGATTTGCACGTACTTGTACATGAAGATGTCGCGGTTGCCGGAGATGTTCTTCTTGCAGAGGAAGCAGGACTCGAGGTAGTGGAGACGGACCACGGCGCCGCCGCTCCCACTGGCTGGCTTCACCCGGAAGAACCTCGACGCGACCTTCACGTACCGCTCCTCCTCCATCGCCGGCGCGGTGGCGGAGGTGACCACTTCCATGCGCGCACGTATGTATAATATCTGAAGATAGCTAGCTATCTGTTGCATGGACTTGCTGCTCCTCTTGATGCGTGTTGCTCCTCTTGCTGGTTTGGTAGATGGAGCTAGCTAGCCAAGATTATGTACGAGCCTGGCTGCTTTGTTTGTATGTGTAAGCACAAGCATATATACTGCCATTCAGATGATATTTATCAATACCTAAAAAAAATCAGGGGTAGTCGGAGAGGAGGGAATGGGCAGTGTGATGGCGAGGGGGATTAATCTACAGCAGCAACTTGATGGCTGAATGAATCTAATCCGTCCTGTATTCCCGTGGAAAAGGAGCCAGATATCAGGCCAACAATTAATAAACATTTTGTGTCAAGACGGCGTATAGGCAGCAAGACGGCCCTTTTCAAAAGTATCTCGGGTTTTTGGCATTTGATTATAGTTTTTATATTTAGACTGATCGCGAGAAAGATTAAAGGGGTAAAGGATATTTGCGTTGAGAAGACACTTCGTTAAAAATGATTTCTACAATGACTTCTACAAACAATTTATAGAATCCATCTTGAGAAGCTACTCCATTTAAAAGTCAGCTTCTAAAAGCTAAAAGTCATAAGCTGTTTGGAACAGGGATCTGTCGAGCAGCAAATGACAGTTTTTTTTTTCTATGGCTTATGAATTTTGTCTATGACTAGTGGTTTTTATCTATGTTTTTTGACACGGCAGCGGACGACGGAGATACCGATAGGATAGCACATATGGCTTTGAGTTTGGAAAATCGTTTGAAGAATCCACTTCAAAATGACATTCTATTTACTTTGATTTTTGGAGAAATGAAAAATCAAAAGACCAAAAAAGAGGCAACACTCTTCCTGTGTACTAAGCACGTACGCTGGATCAAGATGAATAGGCAGATAGATGCGTTTACGTTTTCTACGGTACCTTCGATATGAGTTGTCCAATATCTATTATCTGGATGGTCAAATGTTTGGATTAAATTATATTTTTTTCTGACATACTACAAATACACGTGTCGCAAGGAATAAAATTGTAATTATCCGACTGAGTTTAAAATGAAATGCATGCATGGATGAACTGAGTATAGGTTTAGTGAGAAATCTATAATACTCTCGTAAAAAAGTTAGAGAGAAAAATGAATTATATTCGCAGCAAATCGACCAGCGGATCTACTGGCATGCACTCTGTTGCTTGGGGAGAAGTATGGTAAAAATTCCCTTTTGCAGATGGAAGCTGCTATCTCAGGCCAGTGATCCGTCCGATGCAGCAGCAGCCGTCGCCGTCGCCGTCGGCGTGTCCGCCGCCTCCACCACCCCGTCCGATCCGATGGAGATGGCATAGCATAGCACGCCACGCCCGCCAACCAAACAATTGCCACTCCACTCGTTTCCCAGCTAAGCTAGACCGTAGCCGCCTCCTCTCGGCGCCATGGACGCGGCCGTCTCCCTGCACGTGCACGGCGCGCTCCCGCTCCCCGCCTCCCTCCCGCCACCGCCGCACCACCACCACCTCAAGCCCTCTCCCGCCTCCTCCTCCAAGCCGCCCACGCGTCTAACTGCGACCGCGCGGCCCAGGGCCCTCGCGCGCTCGGCGCCCTCCGCTGTCCCGACCACCCGCTCCTCCAGCCGCGCTGCGACGGGCTACGCCGCCGCGCTGGCCGACGCGTCCCTCCGCGCGGGCACGCTGCTCAGGGCCTCCCGCCACGCGCGCGCCCTCCTCCTCCAACCCCAGCACCAGCAGCAACCCCAACCCGAGGAGGAGGAACTCGACGCGCGGGTCGGGGCGCTGGTGAGGATGCTCGTGGGCAAGGGCAAGGCCGGCATGGTCGCCGAGGTCATGGCCGAGTTCGCCGCCATCTGCGACCATCTGCTCCTCCCCCCCGCGCGCGCCCTAAACCCCTGTTCCTCCCCCTACTAGTGCTCTGCATCTGCACGCTCTGTGCGCCTCGCCTCCTTCGTCTTGCTCAGGATTGGGTGTTGTAATGCATGCTGTTTACTTCCTGTGGAACACTCGTGTCTCTACCATTGTTGATTAATATGAGCTGATGATTTTCGTTGATGAGATGCATGGTATCGATAAACCGACAAGTGCATGCACGCAATCGGAGATGTTTGCTTGTTAACTGATTCGTGCCGTGCCGCGAGATCAACTGCAAAACTACTGCATATCAATTGGGGGGCTATAGAGTCTCAACCTTGATGGCTTGAGCACAAGCAGACCGCCGTCTCGTCGATCAAGAAGAGAGATTACCACTCAAAATCAGAGTCTGAACGACGAATCAATAATAATTTCTCAACAGTTGCTGTAACTCAGATCCAAACCAGGTAGCCAAAAATTAATGATCAATTTGGGACCAGATTCTAGTCCGATTAATGGCTTCTTCTTTCTGGTTTCAGATTTCTTAACCGTCGTCTAGTAAGTTCAGGTATTACATTTATATGGGCAAATTAACTCACTTAGCACACACATGCTTTCAGATTTTATGGGACACCAGAAAGGTTTCTTTTTGGGGCACTGAAAAGATGTTGAGCTTGCATCAAGCTGTGTGTAGTCAACTACAGGAGTTTCTAAATGAGGTCCGATCGACTGCTTGCAACTAAAAGAATTATTGATTTCTCTGACGCACTAGCCACATTATGCATAATGCCAATCTTGCCATTGCACATAGTCTACCCTAAAGTAGTTGAATTAAAAATACAAGATGACCAGAACAGGTATTCCATATAACCATGGAATTCCGAATTTTTGGCCACAGAACCGTAGAATTCCGAATGAACTAAACATCAGTGCAAGCTTCCCAGTTGCAAGTAACTTCAAAAACTGCTGCAGCCTCGCAACGCTAAATGAATCAATACATATGCTGAATCCTGCAAGCTGCATAAGAAAGCCTAACATATTGAGGTAATGCTTGCTCTTAGCCCTCCATCTTTTCGACTTCAGCTTCTGATTTATTTTTCACTATTCATAAATTTCGTCTTTTTTTAACTTTTTGCTTTTTTTAGCCTTTTTTGCCGGTTTTTTCCCGTATTTGTTTACGTTATCCGTGATGAGCTAGCATATTTTTTTTCTATTTTTAATTTTTTTTAAATTTAATTACGCCAAATAAACCACATTTAGTTATAGTGCAATTTCGGCCACTACAGTACAATTTCAGCCATAAGCCACATCTTTTCAGCCCAACCAGGCCATACTCCACTGCAGAATTTTTCACGAGATCTAGCAAAAGGAAGACCTTCTGGTTTTAGATTAAGGTGAAGATGGCTCCTGCGGTTCCGACTGACTGTTCTGAACTATTCGAGACATCAGCTTAGATATCTCAAAAATTGCGCTCTGTACATGATCATCTTCTGAATCTGATGGCCGAATCCACACAGGTGACTGCAAGCCCGTCAATTTTCCACTTGCAGCCTTCTTTCCCTTTCTTGATGTTGACAAAGCTTTCTCCAAGTCTGATTGCCTCAAGGGTCTTGGTTTCTGAACAAGCAGGCGTGAGCCAAGAATCAGAGCCAATGTGTAATGAACAAGAATTTTTTAATAGCTATACATTTACTATATCCAACGAAGCAGAACAATCTTAACTCAAACAAACAATTGTAACTGACATTTGTCCACGAATTCATAATAAAGAATGAACAACTGCGTGTCACAACTAGATCCATGCATGAGGTTGACAATTAACAGGTTTAGACATACATCACCCAAGGGAAGTTAACTCATTGTAGCAAAGGCTACTAAATTATCAGAAGCGAACATTGTAAATAACAGTATCAGTGTGTAATATAGTTCTAAGACTGATTGAAAACAAAAGGAATACTCACATCTGCTTTCTTCCCATCCTTCTCATTGTTCAATAGCTCCCTGATAGGGTAGAATGCTGCCTGCTTGCACAGTTCTAGGATGTCTGATCCAGTAAAGCCCTCACACAAACTGGCAATGTAATCGTAATCAACGTTAGGCTCGACATTTTCTCCTTTCAGTACAACCTGAAGTATCTTGCTTCTTTCACTCTGAACAGGAATCCCGATTTCAAATATCTGAGTGAAGCGCCTGAGGATGGCCTCATCTAGCTCAGAAGGCCTGTTTGTAGCAGCAAGTACCATCACACGAGCATTCCCTGCAAAGCCATATATAAACTATCATAAGATATTGCTCAGTATTATCTACAGAAGTAATTCTGTAAAGTAAGTTGCATATCCATATGGAAAAATAATTCATTATTTTCAGAAATAAATCTGCCAGCAAGGCATATCTCATGTGGTAACCAGCAAGACATCACAACAAATAAGAGTAGTTGATACATCATGCATACATTGCTTTCTCATGTCCACCTTGGACATAATGTATTAATGTTGTTAAGGATAGAATAGCTGTTATTTGTTTCCTTATATGCCATGTATTCCTTATCTGTACATGGCATATTTCTCTATATATCCTCGTTATTTGTTTCCTTAACAAATGTAACAGTATAACTTCATGTAAATCGTTGAAGCTACAACAGTATGGCAAATACTATCCTTTTTTCATTAGTTTAGTTGCTCTTAAGTTCATATCCAATGTTCAAGAAGGCGCTAGATGAGCGGCGAGATGGGGCCTAACACCTAGGTGGGCCTAGGCTAGGCCGCCTTGTTGAACAGTGTTGACATGCTTTTCATCGTTTACTATTCTGAGATAAAGAACCTTTGAGGCTTTGATAAACATGCCTATAGCCATACTAGTGTAGCATATGGTTAGCATCACACACAAGTATGCAATGTATTAATATATGGAGTTACATGTGCACAAAAGATTACATGTGCACAAAAGAAGATTCTAAATCTGTCATAAAGTGAACTACTAAGTAATAACAGACATGTATCTCCTCATGTTCTTCACACGGTTATACTGTTGTGACATAACCTTCTATTAGTATCTAAGCTTCAACTTGAGATGCCCAAATTGAGGTGCAAGGTCCAGGAAGATTATTCTGTGCTGAATGTCAAGGCTACGAGCATTTTCGATTGGGTAAAATAACAATCCAAGAGTCATAAAGTCATATATGAATATCTTTATTAACCGAATCTGATAGCACAACTAGAGAACATGAAATAAGAATATAAGATTAAGAAGTAACATAATACTTTGTTCTGGGTAATGAAGCAGGTAACTCACCGTTCACACTTAAACATAAAATTTATGGTATGGGCTACTAAATTCATTAGCTGTACTAGGTTCCATAGAGGTATAGAACACAGAAGTAGATTTGTATATAAATTCTAATAATGCAAAGTGTGTTGCATAGCTTAGCAGTACAGCAGTGGGAGTCCCATAAATTATGTAACGAACGGCTATAATGCGAAACAGAAGTGTTTACATGGTGGGAATGTTAAAACATATTTTTTTGTCAGTATATGCTTTTATGGAGTAACTTGTCAACAAAAATGTTCAATAGAAATGCAATCATGTGAAATCCTCTTACGGGCATGTGTTGAATTGTTATCTGCATCCAAACAGCTACCCTAAGAGGCTTCGTATCATTGTCAACAAATGTTACATATGGTATATACCATGCCAGAACGCAGGGGAGAGTACTCACGGTCAGTGGTGAAACCGTCCCAGAGGGACATGAACTCCGTCTTCATATTAGTCATGGCTTCATGGTCTGTTGTCCGTCGCTGCCCCAAGAAACTATCGACCTCATCGACGAAGATTATAGCGGGCTGGAGCTTGTGAGCGAGACTAAATACAGCGGCCACTGCCACACAGATATCAGCATCATTACGACACATACATATATGCACACAAAAAAAGAATGGAAGCAGCAAGCATCGATTGCAGCGAGCAATTAGCGATAGATAGGGTTAGCAGCACGTGGTTGGCGGCTGGCTTACCGAGCTTCTGGGCGTCGCCGAACCACTTGCTCATGAGATTGGATATCCTGACATTGATGAAGATGGCGCCCGACTCCTTGGCAATGGCCTTGGCGAGCATGGTCTTGCCGGTGCCGGGCGGGCCGTAGAGGAGCACCCCCTTGTGCGGGCTGAGGAGCTTGCCGAAGGTGAAGAGCTCTGGGCGGCGCAGGGGCAGTATGACGAGCTCGTAGAGCGCCTGCTTGACGGGCTCGAGGCCGCCGATGGAGCCGAACTCGACGTCGATGTGGTCGGGGTTGATGACATCGCACGCGATGGCATCCTAGTAGATAGAAGAGGGAAAAGCGAAAGGGCAATGCGAAGTGAAGAACCCTAGAGGAGAGGAGAGGAGAGGAGTGGTACCTTACCTCGTAGGGGGTGGTGGAGACGAGGGGTCGGCCAAGGCGCTTGGCGATCTCCTTCTTGTGCTGGAGCGCCTTCTGGGAGGCGGCGCGGTTGGGGTCGAGCTGGCGGAGGCCGGCGAAGAGGACGAGGCAGGTGAGCGCGGCGCTGGCGGCGTACAGCACGAGCTCCTGCACGAAGCGCGACGACGCCGACGGCCTCATCGCCGCCGGAATCCCGACATCCAGTTGGTGCCGCTGACAGCAGACCTCGCCTAGGAATTTTCATTTGTATATATCATTTACAGGCACATTTTGTGGCCCTTCCAGGGGCGGTCAAAGCAAATATATATGTAGGGAGTGTGAGCCATGGATAATGCAAGAAGGTCAATTTCCTGTTGTGCTAAGCCTGCTGGTTATGACTCCGTTAATTGAGCATTGCGTGAAGTCTGAGAATGAGTTACAACTACAAGCATTTCCTTGGAAGGGGCTCAAGAGCCTTGTTGATATCAGTGGTTTTGCTACCCAGGAAGAGGAACCGTGTGTGAGTAAGGTAGTCCAAATCAGAGTGGGATTTGAAGGCATTGTTGATAATCAAGAAGAGGCCGAGTCATGCTCATGCACCACCCTAGTTCTGAACTTGCACTTGTTTCTAATGCAGTTTTGTCCTAAAAGGTATGCATTGGTTTCGGATGCTATCCCTAAGGTTCCAACAGGATCAACCTATGTCGTGCACAACATACAGTTTTTCAGAATGCGACAAGATGATTTTGCATTTCCTCAATGAATCAGAAGAATGCAGCAGGAGCGTAGTGGGAATGATTAGCTTTTAGTTGGAATCAAATGAATTAAGTAATCTTGTGGAGGATCCACTGGCATCGAGCATCAAGATCTTGCAAATAACCCGTGTTGGATTTGGCACCACATCCTCCTTGGTTCGGGTCGCATGTGTTCATCAAGGTGGAACCTGACAATAGATTGGCTCGGTCAGCTTGGAGGAGAGGGATTTCCTGCTTTTGGGGTGGAAGGATTGGATAGATGCTTCTGGTCACTGTTGCACTGTGCCGCAACGCTCAGGTGACAGTAATGCCGACTGCTTTTCGAATTCTGCCTTTTCTCAAACAAAATTAATAGTATCAAAAAAAATAAAATTGTATTGTTTCTCTATCGTCATTTTGAAACGTCTTATCAAAGTAGTCTTTTTTAAAACAATTTATTGATATTCAATTTGTTTACATAAACACTCATGTTAGAATAAAAATCATGGACTACAGCTGAAAATAATCCATCCATCTTAGGGAGGAGGTTGGCATTGGATAGATCGCTTCTCTCTTCTTTGGGTCTAGGTTTGACTCGGAAATCAATTGCTTTGTACTCGTGTGGTTTGGTTTGGTTTATTGTAGAGGTCCTATTTTTTTGTCTTTTTTAGTAGATTTTATCTTTTGACTTATCCTAGTGATAATTATTTATTAGATTGCTCTGTTCGGTTGGGCTGAAAAGTTGTGGCTTATGGCTGAAATTACACTGTAGCGGTTGAAATTTTACTGTAGTTGAAGGTGACTTATTTGGTGTAATTCCAGTGTCTGAAATATTCGTTTCCTGCGAACAAAACGCAACTCCAGCTCCTCCTACGAGAGGCGAGATGACTAGATGAGCATCATACGTCACGCCACGTGACGTGCGTGCTCCACACGAACGCCCTGAACCTGACCAGCCTGGAAGGAAAGCAGCCCATGCCCGTTCCCTCCATCTCACGGCCGAAGCCTTCGGGCCCAACCGCAGGCCGAGCCCACATCCCCCTATCAAGCCCGGCAACTCGGTCGTCCTTAACCTACTTGGGTGGTCAAATTAAGGCAGCGCCCATCCCCTAGCTCTCGTGCTACTAAAACGTAGAGAAAACTGCCGCCCGCCCGCGGTGGACAAAACCCACGCGCGGATCCATCTCGACTTTGGGCGAGCATGTCCTATAAATATATTCCTCTAGATTTCCTTGTCAATTCTTCTTACCAGCTTGCAGCACGTACAAGTTACACATATACGCGTACAGCTCAGCTGCGACAAGCTCAATCGATCAAAGTCTTACTAGCTACTACCTACTTTTGACTATATGCACGCTGCATCTTATTTCGGGTTTCAGTACAGATGTGTACTTTTGACTATATGCATGCTGCATCTTATTTCAGGTCTCAGTACAGATGTGTTCGAATTGGCTTCAGTTTTTTTTGTTTCTGTTCAGATAAGATAGAAAATAATATGAATATCTGACTTTTTAAAATAGTTTTTTATTCTTCTTGCTCTCATCTTGTTTGGAGGATAAGGTATGGAGTCACGGAAGTATCACGCACTATACGGAGGATAAAGTATGGGGTGAGTATCACACACTATACTTCTCTCACTTTCGTCTTGCGTACACATCTCAATACTTACTTTTTACATCGCTCGTTCTCTTTTTCTAAAAGTAATTTTTTCGATCATTGCTATCTATTTTTAATACACTTTTTAATGTATAATACAATTAACTTGTAGATTTTATCTTAAAAAATATCCTATTTAAAAATTAGGTAGTATAGTAAAAGTCAAAAGCCAATTTAAAAGACTGAAAAGAACAGGCCTTAGCCGTGGGAAAAGGAAAACCCAACGCGCGCGGCGCAGCTAGCAATCAGCAGTGCGTGGGAACACGGGGACATGGGAGTTGCTAGCCATTTCCTGGACAGAAACGAAAGGAAGACGGAGAATTAATCCTCGCTAAAGACAGAAACTTCTCCTAGCCAGATAGAGAGAGCTTGGTCTCTGCACGGTTCAATATATACTTCGATATGCATGCTTGATCATTCGCAAGAAAAGAATTGTGAGTTGCAACTTTGCAATAACCACATGCATGAATGGCATAGATCGATTCGTAACTAGTTAAGTTTGGGTAGTTACGGGACGCCGAGTCTAGATGCCTCTGAAAACGGGGGTGTTACAGATCGATCCATGGACATTATATGTAGGATCATTCAATCTATACATAATGGAGCTTCAAAGAGAGAAAAAGAAGAGACGCGTGGTACACCAAAGGACACATCGTTCAAGTTGAGGGCTTCAAGCTGGAAGATACGGAAATGCTGTCTCCCAATGAATGGGATCCTGGAACCGAGTCACTGAACGACGAAGAAGAGAGGACGGATTCTGCCATTTGGTAGCGAGCGAATAGAATGGGCAGGCAACGCGACAAGCAAACGGCACGATCGACATTCTCAAGAAGAGATTCTTCGATCGGTACATTGTATGGCGCCAATAGGCCGTCTAACCTTTTACTTTGTTGTCAGGCTCGCGACCGACACATCGGCCTCATTACTTAGAAATATATGATCACCCTGCAAGCACATGACAATGCTAACTCCCCCGGTATGGGGTCGACGGTCGAGTCTGCAAAACACTGGGCTCTTCCAAAGAAAAATATGATATGCTCTCATTTTAAAGTAGCTGGATGGGAGACTGCTGGAATCATGCGTGCCAGTTTCAGCATTTAGTATTGCAACAACGAAATCTTACACGCATGTAATCGATCGGCCGGCACATGTTAGATAGCTGAATTGTCAAAATGTCATCTGTCGGCACATACATACATACATATCCTCTGATCAGAAAACCTGCAGCCAGCCATGGACGCATACATCACAAGCAAGGGAAAGAGTCTGAAAGAGATGGATGATACATGCTGGTCGATCATGGCAAGGGAAAGAGTCTGAAAGAGATGGATGCATGCGTGGTACGTTTTGACAAGAACTTGGAAAGATGATTTGTGTGTAGATTTCTTTATGCGCCTCCATGAACAGAATCTGTGTGTAGTTTTGTACCTTCATGAACATTCAATCAAAACAATCATGCGGATTTGTGCCTTTCTAATTGATGCTTATCAATCGGCTAGGTCAAAATAATTGATATTCTGTAGTAAAAAATTACGTGTGTAGATTTCTTTATATGCTTATAACTATGTTCCAAATGTAACACTACAGTTCACCCTGGCACTAAAATTATTCCGGCGATGAATTTTCTAAACATAGAGATCCATTCTTCCTCTCTTTTTTTCTTCAAAACTTGCATTATATTTCTTGTACAAGTACAAAGGAGTAAGATATAAATACAAATGAAGTGTACACATTACTACAAAACAAACTGTACTAGACGCCTCATCACAGATGGTTAACCAAAACCATCAGTATTAAATACAATCATAAACTATTTTAATATAAACCGTCTGTGAAGAGAAATATCACAGACGGTTCATAGTGAAAACTGTCCGTGAAGTATCACAATGGTTCTGACCAAGAACAGTTTGTAATATTACCAAATATCACAGACAATTTTTATTTAAACCGTCTGTGATACTTCGCAGACGGTTTGTATTAAAAACCGTTTGTGATATTACCTCATCACAAACGGTTTGTATTAAAAACCGTCTATGATATTTTGCCACCCCCTCTATTTAAACTTTCAAACTGAAGCGTCGTGATCTCTTAGTTCTGCTACCCAAATACCCTTATATATGCCTCCTCCACACGCCTCTCCTAAACACACTCTAAACCAATCCGCCTGCTAGCTCCCCCAAGCCGCCGATCGAAGTGCCGGTCGCCTCCCCCGAGCTCCTCCGCGTCCAGTTGTGACGCTACGGTTCACTGCAGAAGACACTTTTATCGAAAGAGTGCCTTTTGCAGTGTCACCATCATGACACAATAGTGACACTGTCGCCTCCTCTCCTTCATCGGCGCCGGTACTTTGTTCATACCCCCATCCGATCCCCTCCCCTCTCTTCCTTGATGCTTGGATGGATATGATACACGTGAAAATTATTTGTTAATGCCTTAGTTCTTACATGTGATGCTTGGATGGATATGGCTAGAATAATCTTGTTCTTATAAATAGGTTTGCTTTAGTTCATCTGTATTCTCTGATTGCACTATTTTATAGCACAATTAGTGTAAACAGCGTAATCAGAGAATGTTGATGAACTGGAGGAGACCTATTTTTGAGTTCGGTCAAAACTTATCACAGACGGTTCTATTTAGGAGCCGTCTATAATAATATACTATCACAGATGATTCGTAGTAAGAACAGTCTATGATAGATATACTATCATAGATGGTTCATAATAAGGTCAGTAATAATTGTTATCGTAGACAGTTTTATTTAGGAACTGTCTGTGATAATTGTATCACAGACGGTTCGAAAATCGTCTGTAATACATTTAGGGTATTACAGATCCATAAGTACAGACGGTTCAAAAACCGTATGTGATGATGTTTTCGGACTGTTTGTGATGAGTTTTTCTGTAGTAGTGATAACCAGGGGTAATATGGTTTATTTGCCTTCAATCTTCCCTCTTATGGTTTTTGGAGCCAACTATTAGTCAAATGCTTTTCAAGGGTAGCTCCTAATTCTCAGAGAGTGACTCATAGAAGTGGATTATATGACACGGCATACATGCAGCTTGCGATCGATGACACGGCCGGGCAAGAATTAATGCATGCGGCGAAAACATTATGCCGATCGAATTACACCACATACATATATATATACATATAATCCTGTGATCAGAAATTAAACCTGCAGCCATGCCCTATCATGGCGCGCATGCATTTATACAGTTGAAGCTAGCAAAGTTGCAGAAGGAAAATGATCGATCGTCTGATATATACATGCATGCTGATCGATCATATTCATGGCAAAGGAAAGAACTTGAAAGAGATGGATGCATGCATGGAGCAGCGCGGCAGAGAGAAGGAGAGCTCGGGAAGGCAATGGCGATGGAGCATATGTCGCGTTCTTTGCAATGGCCCTGAGGAGGAGGACGACGCGACGCGACGCGATGCTTCCTTTGCAATGCTTCATCTGCGTGCGTGCCTCCTTTGCATGCATGTCGGTTGCCGGCCGGAGAAGAAAGCAATAGACAAAACCACGGGTATGTTTGGTGTTCAGTTCGGCTTATTTTTGGTGGTCTATGGCTGAAAACACTGTAGCTGGTTGAAAAAAACACTGTAGCTGACAGAGGCTTATTCAACCTAATTAAATTTAAAAAAAATATAAAAAATTTGTTAGCCCATCACAGACAACGCAAACGAATACGGGAAAAAAAACCAAAAATTCAGAAAAAGACGAAATTATGAATAGTACAAAAATAAACCAGAAGCTCAAGCCATATTGAGCGGGACCATATATCTTGTTAACTGGCAGTAGTAGCAAAGCTGCCATAGCCTCCTGCTCCTGCTGCTCCGTCCCGTCTTTTACTTGGTCCTCTTTCTTTCCAGCCACAACCGACCCAAATACCTAGGCCTCTTTCTTTTAACTTCTCTAAAATTCAAAAAAAATAATATGATTTTTTTTAGCAAACGGAATATCCAAATAACTCATCAAGACATATACAAATATTATCAGCTCCTCCGACTACAGCCCTACTCTCTCTCTCTCTCTCTCTCTCTCTCTCTCTCATGTCCTTCGTCATAAGCTCTGCATTTAAACTTGTGTAAGGGTTGGATGAAAAGGAGGAGCAAAAGGCCTTTCAAGTGTCATGGGTGCATGTTCCCCGCCGCTTTTTATGGCCTTTTCTAGTCTGACAGGTGGGGTAGGCATGGGGTTTAAAGCTTGAAAAATATATACTACTCCAGAAGCTTTTTTCTAGGCTTAGAAAAAAGGTAGGCCATTTTCTGAATCTTGACTATATCTGATCGTGGCGTCGACTCAGATCCAAGATATATTAAGCCACACACGCTTATAGGTTGTCTCAACTTGTGCATACGTGGACACACGACTTTTAGATGTTCTAAGTGGAGTATAAGAATTTTATCCTTTTCAGTTTTGAATCGCAGACCAATGTATAAGCACACTAAGTGAATAATAATGGCTTTGAGTTGCTAACATTTATGTGTTTTACACAGGGTCACCACTAGAAAAAGGGTCATCACAGACGGTTCGAAACTGTCATCACAAACGGTTTTCTGAACCTCTTGTATTTATGTGTTAGTGATAATCAAAGGTTATCACAGACGGTTTGTGAACCATCTGTGATAAAAAACAATACAGACGGAGGTATCTCGTTGCCGCTCAGCAAACGAAAACCACCCTCAGGCTCGTTCTTCTCTGCAATGTGCACAAAGTGGAAGAAACTCTTGCGGCAATGAAGAGACGTATGGATAACATTGCCTATCAAGCAGAATTGCTCGATTCTGAGGAAGCTTATCATGGCATCCTCTATGAGATTATGGACCGTGCTAATGATTTGCTCAGGCTGGAGGAGGAAGTGCAGAGGAAAAGGACAATCTTCACGGCATTTGAGAACTCAGCGTCTGATCCTCCAACTACAAAAGTCGAAGAAGAAGCATATGAAGCCCAGAAAACTAAGATCTGGGAATCACTTTTTTGGGACTTTTGTAAAAAATTTGCCTTGAATTTGTCTTTCATCTCAGTAGTTTCTGTAGTTCACACAACAAAGCATAAAACACAGACGGGGAATTACAGAAAGATACCACAACAGCTTAGCAGGAGGTCCGCAATATCACAAACGGTTTGTTATAAGAACCGTCTGTCATGTTTAGAATATCCGAGATGATTTTTTATATGAACCGTCTGTGATGTCCGCAACTTTCACAGACGGTTATTAACACGAACCGTCTGTGATGTCTCAATTATCACAGTCGGTTCGTGTTAATAACCGTCTGTGAAAATATCATAGACGGTTGTTAGTATAAACCGTCTGTAATAGTTTAAGCACAAACGGTTCTGTATGAACCGTCTGTGATGTAGTCGTCTAGTACAGAACCATCTGTGATGTGGTCGTCTAGTACATTCTCTGTTGTAGTGGTGTGCTCAGGTTGCTGTGGGCAGGTGTGTGGAATTTGCATGGATGTTTGGCACATCAAGTTGTCATTTGTGTAGGTAGGCTAGAGTTGGATTAGATGGAAGGAAGGTAGAAATGGTAGGCCGCGGGGGTGGGTAGGTGAAGCTAGCAATTCTTGCGGAGGTCCCCAGTTGAAATCTCCTCCTTCCCCGCCGCACAGGCACAGCCGCACTTTGGACAGGGTTTAATCTCTCATCGCTTGGAGGAGCCAGCCGTGCCCATTCAACTCACTCATCCCTACTACTAGCTTCTTAGCTTCTCCCTTCTTTCTGCTCCTCCATATATATATACCCTTCGATCCGCTCATGCTCCAAAAGGCACGAAAAAGTGAGAGAAAAGAAAGAGGAGGCGAGAGAGGCAGGTAGTATCATATATGCATGAAGCTGAAAGATCCAGGAAAAGTTGGCTGGAGAAGAGAGGGAGCTTTTTCATTTTGAGGGGAATGTTGTCTGGCTCGGGGCTCCAGCTCTTCCTCCTCAATCTCTCTCTTTTAAAGATCTAGAAAGAGTGAGGGTGATGAGAGTAGATGGCTGTAGATCTCGGACCAGGCTTCATTCCCCAAAGAAAAGGGCCCCCATGATCTCTACCTCCATCAGCTCACCTAGCACATGCTTTCCTCTTCCAAATCTGAACTGGGTAAGCTAATTTCTTTCTGCTTCATATTCATCAGCTTATCTTCCTTCTTCTTTCTGTTTGTTTGGGTGTGTATGGATCGATAGATCTTGTTCGGGGGCAGAAACTGCATGAGATGCAGATTACTGTAATGATGGGCGGCATGACTGCATGACTGTACAGTTGCACACATACCATAGCTCATGGGGATCTCCTCTCTCTCTTTCCTTCGCAATAATTAGCCTCTGATGAGAAGGGGGGTGAGCAAAAAGTACTTGTCATCATCATCGCCTTATTAAAGGCCTTGTTGTTCTTCCCTCCCATGCATGCATGCAGATCCTTCTTATGATCGATGGTTGGTGGTGTATTCAGGTCGAAATCCTTTGCTTCATTTCTTTCACCTCTCTTTGTTTACATGTTCTAACTTTTGTCCTCTCTCTATGCTCATTATACCATGTTTGTATATTATATATATATATATATATATATATATATATATATATATATATAGCGCCTTCGATGATCAGGTTTTCATTTTCTCCCCGTTCCTAAGATGAATAATTTGGAATACAAGATACTCTTAAGTCTGCTAGTTATAGCAATCAATTAAGCATACTACACACATGTATGCACTCTCTCTATTTGGCCATGATTTTTTCAGTGGCAAACAACCGGACCCAATCACCATACAAGAAACGAATATGCGTATATTTGTTGCTAAATGGGGTAGATCTAGAACAGCCTCCGATTGCACTGAGCATGGATTCTGCACCTTTTCTTCTTCCTCTCTCCAAATGTTGCATTGGTATCAGATTCCAATTAATGGGAGTGGTAAATTTCTATACTTTCATTGGTTTAACTATTTTCCTGCTTCATTTTGGAAAACTGGGTGCAAGTCAGGGAAAAAGGTATTCAAGAAAGTGATTATACTTCATTACAATCAAGATAAGGGTTTGATATAAGAGCAGTTTTATTTCAAGCTAGAACACTACCAGAGAAGTTTTAGACGTATAATTTTCATCCCATCGATCATGAGTCATATAACTGCTGCGCAAAGTTTGTGGTGTTTACCTCCAGATTTTCATAGGCATATTTTATTATCCCTTATTTTGAAAGCACAATCTATAAGCTTGTCACAAGTAGTTAATTCTTAGTTTCCCTCCAATGATATTATGAAACAAAGGCTAGCTCATGAGATATGCAATAATATTCTTGATGAGCTACCAGAGATGCTGCTGATCGAGATTTGGTCCAATTATTGGAACATGAAAAGTACTAGTACAATGGAGTCTGATTTCTTTGAAAACTTGTATTAATTGGAGCATATGTATGCATGTCATAACCCAGAAGAGTGGAATAGTTAAGTTGTCCAAGTCTTGACACAAATGCATTGGTGTTGGTGTAACCTTGTTGTCATGTAATCAACTCTGAGTTGTTTCCTGTTTGAAGTCTTGAACTCTAGCATCCCCATATACAGTACTATGCCTATTATTTTTTGTGTCGAGATGCTCATACCTTAAGTTATATATTGCTTGCTAGCTACACAGAATGGTGTTTCCAATGACTCCAAAACCCTAAATATTAGCTTTTGGTTTTAATTTATAATAATAATAATTTATAGGAAGCTTATGGAGAGAATATTTATGCGATTTTGGTTGATATAAATAAAATCGATCCATGCATCTGCTTTTCTTTAATCTTTCGTGCGCCTGGCTGCCCGGCTGGGTACGCAGCTACGGTTATTAACACGAACCGTCGTGATGTCTCAATTATCACGTCGGTTCGTGTAATAACCGTCGTGAAAATATCATAAACGGTTGTTAGTATAAACCGCTCGTAATAGTTTAAGCACAAACGGTTCGTATGAACCGTCGTGATGTAGTCGCTATCAGAACCATCCGTGATGTGGTCGCTAGTACATTCTCTGTTGTAGTGGTGTGCTCAGGTTGCTGTGGGCAGGTGTGTGGAATTTGCATGGATGTTTGGCACATCAAGTTGTCATTTGTGTAGGTAGGCTAGAGTTGGATTAGATGGAAGGAAGGTAGAAATGGTAGGCCGCGGGGGTGGGTAGGTGAAGCTAGCAATTCTTGCGGAGGTCCCCAGTTGAAATCTCCTCCCTTCCCCACGCCGCACAGGCACAGCCGCACTTTGGACAGGGTTTAATCTCTCATCGCTTGGAGGAGCCAGCCGTGCCCATTCAACTCACTCATCCCTACTACTAGCTTCTTAGCTTCTCCCTTCTTTCTGCTCCTCCATATATATACCCTTCGATCCGCTCATGCTCCAAAAGGCACGAAAAGTGAGAGAAAAGAAAGAGGAGGCAGAGAGGCAGGTAGTATCATATATGCATGAAGCTGAAAGATCCAGGAAAAGTTGGCTGGAGAGAGAGGAGCTTTTTCATTTTGAGGGGAATGTTGTCTGGCTCGGGGCTCCAGCTCTTCCTCCTCAATCTCTCTCTTTTAAAGATCTAGAAAGAGTGAGGGGTGATGAGAGTAGATGGCTGTAGATCTCGGACCAGGCTTCATTCCCCCCAAATAGAAAAGGGCCCCCATGATCTCTACCTCCATCAGCTCACCTAGCACATGCTTTCCTCTTCCAAATCTGAACTGGGTAAGCTAATTTCTTTCTGCTTCATATTCATCAGCTTATCTTCCTTCTTCTTTCTGTTTGTTTGGGTGTGTATGGATCGATAGATCTTGTTCGGGGGCAGAAACTGCATGAGATGCAGATTACTGTAATGATGGGCGGCATGACTGCATGACTGTACAGTTGCACACATACCATAGCTCATGGGGATCTCCTCTCTCTCTTTCCTTCGCAATAATTAGCCTCTGATGAGAAGGGGGGTGAGCAAAAAGTACTTGTCATCATCATCGCCTTATTAAAGGCCTTGTTGTTCTTCCCTCCCATGCATGCATGCAGATCCTTCTTATGATCGATGGTTGGTGGTGTATTCAGGTCGAAATCCTTTGCTTCATTTCTTTCACCTCTCTTTGTTTACATGTTCTAACTTTTGTCCTCTCTCTATGCTCATTATACCATGTTTGTATATTATATATATATATATATATATATATATATATATATATATATATGCGCCTTCGATGATCAGGTTTTCATTTTTCTCCCCGTTCCTAAGATGAATAATTTGGAATACAAGATACTCTTAAGTCTGCTAGTTATAGCAATCAATTAAGCATACTACACACATGTATGCACTCTCTCTATTTGGCCATGATTTTTTCAGTGGCAAACAACCGGACCCAATCACCATACAAGAAACGAATATGCGTATATTTGTTGCTAAATGGGGTAGATCTAGAACAGCCTCCGATTGCACTGAGCATGGATTCTGCACCTTTTCTTCTTCCTCTCTCCAAATGTTGCATTGGTATCAGATTCCAATTAATGGGAGTGGTAAATTTCTATACTTTCATTGGTTTAACTATTTTCCTGCTTCATTTTGGAAAACTGGGTGCAAGTCAGGGAAAAAGGTATTCAAGAAAGTGATTATACTTCATTACAATCAAGATAAGGGTTTGATATAAGAGCAGTTTTATTTCAAGCTAGAACACTACCAGAGAAGTTTTAGACGTATAATTTTCATCCCATCGATCATGAGTCATATAACTGCTGCGCAAAGTTTGTGGTGTTTACCTCCAGATTTTCATAGGCATATTTTATTATCCCTTATTTTGAAAGCACAATCTATAAGCTTGTCACAAGTAGTTAATTCTTAGTTTCCCTCCAATGATATTATGAAACAAAGGCTAGCTCATGAGATATGCAATAATATTCTTGATGAGCTACCAGAGATGCTGCTGATCGAGATTTGGTCCAATTATTGGAACATGAAAAGTACTAGTACAATGGAGTCTGATTTCTTTGAAAACTTGTATTAATTGGAGCATATGTATGCATGTCATAACCCAGAAGAGTGGAATAGTTAAGTTGTCCAAGTCTTGACACAAATGCATTGGTGTTGGTGTAACCTTGTTGTCATGTAATCAACTCTGAGTTGTTTCCTGTTTGAAGTCTTGAACTCTAGCATCCCCATATACAGTACTATGCCTATTATTTTTTGTGTCGAGATGCTCATACCTTAAGTTATATATTGCTTGCTAGCTACACAGAATGGTGTTTCCAATGACTCCAAAACCCTAAATATTAGCTTTTGGTTTTAATTTATAAATAATAATAATTTATAGGGAAGCTTATGGAGAGAATATTTACATGCGATTTTGGTTGATATAAATAAAATCGATCCATGCATCTGCTTTTCTTTAATCTTTCGTGCGCCTGGCTGCCCGGCTGGGTACGCAGCTACGCATGCAGGAATTAATGATGCCGAAATGCAAATGGGCTTGCAGAGATCGATCGAGCTGATAAGGAAAAAAAAATCCCTGTACAAATGCATGCTCAACTACAGAAACATCAGATGTACGCACTGGATTGGTTGATAACAATTAAATTGGCTGATCACAGATGTTAATTATTTTTTTTAGAAGATCACAGATGTTAATTGAATTACAAGCAAGGAAGCTCTTTGCCTGGTGAGCCGGCGCATGAGTTGTTGCTGCAAAAGAAGCCCAAATGTTACGCCGTCTCAGCCCATGTAGGATTTCAGGCCGAAAAGCCCAGTTTGTGGGCGAGAGGCATGGATGGATCCATCCATCTTTGTTTTGGTTTCAGGGACATATTCAGGCTGCTCCTCCCAATCAATCTTCAGTTTGATGGCGTTCTTGTTTCTGCTTCAATATTCCTAGATATCTTTTACAAAATCTTCTTTCTTAATCGATATATGTGTTCTCGAATGTGACAAAGAAACAGAAGGCGAACAATCTGACAACGCGATTTATGAAGCTTGCAGTGCAAAATGACCACTCTGGAGTCTGTTTGCTCACTACATGGTGTATACAGGTTCAGAATTCTCTTCTGCACTCATACTTGATTCACTACACATCTCAACTGCTCCTCTCTGAATCACAATTCTTAAAGATAGAATCACACGCTTAGTTACAGCATCTTCATGTATTCGATAATCCAATTTGTACTCTCCATCGCCAAACATGAACGTAGCTTTTCCGTACTCCCATTCCCATGAGTACATACTCTAACTTTTAATATACCACTTAAACAAATATATTATACTTTTTATCACTTTTATTATACTTATATACTAATTCTAAGATATTCCAATATGACTTGTTTAAAAAAAATTCATCGGAGCCCTTTATTTTTTTTCTATATACCCTTTCATATATAATGAGTATATACACAAATTATGCTATAAAAGTGGATATTGGTAAAAAAATTTATAGAACTCACTTTAGAGTATCTAATAATTATTATTGAAGTATCCTTAAAAGATAAAGAGGTATAATAACATCAAGTGGTATATTAG
This sequence comes from Bonia amplexicaulis, assembly GCA_036346245.1. Lineage (NCBI taxonomy): Eukaryota > Viridiplantae > Streptophyta > Magnoliopsida > Poales > Poaceae > Bonia > Bonia amplexicaulis. The sequence continues at coordinate 24,153,433 of CM070752.1, read as the reverse complement.
AATTAGGAGTACGTACTCCTAGGTGTATAGAAGCATTTTCCTATAGAAAAATATCTTCTATTCTTGGGTGTAGTTACTACCAACCATGATATACCACCTAAACGAATTTGAAATACTCATTTATCACTTTGGTTACACTCATATACTAAGTGTAAGATACTCTAATATGGTACATATGAAAAATTGCACGGAGTCCATAATTTTAGCGTATTTTACAAGTACCTTCATATCTGCAAATAAAAGGAGTATCGCTGAAAAATATGCATAGCATCGAGATGGTCTTATATACTCGTATACTACATTTACATACCATCCGTTATACGAGATACTTCCTACAGTATAAAATACAATATAGAAAGTAACTATTCCAAGAATTGAATATATATGGGCCAGCCATGAGGAAGATGCAGTAGCATTGTCCACTACTGCTAGTACTAGCTAGTTGGCAAATGGATGGCTGCGAGTTTTTGCTTTCCCGGCCATTATTTGCAAGTGCAAACTATGGTGACCATGGGCAGGTCTCATTCCATGCTTAGTCTTCTCTCATTATTAGACAGATCTTCCCTTTTGTTTTCTGATCACACAATCATGTCCTTTCTGCAATCTTTCAAATTAGGCCCAAGGACTCCCACCATTTCTGGAGGATATAGCCATAAACATTGCATTATCCCAAAATTACATTTAGTTCAACATATTTGTATCTTTAACAAGAGTTTCTTACATAAATGTATCTATGAAATTGCTCAACAATAATTCTTTTAACAATATTTAGCTACGGTGCGGCTGGCGCCGAAACGCCCGTGCCGACGCCATCTCCGTCACCATAGCCCCCATGACCCGGTCGCCACCATCGCCCGATAGGATTGCGGATCCGATCGGTCGCTCAGAACCGGAGGAGACGAATCGCTCTCCTTATCTCCTCCATCGGCCCACCAACATGTAGGCCCCAATGGCTCTTTCTCTTTTTTAAAATTAAAAATTATTGAAATGCCCTCAGTATTTCAACAGGAGCAGTGGGACCTTAGGGTGAGATGATGAGATCGGATCATATGGTCTCTATCATTGCCCTTCTTTCTTTGGTGTATACAGGTTCAGAATTCTCTTCTGCACTCATACTTGATTCACTACACATCTCAACTGCTCCTCTCTGAATCACAATTCTTAAAGATAGAATCACACGCTTAGTTACAGCATCTTCATGTATTCGATAATCCAATTTGTACTCTCCATCGCCAAACATGAACGTAGCTTTTCCGTACTCCCATTCCCATGAGTACATACTCTAACTTTTAATATACCACTTAAACAAATATATTATACTTTTTATCACTTTTATTATACTTATATACTAATTCTAAGATATTCCAATATGACTTGTTTAAAAAAAATTCATCGGAGCCCTTTATTTTTTTTCTATATACCCTTTCATATATAATGAGTATATACACAAATTATGCTATAAAAGTGGATATTGGTAAAAAAATTTATAGAACTCACTTTAGAGTATCTAATAATTATTATTGAAGTATCCTTAAAAAGATAAAGAGGTATAATAACATCAAGTGGTATATTAGAATTAGGAGTACGTACTCCTAGGTGTATAGAAGCATTTTCCTATAGAAAAATATCTTCTATTCTTGGGTGTAGTTACTACCAACCATGATATACCACCTAAACGAATTTGAAATACTCATTTATCACTTTGGTTACACTCATATACTAAGTGTAAGATACTCTAATATGGTACATATGAAAAATTGCACGGGAGTCCATAATTTTTAGCGTATTTTACAAGTACCTTCATATCTGCAAATAAAAGGAGTATCGCTGAAAAATATGCATAGCATCGAGATGGTCTTATATACTCGTATACTACATTTACATACCATCCGTTATACGAGATACTTCCTACAGTATAAAATACAATATAGAAAGTAACTATTCCAAGAATTGAATATATATGGGCCAGCCATGAGGAAGATGCAGTAGCATTGTCCACTACTGCTAGTACTAGCTAGTTGGCAAATGGATGGCTGCGAGTTTTGCTTTCCGGCCATTATTTGCAAGTGCAAACTATGGTGACCATGGGCAGGTCTCATTCCATGCTTAGTCTTCTCTCATTATTAGACAGATCTTCCCTTTTGTTTTCTGATCACACAATCATGTCCTTTCTGCAATCTTTCAAATTAGGCCCAAGGACTCCCACCATTTCTGGAGGATATAGCCATAAACATTGCATTATCCCAAAATTACATTTAGTTCAACATATTTGTATCTTTAACAAGAGTTTCTTACACATAAATGTATCTATGAAATTGCTCAACAATAATTCTTTTAACAATATTTAGCTACGGTGCGGCTGGCGCCGAAACGCCCGTGCCGACGCCATCTCCGTCACCATAGCCCCCATGACCCGGTCGCCACCATCGCCCCGATAGGATTGCCAGATCCGATCGGGTCGCTCGCAACCGCGGAGGAGACGAATCGTCTCCTCCTTATCTCCTCCATCGGCCCACCAACATGTAGGCCCCAATGGCTCTTTCTCTTTTTTTTAAAATTAAAAAATTATTGAAATGCCCTCAGTATTTCAACAGGAGCAGTGGGACCTTAGGGTGAGATGATGAGATCGGATCATATGGTCTCTATCATTGCCCTTCTTTCTTTCTTTCTGCAGTTAACCTTGGCTGAATTGTTGGAACCAAAGCAAAAGCGAGTGATTGTGATGAGTGACCCCAGACCATACTTGATGGTATTTGGTTTGCTGCTGCCCTGCAGTACGATCCAGGATTCCGTTTGTCCTTCGTGATACTTTTGCAACTGTTTGGCAGTTTCAGTGAGGCCAGGCCGGGATATATAAATTTCAATTTAGCCAATCTTACGTTTGGGCTGAGGCTTTTGACTTCCAGCTTATTTTTTATTATTTTTAAATTTTATAACTTTTTGACTTATTTTAAGCTTTTTTGCTGATTCTTTTTTTCCGTATTCGTTTGCATTATACGTGATGAATAACCTATTTTTTCATTTTTAGTTTTTTAAATTTAATTATGTCAAATAAGTCACAATCAACTACAGTGTAATTTCAGTCAATTACAGTAAAAATTCAGTCATAAGCCACCAAAATTCAGCCCAATCGAACACCACCTAAATAATGTTACGTAAATTTGTGGGGAAAATACTACGGGGGATTTGCTCATGTGCCCTAAAGTTAAATGGCGTTTGCTCAAATGCCCTATGATGTCTCACTGACATGTGGGCCCTGGACCCGTATGTCAGTGAGACATCATGGGGCATTTGAGCAAACGCCATTAAACTTTAGGGCAAGGGAGCAATTTTTCCAAAATACTACATGTTTTGTGTTTTCTGGAACTTTAATTTTTTTAGTAACAGAGATTTTCTTTGGGGAGAATGGTATAGTTTTATTTTGATGCAAGTATTTAGAGTTTTTTAAATCCTACCGTACACATATGTCCCTGTATTTTGAGGTTGCTTACTGCAACGTTCATGAGTCCTTATCGGTAATTCATAGTTTATTAATATTCCGTCCGATGGTATCTTATTGAGACTTTGGAAAGTCAAAACACACTCGGTCGTGATTGGAAGGTGTAATAAAGGACCGGAACATCTCTGCCGACACAAGTTAAATGCATCCACGGTAGCCTTGACTTTGCACAGCAATACTCAACCCATTACGCCCGGGGGGAACTCCGGCCTCCGCGCGAGCCACGTCCCCCCGGGCGATTCCCGCGCCACAGCGCGCGCGCCGCGTGGAGCAACCAAAACGCGTACGGTCGGCTGAGGGTTTTTCCCGAGTTTTTGTGAAATTACGTACAGGTCCCTGGTTCTCGCAAAAAGGTCCTTGGAAGTTTTTTTTAACCCCTCACTTTTGCAGGATGGCCCCCCGCGTTTTCGAATACTCAACCCATTACGCCTGGGAACTCCGCCTCATGCTGAGCCACGCCCCCGGGCGATTCCGCGCCACATAGCACAGGCCAGCGTGGAGCAACCAAAGCGCGTGCGGTCGGTGAGGGTTTTCCCGAGTTTTGTGAAATTACGTCATGGTCCCGGTTCTCGTAAAAGGTCCTGGAAGTTTTTAACCCTCACTTTGCGGGATGGCCCCGCGTTTTGAATACTCAACCCATTACGCCGGGGAACTCGGCCTCATGAGCCACGCCCCCGGCGATTCCGCACCACAGCACAAGGCGTGGAGCAACCAAAACGCTGTCACGGCCGGTGAGGGTTTTCCCGAGTTTTGTGAAATTACGTCTGGTCCCCGGTTCTCGCAAAAGGTCCTCGGAAGTTTTTAACCCTCACTTTTGCGGGATGGCCCCGCGTTTCGAAAATTGCACACGGTCCGGTTTTCTCACATCTGGTCCTCGGTTTTTAAAAACCCTTTGTTTTTTCTTTTTTGTGAAATTACGTACAGGTCCCTGGTTCTCGCAAAAAGGTCCCTGGAAGTTTTTTTTAACCCCTCACTTTTGCAGGATGGCCCCCCGCGTTTTCGAAAATTGCACACGGGTCCCGGTTTTCTCACATCTGTCCTCGGTTTTTAAAAACCCTTTGTTTTTCCGAAAATTCATTTTACCCTGGTTTTTAAATGATCCTTGTTTTTTGCGAATGGCCCCTTTGCCTTTTCCGAAAATACGTTTTTGTCCCTGTTTTTTTAAAAACTCCTCACGAATTGTCGTCTCTTTTATTTTGTTGCGTCGTCTCTTTTATTTTTTTACGTACGATGGCTGGCGCGGTGGCGCCGCGCCTATAATTCTAGTTTATTAGAAAAAGAGGATATTTTGGCTTCAACTTCTGATTTTTAATGTTTTTTAAATTTAATTACATAAATAAATCATTATCACTTATAGTATAATTTCAATCAGATGTGGTAAAACTTTAACCATAAACTATTTCTCTCGGCTAAAGTGAGCGGCATCTATATAAAGCTCATAAAAAGCAGTGCTCTAGCCTCTAGCACCAAAGTTGGCTACGGAAATTTTTAGCAAAGGCGGTCGTTCCAAAAATTAAAAAAAAAAAAAAACGGACAGTGCTATTCGAGACACAACAGTTTTTCCTTGTGTCCTTTAATTTCTTCCTCCTCAGAATCCCCAGCTTCGGTCTCCGACTCGGATCCTCATATACACATGCATGTACAAGGCAAGCGAGCCAAGAAGCTCACCAACCCTAACCAAACCATCCATCTCCTCGGCCTCGCCATGCAGCACCCACCGTGCCGCTGCTCCGCCTCGGCGCCGTCGCTCTGACGCCGTCGTCTCGTAGTCCGTCGTTCCGTGTCGTTGGAGCTAGCTAGCGTTTCTTGGGCTGGATAGGATGGGCGTGCACCTGCTGAAGAAGCCGCACTCGTCGGCGTCGGCGGCCGGAGTGGGGTGGAGCGGCGGCGCGCCTTCGATGCCGCCCAAGGGGTGCATGGCTGTGCGGGTGGTGGGGCCGGGCGGGGCCGCGGAGGAGGAGAGGTTCGTGGTGCCGGTGGGGTACCTGAAGCACCCGCTCTTCGTGGGGCTGCTCAAGGAGGCGGAGGAGGAGTACGGCTTCCAGCAGAAGGGCGCCATCACCATCCCCTGCGGCGTCGACAACTTCCGCCGCGTCCAGGGGATCATCCACCACCAGAAGCACCACTCCCACGGCGGCGGACCCCTCACCGGCGGCGGCCACCACCACTTCCACATCGCCGCCTGCTTCAGGGCGTGATGGCTAGGCTAGCTATGGATGGATGGATGGATCTTCTTTGCAGATTTTGGGTTGATCATCAAGATTCATACACAAGGATGAAGGGTTAATTAAGAATGAAATTAAAAGAGATAAACTCTCTTCCAAGCAAAAGTTTAGAAACAGCAGAAAAAGAACTCATCGACAAGGGGGAAAGGGGAGCTAGCTAGAAAAAGTTCCTTTTCTTTTGGGGTTCTCTTCCCCCATGTCAAGCAGAGAATGAAGATTTCGAATGAGTCTCTGTCTCTCTAAAGATTACAAGATTACTGTACTGGCTAGAACGGGTTGTCTCCATGGATAATCATCGCTTTCGTATTTGACCTTAGACTCATTCGCAATGCATGTATATAGGCCATTTTGCCGACCTGCTGTTCTACTCTCGGCGAAAGACTACAGATGCATTCTCCTTTTTCTCACTGGAAAAAAAGAAATTTTTATGGCTCCAGTATGTGCCTATGACCTTTTGGTTTGGTCCATGAAAGCAAACTTGTCTCGGCATCGGTCCCAGCCTACGTCTTCGACACAGGGGTTGCCTTGTGTACCCAACACGTACGTTTATTTGGAGAGAGAGGCCGGCACCTAATATACGAATATCTTCGCATATACATACATACATACAAACATACATACACCTCAGCTCCTTCCCGACGAATCAAAGCCGGTTTTGACACTGTTTCACACCGTATTTTGTAAAAATAGTAGTATGTAAAGAGACGTATTGATAAAAATGTCATTTTTACCGTCGGCGGAGCCAGCAGCAGCACCCGCGAGACGACGCGTGGCGCTGTCGCCCAGCCACCAAGCGGTAGGTAATTAGCCGGCCTAATTACCTACCTATTTTTTTGTTCCACATTTTCGTAAGATCTTCCACCAATGATGCTAGGTACAAATCAATATCGTTCCCAGGTTGTTTCGGCTCTTAGATAAGTAGTGACATCAAAATATACTTCCGCTTCATACACAGCCAAGAAGACGTATATAGCTTCTATTACAGGGCATATAAGTTATTATAAGCAACTAAGTACTAACCTCTAATCACTAAGAAGACGTATATAGATCTACAAGCGATATGTTTTCACCAAACTCCCCAAAGGCGGCCGCCTCGCTCCACCGATGCAACACAATGAAGAGAGATCTGTGTCGAGACCATGTACACCTGCTATTTAATAGCGCAGATTATCCTAGACGGTTCCAACCACAAACCGTCTGTGATACGACACTATCACAGACGGTTCATATTAATAATTGTCTGTGATAATTCATAGACGGTTATTCATACAAACTGTCTGTGATGTCCGCAATATCATAGACGGTTTGTTATAAGAACCATCTGTAATGTCCGGAATATCACACACGGTTTTTTATACAAACCGTCTGTGATGTCCGCAACTTTCACAGGCGGTTATTAACACGAACTGTCTGTGATGTCTCAATTATCACAGACGGTTCATGTTAATAACCGCCTGTGAAAATATCACAGACAGTTGTTAGTATAAACTGTCTGTGATAGTTTAAGTACAGATGGTTCTCTATAAATCGTCTGTGATGTAGCCGTCCAGTATAGCCTCTTTTGTAATAGTGAATCCTCCATAATGGCATATTTCAAAACAACTTTACTTGTCAGTGAAATGTTTCAAAGAAACAAATGAGAAATGGTATATCTCTAAAACATGTAGTAATGGTGGCATATATCAAATTTTTCCTTATATTAATCCCGATCGATTTCTGGAACCCATGAATGAGCGAAAATAGCCAAAGGTTTCAACAAGAACGGCGCCTAGATCATGATAATATTAATGCCGTGACAATGACGCGAAAGAAGTTTCTTCTGATCTTTTCGCAATGAACTGCTGCAAGATGGCGAGAGCAACAGAGAAATGCCGGTTCCAATTGCAGTTTGCAAGCACGTACTGCAGATTGGGATGATTGGTGCCGTGCAGTAGACGTTGCTGCAATATTGAGAATGAGAATGGCGTCTAAAACAGAACGGAGTTTGCTGCAATATTCAGTGTTTGTACCGGCCTTGCGATATGAGAAAAACATCCCACAATAAAAGCCAGAAAGGCATTTTTCAGGCTACTTGGATTGCAGGAAGCACTGACAGCCCAAACAGAAACCGTAAGAAACTAAGCCCTGCGAGGCTGCGACCAATGGGGTGAAGACTTGTCAGGACAAATTATATTCTTTGCTCTCAAATAAATGTTGTGGCCAGCTTTCTATAATGCATGCAGTTCAGAATCAGATGGAGCACGGAACAAATATATCAAGGATTACCAAAAAAAAGTGGAAGCGTTTAGTATTTTGGAGAAATCACGCAATGAATTGATTAATAAATCAAGAGTTACATATATAGATATCTTTCTTCTATATCTGAACAACCGATTTATAGAAACAATACCCAGGAGATAAGAAAAGAAAAGACCTGAAAAGATACACGTGATCCGTGGCACATAACGACCACAGCAGATCGACCATGGTAGGTCGACCATGGTAGATCGACCACGGACTCTACGACCGGTTCACTGCACACCTGACGTGGTCGATGGTCGTAGGCAGATATCTAACACTCCCCCGCAGTCAGAACGGCAGAAGAACGAACATTTAGAGTGGATTGAAACTCGATCAAGATGGACGTGGGCAGACCTTTAGTAAAGATATCCACATACTACGATGATGTTGGGACATGAAGAACACACACGTCACTGAGAGCAACATGCTCTCAACGAAATGCAAGTCAATTTCTACATATTCGGTATGCTAATACTGAACTGGGTTGGTGGAGAGCTAGATCCGCTGACATTATCGCAATAGACTAGGGTGGCATGGCGAAATGGACTGCATAGCTCCACGAGCAATTGGCACAACTAACCGGCTTCAGCGACGCTGTTTTCCACGGCTTAGCACTCGGCCTCTATACTTGACCGAGAGACGATGTGCTGCCGCTTTGACGACCAAGAGATGAGGTTGTCACCGAAGAATACGTTGTAGACTGAGGTGGACTTGCATGTTGTTGGACCCTGGAGCGACAACTCCCGGATCCTCTGTGTTAATCGCACTAGTTCAGGATCAGCTAGTGAACACAGTGGAACAAAAATACATACCAAGTATAATGACAAACTATATTATTTAACTTTTGGAGGTCATATCAAGCATAATCTCCACATACTTGCCCTCCTGGCAGATGTCCTTGCCGACCAATTGATGAAAGTCAGCATAATCATTGGAGAGTAGCTGCACTGAAATGTTGTCATTGAGGCCCTCCAAGAACCTTTCCTATTTAGCTTCATCTGTGGCGACATCCTCTGGCACATAACGTGCCAGTTGATTGACCTTTTGGAGGTACTCGCTCATGGTACATCCTCCCTAGCGCAATGCTCAAAACTCCTTTTTCTTCAAGGTGATAATGCCAACTAAAATGTGAGCCTTACGGAAGTGCTGCACGAACTCTACCCATGGGATAGCCTGAGCATTGGGGTGAGAGGCAGTGAAGGTATCCCACCACTCCAAAGCGGGTCCATGCAGCTGATGGGAATCGAAGAGGACTCGCTTCTGATCGCTGCATTGTAGAATATCTAGCTTCTTGCCGACAGCTCGGAGCTAGCCGTCAGCGTCCATAGGCTCAAAGCTGCTTGAGAAGGTCGACGGTCATATCCTCATGAACTCTGACAATCGGAACTCAGGAGCTTGAACTGGCTGTGGATGGTGAGCATACGGTTGTAAGATCGAGGAGGCCGACTAGAGGGGGGTGAATAGTCATTTCTAAAAAAACTCTCTTTTAAAATCTATTTGAGCTATTTGGCTAAACACAAGTATATAATGTGGAAGCTCAATTCAAATTGGTTTTGCACAAACAACGCCTATATCAATTAAGTTCACTTAAGTGTACCATTAATTCTAAGTTAGGTCAAGGTTTGTACTCCTAGGATAACAAGTATTCAATTTAATTCTATGAATGTAAAATTTTTGAATATAAATTGAGCACAAAGAAACAAACCACAAATGACACGGTTTCTTTTTACCGTGGTGTTTGGAGACTTGCCGGTCTCCCTAATCCATGTTGAGGTTAGCCCAAACGAATTGGACTGGCTCCACGAATTAAGCCTTCCACCTCGAATCTACTAGTGGTGGCTCTTTTCCGCTCCAGGTAGGTGAGATCCAACATTCACAACTTTGCCGGGTCTTCTCACAACTTTCTTGAGAAGATCACTGCGCACGACGCCTCCAACGCCGTCTAGGAGTCGGCAAACTCCAAGAGTAATAAGTCAAGCCCCTCACTTGACTCTCACCACGTGCAATGAATGCACAAGCTCACCTCTAGATGCAACACATAAATCGATCAGAAGATGGAGGCCGACAGCTAGGGTTTGCGGAATACGGTCGCAGGAGCGATCGCATCTGATACCATGAAAGCGTGTAGTGTCTTGGAGAAATCACGCAATGAATTAATTAATGGGTCAATGGTTACATATATAGGCCTATTCGTTTTATATCTGAACAACCGGTTTATAGAAATAATACCTGAAAGATAAAGAAGAGACCTGAAAAGATATACGTGATCCATGTCACGTAACGACCACGACAGATAGACCACGGAAAAACGACCACTGTAGGCCGGTCACAGCAAGTCGACCACGGACCCTACAACCGGTTCACTATAGTTACAACCGATTCACTGTACACCTGCCATGATCGATGATCGTATACATATATCTAATAAAAAGATTCAGCTCACATCCTCAGGGTGTGGTACAGCTAGGGATTGCATGTACTTAAAAGAGATAATTGGATATATATATATATGCCACTTCAATGTCTCACTTTTAAAAAATGCCACCACAATCGCATGGTTTTGAAAAATATCACGAGGTTCTGTCAACAAATGCTATTATGGACAATACAACCCAAATTTATAAGAATACATGTCTTGTATTTGAAATCATATTTTCGTATGGACCAAACTACCCCTATGAGTTTGAGCCACGTTCTCCGATCTTCACTGCACCGCCCCTCCCGCACGCGGCGCCCCGTGCTGGTCCGAGACCACAGCACAACAATAAACGCACACTTATTGACACATCAGTGCAATAATCCTTTTGAATTCGAAAGCGTTGAGTAAAAAGAACAACATGACACTATATTTCCTGAACAAACCATATGATTGCCTTCGTTACAAAAGATCTTTACATGTATTCTCTCTACAAAAACTATGATGACAACAACTGACAACGTCACAAACAAGAAGAATGATCATTAGCCAGACGACAGGAGAAGCAGGGACAACAATCAAGGCCATATAATGAGCGGCTTTAAAATTGTGGTCACTTAATGTCGTCTTGTGTTTGAGCCCCGAATTGTGACACCATGTAAAAATTTGGTAAACCCAAGAAAATTTAGCTTGCCATCTGATTTTCTGACCCAGTCTTGCACGATGGAATAATGAGTTGGAGCAAGATTTAGTTCCTGTATACAAAAAGGAATGTCAGGGTACCATTTTAGTATAGGAGCACCAAAAAGAATACGAGTTTCTCCATGGATGCCAATTCACGATGTTGAGATTGCAATGATTATATGGATACACAAAAGATCACCCCTCCCAACTAAGGCACTTGTTCTGTAAATTACTCTCATCCTACATACCTGTGACAACTCCTCAACTGATATAACTCGGTTGCCCTCTTGTTCAAAGTGCTGAAAAGCTGTTCCAGCAATCTCCTCCCACCTTTCCAGAGCCTCAAGCTGGTAAGGGCTGATCGCTGCAGCACAGAACTCTTCAAAGTCCATCCTTCTGTATGCAAGTGGTTCCAACTGAGATAGAGACGAATGAGATCAGCAACTTCAACCACCAATTACACAACTGTTAACAGATGGAAACTCAAACCATAAAATGCAAAAAGAAGTTCTAAAAGAAACGAACAAAGAAACAACAAACATCAAGCATCAGAATAGTAGCTTTTATCCCTATTATTCAACGTATGGCTTTCACCATGACAGTTACAAATGGAATTTGTCCAGTACTATCAATATTCCAACAGATATGATAACCGGGCGGTTGTATAATTCTTTCTGTCCAGCAGAATTTAATCAAATTATGGTTAGAATTATAATTAATAGTAATAAATAAAGTCAAACTGCGTCTACATGTAACATATCAATAAAAATCCACAACCATAGCATGCCAAATGAAAAGCCATCAATTGAACCAATGAGGACAGGATAATTAATAACTCCCCTGGTTGTCAAGCTCCCTGATACAGACAACATATATCATAAGATAAGAATATGCATCTCAAACGCCATAAAAGCCAAACACATTGTCTCTATAGAAGCAGAGGTTAGCCTGGCAAGTATGTTCTGCAATAACTTTGCAAGTCTTCTACTTTAAACACAGGGCAACATGTTATCAACATTTAGTAGCACCACCAGAGAAACCAAAGGAGAGAGAAAGAGGGAGAGAGAGAGCTCATCCATTGCTTACAGTCAGTAATGAAATATCCTTACCGCATGCAAAAACTCAAGAACCCTTGATTCCTTCATTGCGTCAGTTAAATATTGCGTTAGAGCCTGATACGACCATGAAACATTAAGATTAAAAGTTTGAAAGTATAATATATGGAGATCATTTATCATGACATTTCGTACGAAGACAAGAACAGGTGTTCCGCTTGTCTTCAACTGTATGAGGTACTGTAATCAGCAAGAGCATAATAAACTCACCGCCCGAAAGTTGTCAAGTGATACGAATCCATCTCTAGGTTCAAGCAGCTTAAACTGCAGCCTAAGATACAAGAGTTCTTCTTCCCTTAAAGCCTTAGATAGTGCCTGTGAAAAAGATCTAAATATCAGAACCTTTAGATTTTCAGCAAGAGCAAAGCTCTGCTTATGGTCAAGTTACACCACAATTTGCTGGTACGAGCAAATTCACAGCAAGGACTTCTGTGGTCGGAACAGTTTCTAAGCAATACCATGACCAATAAAAGTATCATCTGACATAACCCCCATAAGAATACATTAAGTATGGGATCATAAAGTGAAATATACAATTTATTGTATTGGTAAAAAACTTAGCCAAAGCACATATGTTAACAGGAAAGAGATTCCCGCTCCCGCACGCACACATACATATGCACACGTCTTCTTCAACTTTTACAGCCGGGCAGTGTTAACATGGCCTACATGTGGGGTTTTTACCCTTTTCTTTTTGGCAGAACAGCAAACATTTTGGCCACAGAAAGTTTAGCCAGCCCATGCACATTTATCAATTGCGTACCACTATATCAGTAAGGTCAATGAAAGTATGAAAACATCAAAAGAACATTTACAAATGCAGAGAAGGTCATGGAAATCTATAACATACCTTTAACGCCAAATGTTTAAGAGGTGTAGCACGAAGGTATTGCTTAATTAGTCTGTAGATAAGTATGTCCAATGGAATCTGCCTTTGTTCCTCTCTCAACCAAGGGTGAGCTGCCAGAAAAAACAAGTATCTTTGTATTTAGGGCCTCAAATTCTCATATATGATTATATAATTAATGTTTCATAAAATAGATTATATGAAAAATGCTTAACAAAGAAAAATACAAATGTGTATTGTGACACCACACAAAAAATACAAAATAATCATTGCTGATGACTTACTCAATGCTTGAACAGCAGTCATTCTTTTGCGGTAATCCTTGTTTAGAAATCTTTTCACAAAATCCTTGGCTTCAGCTGACACTGAAGGCCATGGTGAATCATCGAAATTGGGATCAGCTCTCAACACAGATCGGAAGATTCCTGATTCTGTCCGTGCCCAAAATGGCCGACTGCCACACAGCAGAATGTATGTTATGACACCTATACTCCAAATGTCTGCCTCCATACTGTATGATCTATGTAGAACCTCTGGGGCAACATAATATGCACTTCCAACAATATCATTAAGCCTTTCATCTGCATTATATAGCACAAGAAACAGTATCTGGTAAATGCTAATGAAATATGAAGCAACAGTGAGTGGAAAAACAACTAGCACAGTTCATTCCAAGCATCAGAAAACATGCCAACAGTAACTGCCAGATATGAATGCATTCACTATTGATCTGGAATATAGACAACTCTACCAAACTAAAAACATTAGAAGAATTCTATCATGCAGACAGAAGGTAAACAATTACAATACATGACCAACAAGCAAAGGTTTTCTACATAAACCAAAACATGCACAAGTCGCTTAATTAAAATTTTGAGAGATTATGTGAACAGATTGTACAATATGATCACAGAAACAGGTACACCATGATAAAAAAGGGTGGATAATTTTAAAATGGTCTGTAAAGAGGGTAGATCTTGGCATTTTGAGAGAAGATTCAATTGAACCTCATGATTTGACTAAGACCTTACACCAGAACCTTTAACACAATAAGCACACCATAGAATAGTTCCACATACAAAAGGAAGAGATGTCAACATATGGAGATGAGGATCTTGTTTATCCTACAAGATGTGAAAACCTGACACAAAAATGTATGCTGAAGAATGCATCCTCTCCATCTATGATGTCTAAAAGCACCAGGCACCCTCAAAAGATTTTTGTGATTGTTTCAACTTAAGCATATTATGTTATGCTGTCTGGCTGGTACATGAAAATCAGGCTAACGTGACTGCAACATGAAACGTTTTACAATGTGACTAGCGAATAAATAAATGGGACCAAAAAATATGGTTTCGGCCAAACAGTGTGTTTCAGTTACTGGAGTGTTCATCTTAACCTAGTACTTTCTAGTATGTTAGATATATATTTTTTAATCGTATAGGCTAATCAGGCACTGATAGGTACTACTAAAGCTACAGCAGTGCAAACTTTGGCATGTAAATCCAAAACAATCACAAAATTAAACTGGACATTTATCTATCCCAGAAAGCTTTAACATACTCGACATTTATGCTAATGTCAGCACAGGCAGATATGTGACTTTGCAATATGATGAATACCAGTTCTGATCAAAACATTTTACAAGGATGTGATTTAACCTTGGTGGGTAAAGTTGAACTGTAAGGGCTAGTCATATTGTGAGTTTGAGAACATGCCATATAGTAAGTTGGTTGGCAAGTGTTGTTGCATGGGAATCCTGTCTTCTTCAAGTGACCAGGTCACAGTTACTGATATACTAAGAGATGTACTATTTGGTTACCATGGTAGACATATCAAATCATGCAAGGAAAATGGCCAGCATAGCACAACAAACTGCATCCAGCATCTCTTTGGTTAGTTACATTACACTGTGCACTTTCCTTTAGCAACAAGCAGGAAAGGGAGACATCCAATAAACAGGAAAGATAAATAATTTTTGAAAATGAGATTGAATGCTTGACCATGCTGATGATCCCTTAGACAATAGAAAAACAGATCAATAATAACTAGTAAGCTTGTATGGCATGTTATTATGTATGGAGATGAAGATCAATCTACTGTACCTGGTCTAATGAAATCAGAGAGGCCAAAATCAATCAACTTCATAGGAGCACTTTCATCTTTTGTTGTGAAAAGGAAATTCTGTCCAAATGAACATAACTATGTCATAAAAGGTAGTCTAGTATTCTACAAGACTTGAAGACTACTAATACAATAGATGTCACTTAGAAGAAAGGACAGTAAACTATACATATATAAGAAGGCGGAGAAGGAACCCAGTCAGACACCAATATGATTACATATACATATACATATATATATATATATATATATATATATATATATATATATATATATATATATATATATATATATATATATATATATATATATATATATATATATATATATATATACACACACACATATATACATATATATATATAAACTATACAGAAAATAGTTTAAGACTTCAAAGTATACCTCTGGCTTCAAATCACGATGCACTACTCCCTGGAGATGACATAAGGCCACTATGCTCAAAATCTGTACAACAATCGCTTTAGCATCTTCTTCTGTGTATCTCCCACCTCTTCAATAGTTCAAGTTTGCATCCTTGGTAAGCATTAACAAAAGATACTGCTAGTTTGCTACTAGGGACGAAGAAATTGTAGAAAGTACCTGGCTAATATTCTGTCCAGCAACTCTCCACCCTCACATAATCTGTTCAAGGGAAATAAGATGAGAAAAATAATGCTGGTGCATGTTACATAACGGTTATGTGCAATAGTAGATACTACAAACGCCCAAAGATTTATAAAATAAGAAACAAGTGATTAAGTAAATGCATAACTGATAGAGAAACTGTTTTCCAGGCATGTCAGAAGCAATTTGAAATCAAATGTCATCTCTAGGGAAGGCTTAATTGTAAGCAGTTAAAATGACGCATAAAAGGACATAAAAAACATACTCCATGACAATGTAGACATTGAGGGCATCCTCACATGCATCATAGAATTTGACAAGATTATTGTGCCCTGATAGAGCTTTCAAAATCTTTACTTCCCTACGAATATCTTCAATGGATATGGCTGTTGTCATCTGTGAAACACATGAGCAAATTGCTAAAAAAGCTTACTAAGAATTTTGTTTCAGTTAAAAGCAGTAGCGATATTTAAATCATCCATGCAAAGCACAAATTTAAGTAATCGTGGCAAAGTCTTAAAAGAGATGAGAGCATCGCAAAGCATATCCAAATGAGGAATGTTGTCCCAGAAAATAATTCTTCTAATATAGTCACTAGCACTTCTGGAAAATAACCCTACATATCCTTACTAGTATAAGCATATACTCAACAGAAGAATGTAGATCATTCTGTCATATCACTCAATCTGGCAATCTGGAAAGACTACGTGCATCAATGCAGTTTTATCCCCATCAAACCAGAGGGAATAAATAAAAGAATAAGTTTATTGAGATTCATTTTAAAAAAAGAGAGGGAATAAATCAAATAATAAGTTCATTGGAAACTAATATGATTAGTAGCAGGAGATGGATGAAGGATGTTTTGGGCAAGTCAGAGCTCTGTGCCTCTATTACATATGGGTTACCAAATTAATGGCAGGATTAATTGAAGGAGCCTCCACTAGTGCCTCTGGACCCGCTACTAAGTCTTCTTAAGTTAGTATAACAGTCACCTGTTATTAAGCAGATGCCAGCTATTGGAAAGTATAACACGGTCTGCCAGTGAGACTATGTCCGACACATTTAAGTGTTTAGACAACCATCCAGAATGTATTAAAATTATGAAAAAAATCCAAACTACGAATGCATCACCTAAAAGGCTAAAAGCAAAGCAGCCCACCAATGCAGACCATTACATTCTGATTCCATGAGCGAACCAATTATCCACAACTCTGATATTCTAAGAAGCTATGCAAACCATATGTTATTTTTTTAGCCAATCAGTCCAATCCAGGATTTAGATCATGAATAATTTCTAATTATGTAATGCCTGCTCTATGTAGCCCCTCGCAATTAAAGCCACCTAAAGGACAATGTAGATCATTCTGTCATATCACTCAATTAAGCAATGCCACTCTCCGGTGTCTTTTCTCCTAATCAACTATAGGCTCTGTAGCCTCCTTAGATCTTTGTTCACTTCAAACCTCTTCCACACATATCCATCCCACTGGTTGTGGCTGGCAAATTGCAATACCAGATACCTCCCTTTCCTATGCTGCGATCAAAGCTAGTATTAACTACAGGGCTGCAAATATAAGCTAATTCTTCAGATCATTGATTACTGGGACCAGTATAACAATGTCAGCTTTCCCCCAAAAGGTGCCGCATAATCCACCTCGAAATATACAGGACTTAATTAACTAAACAAAAAGGAGAGATGAAAAGGCAGACATGTACTGCTGATTGATTAGAATAGCATTTATCATCAGCAAGGATTGGGTAGGCCACCAAGAATTTAAACCACTGTACTTGCCTACATCCTAAATTACCACATGCATTCCCATTAAATGCCAATTAAGACTAGAGTAATTCCCAGCAAGAATTGAAACCACATTGAACAGTCAAAAATCTTTATTCATACCATGAAGTGCAAGTTAAAAATAACCATTCTCGAACCATTTATTCCCTCCCCAATCTAACTATCTACATGAGAAGAATACTGCAGAAATTTAGTAAGACTTAACAATGGAACAGTAGAATATTAAACTTCCCTGGTTCAATATTACTGTCTTAAAGTTCAAATCCTCAAACCAGGAAAAAAGAATGAACTAATCTTACTCTAGAAATTGCACAAGAGCATCACCAACTGAGAACTACCACATCAGATCCTGAAATTTCGTATCTTCCCTTATGTGCCAACATCCTCAATGAAAAATCTAAGAGCAAAATAGCAAAATTTGAAGAAATTTTTTTGCCATAGTACTCCTTGTTACAAGAATAGAAGGTATGCAAATATGAAATGTAGAGTGTATTGTAATAGCAGCCCATAGGGCTATATATAGTACATGAGATACACAATGACCTAAAACCTAGATAATAGGAAAGGACCTAAATACCCTTAACACCCCCTCAACTGCAAGGCATATGCAATAGCCTTGCATTTGAAAGAGTTGACACTAACATAAGGAAAATCCAAAATCCATATCTTGAAGACGTCATCATAGCGTGCAGCTCTTGGAAAATTGTGTTGGAAAGATCGCCTCCCATCCGAAATCGTGCGACAGCCCATAAAGCACAAAGTGCAGAGGCCAAGAAGGTAGAGATAAGCGGAAGCAAAGTCAACCGCAGTAACAAGAGAAGAGGATATGGAAGGTGACACAAGTAGAGAAAGATGTCAAGTCAAACCGAAGAGGGAGATAGAAGCATAGCGGCACAAATCGAAGCCCGAGACAGTGGCAGCGCAGTGCACAAGAAGCGCAACGGAGGCGTAATGCAGAAGAAGCGCGGCGGCCTTAGAAACTCGAGGCGGTAGCTCAAAGAGAAGCGGCGGTATCATAAAGACTTCTACGATCTGCAGCGGCTACGGCTATGCAAAAGGAAGGAGAGGACCACACTCATCCGAGGATGGACCGTAGCTAGTAAAGCAATTGACTGACTGACAAAAAATTGTGGACTCGTACGGCTTTGACGAATTGATAGAGAGATGGCAACGGACTTGGATCCACGCAACGAAAGACGCAAAACGAAAAAGACTCAACGACAGATACTAACAGCAGCAATAGTACTATGCATTCAAATTTCCCTCCTCTCCTCTCTCTTCACCCCCTCTCTCACTCCCGTCTCTCTCTGCTCTTCCCTCTCTCTCCTGCCGACGCATGGAGGCGCGGGAGCTGGCAGTGGACAGGAGGGCCAAGGCGGCGACGAAGTCAGCCGGAGCGGCGAGGGCCGAGGCAGGCGGCAGAGGGCCCTTAGCTGGTGGATCTGGCAGCGAGGAGGTCGGCCGAGACGGCTGCGGCCGGATCCAGCGCGGGCGACAACAGCCTGACGGAGGAGCCACCGGATCCGACAACAACCTGACAGAGGAGCCACCAGACCGCCAATGCGGGCCGAAAGCGGCCAAATCCGGCACAGTTCGGCGGCATGGAGTGTGAAAGAGGTCGGAAGCGGCCGGATCTGGGCAGAGAAAGATCGGCGGCGGCTGGATCCGAGGCAGCGTCCAGGGATCTATAACTTCGATCCAAGTGGTTTATGCACCTGGAGACGATTTGACCGACCCTGCTCCTACCACAGCGTCCTCTGATAAAAATTGAACTTCAAAAAAGGAATTCTTTTGATTCAACCATCTCTTTCTCAACTCTGCCCAATGCTTTATTTCTGTCTTAGCGAATCCCGATTTGATCCAACCAATTGGGAGAGAATCAATAAACGCATGGTCACGGATCGAGAAGGCAACGGCCGGATCCAAGGTGGCGGCCGGAGGCGGTGGATCCAAATTGAGGCGGCCGGAGGAAGCCCGGCGGCGGCATGCAGAGGCTCCGAGCGGGCATCGGCAGAAGCGCAGCGGGCAAGGGGCCAACCAAGACGAGGTGCCAACATAGATGCAAGCCGGTGGCGCAGAGGTGGCCGGGATAGGACGGGGAGGTCGGCCGGATCCGGTGGCCGACGTCGGTGGCCGCCCCCAGGAGCGAAGATCGCTCCTCCCGGGGGCAGCAGCAGCGGAATGTGGATCGAGCTCTAGGGCTCTGATACCATGTTACAAGAATAGAAGGTATGCAAATGTGAAATGTAGAGTGTATTGCAATAGCAGCCCAATGGCTATATATAGTACATGAGACACACAAGGACCTAAACCTTATATAATAGGAAATGACCTAAATACCCTTAACACTTCTATCCTTCAATCTCGAACATTTGGATCATCAAACTACCCTAGATTTTCGTTACTACCTTAGAAATGGCGCAGAATGCATAGCGGTTACTGTGATAGCAACAACTAACATTTGAAATTTTAAAATTTCTGAAATTAAAGCTTGAAATCAGCGTACCACCACCACCACGGAAGAAAATCATCTGTCGTTGCATGTATAACGGCACACCCATGCCGTTGGGGAATCTGGGCCATCTCTTGGCTTTGGACCATTATGATATTCCACTATTCTGGGTCCACACCAGCCACTAAGAACTACAGCAAACGAAAAATGAATAGGAGACTTGGCGCCAATTTCTGAATAACAAGTAAATATGTTTTGGCTCCATTTGAAATAAAAAAATTGAATTTCACAGGAACAAATAAAAAGTTCCTACGTTTGACATGGGACCTAAAATTATCATCTAATAAAAATCTATCTAGGTTCTGCAACATATTATATTTTTGCGACAATAAGCACAATCAGCACAGACATGTGCATGCATATATTGCACAATATACACACTGTGCCATCTCTTGGACTAGAAACAACATGTATAAGTACCTTGTGTTCAAAATTTTATCTTTAAGAACCTATAAACAAACATTTAAACACAGTACTATTACACGTAGTGCTTTTTTCCCTGAAATTCCATGACCTAACAGTCCCATGAGAAAGTTTAATGTCGAACACATGGAACCATAGAGAATGGTTCAGTAGTCACAGTGTGGGCCTGGATTTTGCAAGATCATAGCCATCTAAAGTCAAGCGATGGCCCAGATTCCCCAACGGCACAACTGTGCCGTTATACATGCAACGCAGACAATCTTAATCCCACCACCACCGAGCCCTCACCTTAGCTTTGGAGATGATCTTGACGGCGACGGCCTGCCCCTTGTACTCGCCCTTCTTCACGACGGCCGAGCAGGTGTGCCCGAAGTGCCCCCTCCCCACCTCCTTCCCGAGCTCGTACTTGGCCCCGAAGTTTTTCCCGAACCCAAACGTCTTGTCCAATGGCCTCTCCGCCTCCGCCCCATCCCCACCCCTCCGCCGCCGCCCTCCTCCGGAATCGTCCCTCCTTGGGCTTCCCCGCCCAGCCTCTTCGCAAGCGTGGCCTTTATGTGCTTGGCCGGCGACGGCGGCGGGAAGGGCCGTTTGAAGAACCTCCTGGGTGTCGACCTCGCCGGCGACGGCGACACCCCCGCTGGCAGCGGGCTGGCGCCACCGGCGGGGTACGGGCTGGGCCAAGCGACCCCGGGCGTCTGGTGCACCGGCGTGGTCGATCCGGACTTGCGCCGCGTCGGTGTCCCAGACGCGGCCGCCGGCGCGGGCTGACGCGGCGGCGTCTGCGGCACGCCGTTGGCCGGGGGCGGGGAGTGCGTCGCCGGCACAACCCCGAGGTCGTCCTCCGCGGCGCGCGACGACGCGCCCTTACCGTAGCACTGCCCCATGGCCGGCCCCCCGCCTCGGCCTGCCCTACGCGGACGGAGGGCAGAGCCCGAATTAGGGTTTGGGGCCGCCGGGAGGCGCGGCCGCGAGCGCGAGAGAGACGAGTCGTTGCCAAGGCGAAGGCGGAGAGGACGAGGAGGAAGAGAGAGAAATGGTGTTCTGTTCTGTTTCTCTCTCCTCCCGTCGGGAGGGGATCCGGATCCTCGGACATAAAAGAGCAAATGACGTACAGAGAAGCCACCGCACACCTCGAAATTACTGTAACTAGTTTCACTGCTCATGTGCCCTCTAGCATATAATGCACATAGCATAGATATGTTCTGCATTTGGCATTGTTCTACGCGTCTGATCTGGTTCGTCCATCTTCAATCAAACGACTCAAAATCACTCAAGACCACAGTACTGTTTACCCTTGATTTTTTTAAATAATATATTTTTTATTAATATTACATTAACATATTATCGCATAAAAATTACATAAATAACATTCTGTCACCATTTGAAATGGCGACATGGGCTCTATCGCTATTTGAATTTAGGACAGATCTTATGTCGCTATTTGTTGTCAAACGAATGTACGATAGAATACCACGTCGGCGTCACGGCATCTATCGCCATTTCAATTGGTGACAGAAGAGACGAATCATCAATTGAAATTGTGACCAAAGTCTCATAGCTTCAATCGTCATTTCAAATGGCGACAGAGACCTCCGCACTCTCTGTCATCATTTGAAATGGCGATGGAAGCCATGCCATAAAAACAACCGAAACTCATTCTTATTCAGTAAAAAAAGAAAGAGGGTAGGAGATGATATGAGGGGGGGAGGAGGAGAAGAGAACGGGAGACGGGCTGGATTTCTGCATCTTAGAGGTGAGTTTTATGTTTGTCTGTAAATTTTA
Source organism: Bonia amplexicaulis (assembly GCA_036346245.1). Lineage (NCBI taxonomy): Eukaryota > Viridiplantae > Streptophyta > Magnoliopsida > Poales > Poaceae > Bonia > Bonia amplexicaulis. The sequence continues at coordinate 24,131,104 of CM070752.1, read as the reverse complement.
TTTTAAAACTATGGTAATTAGCAAATAAAATAATTAGGTGTGTAGTTGTATTGGGTAGTTGGTATATGTGTAAATAATGTGGTTGTACATGTATAGTTATTTAGAGTAGTTTGTGTTAAATAAATTCTTACATAACTATTATCTTCTCGTAGTCGTTAGTTGTAGTGCACCGATTAGTTGTAGAATATTAGATCTACTAGCCAGGTTTATTCATAACATAGAGAGTAGAATGTGTGTAGGATCCCTTATTAACTATGTGCACTATGTAAATAAAGCATGCATGGTAAGTTAGATTTTACCAGACATATATGGTTGCTTGTCTTTTTTTAAGGTGTTGCACATTAGGGAGATCCTCTCCTATGTAAATTTATCTATGAGTAGCGAATTTGTTATTAGGTCTATTTCACATTTATTTAATCGAATGAGCAGTTGTCGTTAACATCAAATTAGTTATTGAAATAATCAACAGGTATGACTGAACAAGTAGCTTTCAAAATACACAATAGAAAAGGGGTTCCACGGATGAATGCAAAAGGAATCGATTTGCATGATTTTCTATCTATGATGGGAAATCTGTCAAATATAGAGCAGTGTCCATAAGGCGCTGTTATGAAATGGTTGTACTAGTTATTCTCGCTGGATCATGCGTTGCATAATTTTGCATTGCGTTGCTATCTAGGCATGGCAACGCACGTACTAGGCACAAGGAAGCAGGTACAGTACTACAGAAGCATCTCCTCCTCCTTGGCATAAACGGACACTCCTCCTACCACTGTACCACATCAGGATACAATTATTATACGCCATTGGATGCAGTAAATTACTATTACTACTCGTAGTTAGCACTAATTAGTAGCAGTTGCAGAGACTGACACACGAAGGTTCCAAGCCATTGAACAAAACCCAACCTGCATCTGCATGCATTGCAAGCTTCAGAAAAGGTACCTATGCTCTTGTTTATTCAGACTTTCAGAGCAGCGCCATGAGGAGAGAGAAGGGTGAGGACATGAGGTCGCCGTCAGTGAAAGCTAGGGCCGAAACGCACCCAACTTGCTTCCTCTCGTGCACAGAGTAAATGCAAATGGACAATGGCTGGACGCCAATGGCCTCCTCCTCCTGCTGCTGCTGCTGCTGCTGCTGCTTGTTTTGTTTGGTCCATTTCTCTGTTCTTGGGCTCCCGGACAAAGCTTGACACTTACTCCAAATTCCTTGGATGCTTACACGAGTACAGGACTTGGATCTCATGTACAGTAAGCAGCAGTACTAGCAACAAGAGTTAAATGGTTTGTTTCTTCTTTATCAATAAATATACTGGATCAGAGAAGAAAAAGGCAGTGCTAGCTAATAAATAGGGTACTGTACTGCTACTACCATGAGTCGCATTTCAAGTGTCCGTACGTGTTCTGGACAGGGGATGGAATATATGTATTGTCTATGCATTGATTGTGATAATCTAAAGATGTTTAGCTACTCAGCGCAGATCGAAGCTCACTTAATTCGAAGAGGTTTCAGAAAATAGTACAATGTTGAACCAGTCACGGTGTAGAGAAGATTACACAAGAAGGTAGTTATGACATCCTATAAATAGGGTACTGTATCGATATCCTATTTGATGGACAGGTATGGACTATTTTTTAACAACAGCACACTTCGAAGAGCCTTTTTTTAGGGGAGAGTGTGTTGTGTTTTGGGAGGTTCAAAGAGCATGTTGACCTGTAGATTTTTTTTTGTTTCCTTGCGGACACACAGGATAAAGAAGTTTGTTTTACATACAAACTTCCCTGGTCATTCGGATTTCAATTCCTATATGAAATGCAACTTTGTTATCTACGATGCTGAAGGTCGGAACTACTTGCTGTAGGATTAGTTTGTTGTGACGGAATCAATACTATCCAATTAACAATCTAAAGAAACTATTAACTATTTGTTTTGTTTTCAGCTGAAGGGACACATCTGCCTGGTAGTATTTCCAAAAATTGCATAACACCTCGTACAAAATGGGAACAAATCAAGGTATGATGCTTAGCATGACTTTACACTGCCAAGATACTATTAGAAGTCGTCAGTGTCTTGTTTTTGCTTCAGGTTGCCCTTGATGTTTCTATGTGGTTCTAAAGTGATCAACTTTGCTTTCAGTTACCATTTCCTTACAACTTTTTGTGCACCCTCTTTTGCAACTTGTTTCCTTAACTTCCTGGATTATTTTAGCAAACATCTTGTTCTTTTTGAATGGTGAATGGCAAACCTATTCAACTTGCATACTAATAAATGATTTACTGATACTTCTTTGACATTATTGGGCTGTTAGTATAAAAGTATAATCAGATCATGGCTAATGCTTCCATGCTAGGAATGTCAACTCTGCTTTTCCTTGTACAAGAGCAGCTCAAAATGTTTGAATTAGATTTTTTATCTTAGTTAATGTAAAAATGCTTTGGGTGTCAACGCTGTATGGTCATATATTCGATTTATTTATTTTTTATTTCCACGCTTCTTTGTTAAAAGACTCCTCTGTGTTGGTTGTACTGTATTAGGAGATTCTTGGTGATTGTGGTCGAGCAGCAATACAGACACAAGGCTCCATGAATAATCCATTCGGATCAACTTTTGTCTATGGATATCAGAGTATTGCTTTTGAGGTGGTTATTTATTAATCAAATTCGAAGTCTAGTTTCTTTTCCTGTTGAAACTGTGTCATCATAACTCGGATGTGACACTGTCTTCGTTGATTAATAGGTGATGAAAAATGGATATATTGCAACTGTTACCCTCGTCCAATCATAAGCTATGTAGTTGTACTTGTTGCAAATAGTATGTGAGATCTGTCGAGCATACCTATGCTGTATTTGGGCATCTGGGAACATGGACTGACACTGAAACGGAACAGAAGTTTTGACAATGCTAACAGCTGATGGCGATGCGAATCCTGGCTGCATTAATGGTCAGACCATGCTGGTAAACCATAGACTTCACCAAAATGAAACCTTCAGAAATAAGGTATGTAATCGCTCATGCTTCACTCGCAACAGCATTTTGTTGTCACTTTGAAGCTAATTCTTTGGAACTTGTCGACACTTTTGGTTTTGGACATGCAATGCAGCCGCGTATTCAGTATGGATAAGCATCACTACTTGTGATTACTCTGTAGATTCCACTCATTGTACAGGAACTAACTGTGTTCTGCGATGTTACGTTCTGTACATATGATATTTATTTGTTGGAACAAGGAAATGTAAATTACAGCAGCTGTACTGCCTGTTTAACTCGTGTAGTCATGGGCGTGGTTTGTTTCTGATTCATCTCATCATGTGTACCAGTCACCCAAATTGAGTAAATTGCGTAAAAGGGAAGGTTTTTCGCACTTACACAAAAGTTGATCCACATGATCTGCAGACCTACATCGGCACATCCCCAACTATATTCTGTACAGATTCTCGAATAGATCTTTCTTTTCGGCTATGGCATATGGAATTATGGCTTTGACTTATAGTTTTTGATCTTAATACAAGTGTTTGTGTGAATAAACTGAATACCGATATCCAGTCACTGCAATATCGGAACTGTAAAGTGCCTTGTCATAAACGAAATGGAAATCGGGCACATGAAGAGGAAGCGGTGGTAAAAACGGAAGCTCTGAAGACGGGAGGCGGCCAAGGCCCACACCAACGCAGCAGCCGCCACCCAAACCGCCCGCCGGCCGATCCACCCCCTCGCCACCCCTCCTCACCGGCGGATATGGAGCGCGTCGGCGGCGCCGGCGAGGCTGGGATCCCCACGGCAGGGGAGGCCGCGGCGGCGCCAGGAGGAGGAGTGTTGAAGGGGAGGTCCTGCAAGGGCTGCCTCTTCTACTCGTCGGTGCTCAGGTCGCGAGCCCGCGGCCCCGTCTGCGTCGGCGTCACCCGCGCCATACCCCAAGGTCACCTCGCACCGCCTCCCTCCTCTCCTTGTCTCTTCTTCATTTCGAAGCTTTAGGATGTCACAAGGGTTAGGGTTCCCCAGCTACGGGTTCAGCCGCAGCCTCTAAGCTCCGTGGGCTTTTGCTGGGCTATCTGTTATGCGCCAATTTGGGGAGCAACAGAGTTTGGTTGCCACGTACGCACCAACCATGGGGATTGGAGAACAGAGAGATTAGGGCTCCTGTAAGCAACTGCACGTTCCCACAAACATGGAAGAAGCATGTCCCAGCAGTTCCTATGCTCTCAGAATGCGCGACAAACAACCTAGTTGAGTTGGGGCTTGTCTTCCATACAAAATTGCATTTGATTCACATCATAGGTTCATTTGTAAAGTATAGACTCTTGTGTTACGGTTAGTGATTCTAGCAACCAAATGAGTAGGTTATCCATGGCGGAAAATTCGGCGTTTCTATAACTGAGCGCATACAGATCCCATGAAGCTTTCCGTAAAGGTTATTTTTAGTATCATTTAATGTTGATCCCAGTGGGAACGATGCTTCAGTTTGTTTGTTGACTTGCCAGAGCAGTACAAGAAATCATTGTGTTTATTTCATGACGTGTGTAATTCGGAGCTTCTGTTGGGTTCTTTCTGCTATGCAAAAAAAAAAAAGAGTGTTTTGTTTACCACTACCAGACACACCCTGCAAAGTTCGGCCGACAACTGGGCATATGAGATTACCGTCCTCCTATCAATTATTTAATGATAATTGATGCAAACAGTGTTCAAGAAGGCGCTATGCGCTGGTCGGGCGTCAGACCCACACCCAGCGCCTAGCCCTATGAGGTGCTGCCTAGGCGGCCGACTTGCAGGCAGTGGAGAACAAGCAAAAAGAGCAAGCAGAGCATAGATCAGAGGAAGTTGTACAGAAGAACATGAGCAAGAAGAGGGAGGATGACCAGGATGTAAAGTTGCCTATCGCTGTGCGCCGCCGTCGAGTTACGCTGCTGCTACTGCCGGTCGTCGACCGCCGCCCTCGAGCTGCTGCTGCCAGTCGGCGCGTGGCGCAGCTTCCTCACCTGCGACGGGGAGTTGCGACAACGTAGCAGAGAGGGAGTGGGAGCCTGGAGGTCGATGCCGGCAACGGAGTGGGAGTAGAGAAGGTGGATTTGGCCGGCCACGAGATGGGAATCAACGGCAGCGAGATGGATTCCATGGGGGGAAGGTGGCGTTGAGGTGGATCCGGCGGCGGCCGTCTCATGGTTGATTCGGCCAAGGAGAGCAGAGCAGGCTGAGGCACTGCGGTGCTGTGTAACCCTAGCTTGTGCTAATGTATAATTTGGCCCGATGGGCTAGGCCAGCCCATTTCTTCTTTCAGTTCACTCGGCGCCTCAGCTGCTCTACTCATCTGCCGCATTTGCTTCTCAACAACTACCGCCGCCTCTTCTTCACGGCCGGCGCCGCTGCGTCGCCAGCACCACCACCCCTTCCTCCCTCTCCACCTCCACCTTGCCTTCTTCCTCATCCTCTGTCCTCTCTCTGTTGCAGCTCCTATCACCCCCACCCCCGCGCCCAGCAGCACCTCGATGCTGGCCTTGATTGCCTAGGTAGCTGCCTTGACCGCTCGGCCGCCTGCCGGAGCGCCGCGCCAAGGCTGCGTAGGACCGGCTTTGACCGCCTAGGCAGCCTCCCCACCCAGTCGGCCGATTACCCTGTAATCGCGGCGGGGGGCTGCGCCCAGCGCCTAGGCGGCTGCCTAGTCCACCTTCTTGAACACTAGATGCAAACGATCAATTGAGTAGGTTAGATATAAGAGAAAAGCTGATCCACTCTAAAAAAACTAGAACTGTGTGCTTATGGCTCTCGGGACACTATGCAAAAGTGTTATTTCATATAACGAAATATTTCTCTCTGTAGCATTAGCATGTATGCCGGATTTATTGTCTCACCAGAGCAGTAGAAATAGTTGACGTAATTCATGACTTGTCTATTTGTTTGATCTGATCTGTGTACTTCAGAACAGTTTATCTGACTGTTTTCTCCTTTATTTTGAACTTGGTACCAGTTCCTGATCGCATGGTCGGAGAAATTGAGCTGGAAGCTATCCAAGAAGGCCGCAACCTTTCCGACTTCAAATATGCATGTGTTGGCTATTCCATATACCTAGACGACAAGGAGAATTCTACGGGAAAGGAGATAAGCAGGCACAGTTGCCTATTTGTGTTGGAGTTGAGGTATTTCCGCTTAATCATGCTATTACTCTGAAATTATGTGTAAATTGTCAGTTCACAAGTGAGGAGCATGTCAGTGTGACATAGTGTGCACAGGACGCAGTTAGAGACAGTGGTGCCTGTTGATGGTGTAAACTGTACAAGTTATCCTAGTATAGCTGACGTACCATAAAGAATATTGTGGCTTGTGACAATTTAGAACGTGATGAGAAAGTAATTCAGCATACAAGCCTAGTTCTATAGTATGTCAAAATGGTTAGAAGAGCATCCATGGCAATTTGCATACCTTTGGTTTGGTTACAATAATGACACATGCCTTTTTTTTGTCAACCACAGTAGAGATGAATTCTAGCCATGCATGCCATTCTGCTCTGAAATCCATTCCTGATTTCTTTTTTTCCCTAATCTGTTTTGTGTTGAAACTACTTAAGACAGTATCTCGAATGTATGCCTTATGATAAATTATGTGTGTCTGTTGCTAAGAATGAAAAGTGAATTATTCCTTTTGCAGCTATTGGCAGATAGAAGAGCCTCAACTAAACAAGCACCAGCTCACCTTGAAAAACAAGGTAAGGAAAATATTTCCTTTTATTACTTGACTAGTATGTATAACAGCAACCCCAAAGCTACTGCAATATGTTAGATCACTAACAGAGGTGTTTAGCTGCCTGTGGCTTCTGTGCTACAGATCCAGTGTAGCAAAGTAGATTTCTCTGTAGAATATAACTAATGTTTTCCATGCAATGAACTGCCTTGCCTGTTGTGACATGTCAATGCCTAGTTGGGTGAGCTATCAGATCTGTCATGCTTATGCCTAAAATCCACTTCGAATTGTCATTAGAAGTTTTTAGTTGGAACAGAGAATTAAGCGCTGAATGAAGAAATGAATGGTTATGCAGATGCTTCCATCTTGATTATGCCTATTCTTTTCACCTTAGTAGTCAAATGATACCTAAAATGTTACCCTAAAAAACTGAAATGGTAGTGTAATTAACTATTACTGAGCAACTTTCACTTAATTGGTAACATGCTGTATTCTTTCTCATAGAAGTGTGTAACTGTTTCCTGTGAACTACATATGAGTTGCTGATTTCTCTTGAAACTCATGAAGTACAGACTCATAGACGTACAGCCTGACTTTTGTGGTGAATCAATCTGATCACTTGGGAACCTGTGTCTTTCTCTCCAGTGTGTCTGAAACTGGACTTCTCTGCATATTGATTAATAAAATTTGGTGTGCATGAATAGGTTGTGTTGAACATGCTTTTTAATTGAGTTTGTTGTAAGTAGGTGACTCGAGAATTTCAATATTTTTGTTCTTGAAAGTTGTGCTCGTCTTGATAACACTGCAGCTCCTCAACCACGTAGATACAAACCTGGACATGGAGGAGAGGATTTCTTGACCAAGTGAGTTGCTCTTTTGGTTTAAATTCTGCTTACATCCCTTAAATTTGCATCAAAATTCAACTAACTACAATTTTTTCGATGAACTTGCAGATTTCAGAGGAATGCTGGGCTTGTGACCAATGGAGTGGCTAGGAACCTGACTAAAGTGGGGACCTACATCAAACACACTGTGGGTGATATCATGTTCCCTTACCGCAAGCCTCCCAAGTAAAACCTAGCACTGGTTCTCTTTAAATAACGGAGTGGAGTTGACAAACTGGGGAGCGTCTAATCCATTACTTCCTGAAACACCTGGCATAGAAGTAGCCCTATCTTGGTTTCTGAGGCTCTGGATGAGATTTCAGTGAGATTTCTTTGTTTGTCAGCTTATGCCTAACGGTAATAGGCAATTACATAGAGGCCAAGTTGTCCCTTGGGATGTGATACTATTTCACTAGCTGTCCAATGCCTTTATATCATGTTTTTCCCAGTCCCACACCCCCGTTCGCAATGCAATCTTCATCTTGTTGGGTTCCTCCAGCAATGTATATAGTATGTAATGCAATAAAGCAATAAAACAGCTCCTATATGCCTAGTTGAGGCTATGCTTTCGAGAATAATAATAGGTCGCAACTGTGACTTCCATTGATGGATTTGCTGAGTGTTGGTAGTATATGAGGATATTGAACTTTGAGACCTTATTTTTTGAAGTCAGAAAAACTTATTAGATAATATCATGAACCTTTGAGGTTTGTCATTTCTTACATCCTGGCATGCCAGCCTGTGCAAATTATTATTTTTAGAACCATATGTATATCACCACTTTGCATCTTGATATGCTCACCGCATACTCTTAAGCATGTGCAATAACCATTAAGGAAAGATGCTGAAATTCTTGGTTTTATCCTGAAACTTTTGCGCAATCTTGTGCAGCTGTGTCCTACATATGTTCCTGTGATCAACTTTGTGGTGACACGGGAATCAAGGGATGGGAATTGAGCTGCTTGTTCCTTTTCTTTTTCTACAATTAAAACATATGTAGAAGCATCCAATTGAGAATTCATTGTGGTGTAGAAACTTTTATTGTGTACTATTCATCGAAACATGCAAATGGCGTCGTTGCCTCTTATCCTCGCTAGCATACAGAGAAGAAGTGCTAGCTTATTCACAGAATTCAGCTTGGGTACAATTATACATGGGTGTTCTTCCTAATAATCATCCAAATTCCGAACCGTTGGATCTTAGAGATCTAATGGCTCTTTTTTTAGGAGAGATTATTTTTTTTGAGGGTGCGGGAAGAATTCGTGGTCGTTAGATCTCTAATCCAACGGTCATAAATTTGGATGATAGTTAGAAAGAAAACATCCAGATGATGTTTATCAATACCTATTATTAATACATAGTTAAATCGTACCTAATCATATATACGTTTCTTTAGGAAATCGTACTTGAATCATATCTGCGTATGTATAGCAGAAAGAAATCATAAGAGGCAGTAGTTGAAATCATGCTCGAATGATGCAGTTGAGGCTTCAGCTCCGGTTGAGGGTCGCTGCTGTGCCCTTCTCCCAGACGGCGTAGTCGTTGCCGTCGGCGGCCAGCTCGAACCCCGCCGGGATCAGGTGCCCGACGTCGTACCTGGACCCGATCTTCATCATCACCTTGCCGTCGATCTCCGCGACGTAGGCGTCGGCTTCGTACATGAGGATCTTGAGCGCGCTCGTCGGCGTGATGCCGTTGCGCTTCCTCACCGCCACCAGCGCAGCGATCTCGTCCTTGCGCCCCCAGTCGAAGAAATGGTCGTAGAACTAGGATCAAAACAGTTGACGGTTTTGCTAGTCGTGAGCTGCCTGACTATGATTGTGAGAGAGGTGCATGGTTGCTTACGATGCATGGGTTGCCGGGGTGCGTGAGGATGTACGCGTAGCCCTGCATGACCTTGTCGGAGGGGAATGGCCACATGCGCTGCGTGGAGCCGGTGTCGTGGTTGTCGACGAAGGTGACGGCCTTGGCCGGCCACCACCCGATCACGCCGGGTGCCTTCCCCTGCGGATCGATCAGCCGCCACAGCTCGCCCTCCACGGCGGCGTTGAGGATGCCCTTGGTCGTGAAGTCGAACACCGTGCCTGGCGAGGCCGCGCCGCCCACCCTGTCCACCCAGTTCACCAGCGCCTGCCGGTGCGCGTCCTGGTTGTACTGGGGCTTGTCGCCGTCGTAGGCCATGCTGTCCCATATCTCCGCGACGGCGAAGCTCGGGGACGTGCCTTCGATGTAGACCTTGGCGACCTCCGGGGAGTAGCCCTTGGCGAAGTCGAGGCGCCAGGCGTCGAAGCCGAGGTCGGTCTTGAGCCAGAGCAGCCACTCGGTGAGCTCGCACTGGACGCGGTCGTTGAGGTGGTCAATGTCAGGCGCGGCGGCGAAGTCAGCGCCGGTGTCGAGGTTGCCGGTGCCGTCCGAGTACTGGGTGTCGTCGCGGCAGATCATGTGGGGGCCCCAGTCGAGGCGGCAGTCCGGCGTGCCGCCCTCGAAGATGCAGTAGATGCCGCGGCCGTCCTTGTAGTCGGCGCACCGGTGGTTGATGACGATGTCGGCGATCACCTGCACGCCCTTGCCGTGGAACGCGCCGATCAGCGACTTGAGCTCCGCCGCCGTCCCGTACTTGGACGCGTCCAGGTCGTAAAGCCGCCCAGGCATGTAACCTGCACCAACCACCGTATGCCAAGTCACTTTGTTTGTATGTACGTACGAGCTATGTATACACTCTACTCACTAGTATTTATACCTTCTATTACATCAAATTCAGAAACGTATACTTCATTCTTGAATTACTAGATAATTTCATCGCAGAAAAATACGGAAAATACTACTACTAGCTGCCGAGAAATCGTGCTGAACAAAATAAGACAAAAGTTACATCCCGCTTCAAACGGCTTCAGCTTATGGTTTTTTCTGGTTTTCGACTTTTTTAACCTAGAATACATTTAAAACACATCGACTTCTAATTTTAGTTTTTTTTGGCTTTTTTGTTTTTTTTTTGTCTTTTTCTTTCCATTGTCTGTAGAGATATATCGGTGTTTTTTATTTTTATTTAACTGAATGACTTAGAAAAAGCTATCAATCGCTACAGTATAATTTCACCTTTAAACCAGAAGCCGCAGCCAACAGTCGATTGAAGCGGCACCTAAAAGAATACTCCATCTGTTCTATACCGTTAAACTTTTTAAAGTTTGACTACCAATAGATTTAAAACTATTTAGATTTGCTATAAAAAATTATATCACTATATTATTGTTAAAAAATAATTCTATAATATTATAACTTTATTGATATGTCTTAGTGTAAAGTTAATGATCAAAATCGTATCTTAAATACCATAAAAAATCAAGTAAAACGAGAATGGAACAAGTACATACTTCACAATCAAACTAGCGTGTTGTCCACTCCACACTTTTATGATTTTTTTTGGCAAATTTTTTTGGTTTAAAGTTAATTTATGCTTATACTATCTACAATAATTAGTTTTTAAATGATATATTTTTTAAGTCGGTGTCAATAAAAAAATTATAGTAAAAAGTATATTGAGTTCAGCTGTACCGGTCAAAATCACATACGACTATTTTTCTCTGCATAATACATCTCACAAATATTTAGAATTTAAATATTTAAATCATAAGTCATAAGCCATCAATAAAAAAACCATCCAAATTCTCTTTGGAACACTTTAGGATTTTTAATGTTGCTTCTCGATGTTCAGACATGAAGGGACTCAGGAAAGGAAGACTGACCCTGGGTGGAGACGGAGTGCGACGGCGGGGGCAGCCAAACGTGCGTGACTCCGGCGGCGGCGATGTCGTCGACCTTCCCCATCAGGAGGTTGTACCAGCCGCCTCCCTGCTTCCACGACTCCCAGTTGAACCCCTGGACGCCATGAACAACAGTTCACAGGTTCTTGAGCTCAGTTCTCTTCTTCGGAGAAACAAATCGAATATACTTCTTCAGAAGATGACCACGGAATCAACCATGCATGCATACAGCATACCTGAAAGAGAACCTGCCCGGATGCCAATCCCAGAAGAACAAGGAGCACGGAGAAGCAGCACAGGTGCCTGCTCCCCATTGCACCGGCTCTGTCCCTGCGATTGATTGATGCTTACACGTGTACTATTTGGAAGACAGATGAGTGCAGGTCGCAGGTGGTGCGTGTTGGATAGTTATAGGCGGCCGATGCCACGGCGTTGCTTGGGGGCAGTGGATGGGTACCGAACTCTGTTATGAAAGGGGTGAGGTGAAAATCGTTGTCAGCATTGCCTTTTTTGGGTTTCCGATTTTCTGACTGGAAAATAAGCATGAATGAGTTGGTGCGAAAGAGGTGAAAAATAGAGGAAATTAATTAATTGTGTCGGGAACAGATATCATCGTAGGACGAAGCACTTCAACCACGGCACACCAATAAAAGACCATGTTACCCTCCTTTAGATATCACTATTCCTCTTGGATATTGTGCGTTACCCTAGTTCCTAGTAATAAGTGATTTTGAAAATAGCTAAAAGGGAAAAGGTGTGCATAGGAAAGATGGTGAAAAGTTATCTTAAAATGGTAGAATTACATGTGTTTAGAAAAATAATTAAAAGTTAGAATAACATGGTTTTGACAACGGAGAGAATATGTAAGTAAGATTAGTTGAATTATCATATCCTGAAAATACGTGTTTGCTTTTGTTAGAACAGCATAGAATATTTTTTTCTTCTATGATTTGGTTTTCTTTTTTTATATAGCATATTCCTTTGTAATATCCCGTTATACTTCCTACATATTACCCTTCGGGTCTCATAAATATACACACAATATTTATAACATGGTATCAGAACAAGGACACTAACCCTAGTTTTCTACACCTACGTCGAGGATCCGTCGCCGCCACCAATCCACGGTCGTGCCGCCGCCCTCTGGTCGCCGCTGCTCTGCCCCGATCCGCTATCCGCTTGTTGATCTTCCTTCAGCGCTTGCCTCGGTCATCGCATCTCGGAGATCGTGCTCGTCCTCCGGCTGCCACCGGCGCTTGTTGAAGCTGCCGCCATTCGAGCCTACTCATCGGTCTTCGCCCGACGCCCGCCACTCCGTCGCTCGACGCCCAACGCCTACAGTAGGAATCGCCTAGCTACCTGCCAACCGTCGAAGCCACCGTTCGCCTGTTGGGTGCCGCCTCAGCCATTCGCATCTCAGAGGTCATAGCTCGTCGCCCGGCGCCTACCGTCGAAGTCGCCCCAACCGCCCGCCAGCTGTTGGAGCCACCGTCCGCGTTTTGGTACGCCTGCCGGTCGTTGCTCATCACCCGCCCGATCACCGCTCTTCCTTGGTGCATGCCTGTTCACACTATCTGGTAATAGATCCATCCGATCTGCTTTTTGTAGTTTCATATTAGTAAACAAATGAAAAAAAATTGATCTAACCGCCGCATCGTCTAGCACCGCATGTGATCCTATTCTCAGAAACAAAGCTCCAGGGGACGAATTACATGTTGTGGTCTTCTCTCATGGAGATCACGCTCAATGGTCTCCATCTCTAGGGACATGTCACCGGTGCACGACCTTCTCTTCCACCACCAGTTCAGCCTCCTCCCAGGCAGTCTACTTCTACACCTCTTGCAAAAAATGAGACTGCCAAAAAGGGGGCAGAGGCTGATACTAATGATGAGGCTTTCCAATATACTATCGATGCTTTCGAGCACCGGTGTGCTGATGAGGCTTATGTTCGTAACATCCTAGAGGTCATCATCGACAACTCCATCCAGTCAGACATTGTTGGTCTGCGGTCTATTCGACAGATCTGGGAGTACTTGCATGAGCGATACTAGCAAAGCAATGATGCTCAGTTCTTTTTGCTTCAGCGTGAATTAGAGACGCTTCGCTAGGGAGATTCTTCCATCGATGGCTTCTTCCGAGTCTTGGCTAGTCTTTGGCGCCAGCTAGACGAGCTGGCCTCTCCACTTTGTCAGCAGTGTCATAAAGTGTAAAAGGTGGATCATGATCACTTTCACCTTTATGATTTCATCTGATGTGTTTTGCCCAGAGTTTGAGCCTATCAGGGCTCAACTGCTAAGCCGCTCGCTGTGATCAACCGTCACCGATGCCCTTTCGACACTTTAGGCTAAGGAGTTTTACCTCGGGTTAGTAGCATAGTCCATTTTGACTATGTTTGCTGCTCCTTCTTCGACTACACCGGTGTTTTCTGCTCCGACTACGGTCCCTCTCCAGATGCCTGTTTTCACTCATATTTTCGTATCAATTGGAGTTCAGTGTAACTACTGTAAGAACTTCATATATGACTACTAAAGTTGTGCGATGCGGAAAAAACGAAACAAGATGCGTGGGGGTGGACGATCCAATGGGGATGATAGGACATTCCTTCATAGGAGGACAGATCAGCTCATCAGGTTCTCAGCGAGATGACTCTGTTCAGTAGTTCTGCTAGGCTCTACTTCAGCTCTCTCACAGCTCAACAAGTTCTGCCAGTCTAACTCAAACGTCCTTATTGGCTTCATATGTCATAACTTGGCCAGCGTGTCATCCTTTATGTCAAAATCACATATTTATCACGTTATATGGGCAATACCACTATACGAAATCAGATTAAAGTATTATTTAAAGTGGATCGCAAAGTTTAAAAGATTAAATGTTAAATTTCATATGCTGAACGAACTTTGAAATAAAAATTAGAATGCTATATGGACTTATTGCTTTCGTTTTCTGCGGAAACTCACCTTACTTTTGCTCTTTGAAATTTAACTTTTTGCCACTCTTAAGAATGTCACCTATTCAAATGCCACTTTCTTTGTTGCAATTAAAATTTTGCCACTCTTAAAATTTGGTTCCTAACTAATTGCCACTTTCGAGTCCAAATGACTGCCATGTCAGCATCCAGCTTGGACATAGACGCGAAATGACGATTTTGCCCACCGGTTTTGGCTGGCCACTGCCTGCGCCTGTCCCGGCCTGCCTCCTCCTCTGCCTGCTCCTCCCCTGCCCCGCGCCTGCGTCCGGCGCTCGCCTCGCCCCTGCTCCTCCTCCGGCCCTCCGCCCCGCCTCCTCGCCCGCCTGCGCCTCGCCTCGCCGCGCCCGCGGCCGCCTGCCTGCGCCTCCGCCCCGCGCCTCGCCGCTCGCCCGCGCCTCGCCGCGCCCGCCTCGCGCCTCGGCCGCCCGCGCCACGGCCTCGCCCTCGCGCCTCGGCCGCCCGCGCCACGGCCTGCCTCGCGCCTCGCCGCCGCGCCACGGCCTGCGCCTCCCGGCGGCCTCGCCCCGCCCGCCCGCGCCTCGCCCCGGCCTGCCCCCCGCCTCGCTTCGCCCGCGCCTCGCGCCACGCCCCTCGCCTCGGCTCGCCCCGCGCCTCCCGCTGCGCCTGCGCTGCCCGGCCGCCCTCCCGCGCCGCGCGCCCATCCCATCGCGCCTCGGCCGCCGCGCCGCCTGCTGCGTCCGTCCGGCCGGGCCCTCCGTCCCGTGGCCGCGCCGCGCCTCCGTCCCGCGCCACGCCTCGCCCGCCCCGCGCGAGTGATTTAGGGTTTTGCTCCGCAGCCAAAACCGATAAAAATATGCGCGGGCAAAATCGTCATTTCGCGTCTATGTCCAAGCCGGATGTCGACATGGCAGTCATTTGGACTCGAAGTGGCAATTAGTTAGGAACCAAATTTTAAGAGTGGCAAAATTTTAATTGCAACAAAGAAAGTGGCATTTGAATAGGTGACATTCTTAAGAGTGGCAAAAAGTTAAATTTCCCCTTTACCCGTGTCTTCTTCTTCCTCCCCAAGCCTTAATAGCCGCCGCGTCTCCTCCGTCTCGCTCACCCTTCCCAAACTAGCACCACCACCTCCTCCGCCGCCTCCCATCCCACCACCGCGACGCCCTGAAACGAAGCCAAACCGCCCAAATCAACCACCACCCAACCGCTTATAGCCCAACCCAACCGCCCCACCGGCTCGCCCTGTTCCCCGCCCCCGCCGCGTCTCCGTCGTCTCCGGTCGAGGCTGCCCGCCGCCTCGTGTGGGGAGGAGATGGCCTTCGCGTGCAGGCGCGGCCTGCTCCTGCACCAGCACCAGCAGTGGCCGCCGCGGTGGGCCGGCCCCGCACGCAGCTTCTCGCAGCTCGTCAAGACCAACGGCCGCCGCGCCTTCCTCGTCGACACCCTCGCCCTGGTACTCTACTACCACCACCACTACCACTTGTATTTGCCTACAGAATGCACGCTCTGTCTGGGAGTTTCCGCCCGAGAGGTGTTCGACGAAATGCGTGCGCGTTGGTGATCGCAGGTGAGGAAGCTGGAGTCGCAGGGCGTCCCGACGAAGCAGGCGGAGGCGATCACCTCGGCGATCACGGAGGTCCTCAACGACAGCCTGGAGAGCATCTCCGAGTCCTTCGTCTCCAAGGCCGAGATGCAGAAGGTAACGCCCGCCATTGCGTGCCGGCTTCTGACTCAGAGTTTCGTTGGGGTCGGGCACGGCTTGGTTAATTGTTGATTTGGCGGTTTTGTGTTGCCGTGTGCAGGGTGAGATGCTGCAGGAGTCCAATATCTCCAAGTTCAAGTCGCAAGTGCAGAGCTCGCAGGTATTGTTTGTTGGAATCAAATTATTTGGTCAATGTGAATTGGACGGTCACTGACGTTGCTAGCAGCTATTGTTCTTAGCGAATTAACTGTTGGTGGCTTTTTGTTGAACTTTATCAGATAGCTAATAGCTTGTACAAGTTCCACTTACCATTGTTTTCTCTCTGGGTTATTCTTCATTGCTCCATCTGGGTATTGTAGGTACTAGGTTGCGATATCCCCCATTTGGGCTCATAAGCTATTGCCCATTTCTGTTATGGGGCTGTTGGTCTGTGGAAATATATGGGTTGGGATGATGTGGGGGTTGGAATAGCTGTTGTCCAACCATTCTTTGCTATTTGATTTTAATAGCGGTGAGTCTATCTTGGAAATCTCTTTAGGTCACTGCTATTGACAATGGTTGGGTTCCTATTGCTATAGAAGTCGCTAATCTAATAATGTTGGCTAGTTTGCTGTCCTTTGTGGACGCCTTTCTTGTATCTTGACAACTTTGTTTCAATTGGTTTCATATGGAGACTACTATAACATGCACTTTCTCTAACTTTTGACCTTGTATTTTGAGGTGAGATTAGTGGGTTTTTCTAGTGCTTGGCTTGGAGCAGCTATGTTCACATTACCAGTCTCCTAGTCTTCGGCGTATTGGATTTATTGCTTCCCTTGCATCAATTACTGCGTCCTTTCTTGAATTTGCTTTCATCCATCTGAAATGTCCGCTTGCAATTCACAATAAGAGCTGGCGGTTCTTTGGAGCTTTTTAGCAGTGTCTGATCTGGACATGTTCAGCAGCAAAGGTTGGGAAGGAACTAGCTAATCTGCATGTCAAAATGATAAGCAAATGGAGTGTCATTAACACTGCAGCTTGGGCGTGTCCACGTGAAACAAGTTGTGGTCAGTTTTAACTATAGAGTATAGTATCCGACTTTTCACTTTTTCATATTCTCAAATATTAGTTCAAAAATTGCACGTTTGTTCTTTGTTTTACAGATGCTGCCTCTAAGTAGTGCCAACTTTTCAGAGTTTTGTATAATGATATGCTCATACAACATTTCAGAGTTTTGTATAATGCCATGCTCATGCACTGTTTATCTATTGTTGTCACCCAGAAGAGGCAGTTTGGTTCTTATCTATGCTATTGTTTTCCAATAAAGATTTTATTGGGACTTGCAAAATAGCACTGTGTTCAAGTACCGCTTAATCTCCAAACAATCAGTCAACAAAATATAAGGTTCCGTTATCTTTAGAGTTTAGTAACCTGCATTTATGACATTAGTTTTCAAAATGTACAGTATTTCCCTTCAGTATTGTTTATTTGAAAGTTTGATTTTGCTTATAATTGAGATTTGAGAGACAATCAAGACAATGCATGTTTATGTTAAATTTGAATCCCTGGATTGAGTAGCTTCAATGAGGTTTATTTGTTCGAGCATTCTAAATTTGACGATGACTTGTTGATTGTGCATTTGTGCTCATTGGTACTTTCATCCCAATGACATCTCATTCAGCTTATCATCCAGCATTATGGAGACAGAAATGAGACTGTAGTTTTGCTCTTGAACTTTTGGAAGACTTATGAACAAGTCACTCCTTTATAGTGCTGATTCCATAACTACTTCTATATGGGTTGTTTTCATGTTCACTACACAACGTTGGACTTATTGATTAGTAGATTTGGAAAAACTGCTCCTGCATGGTGTAGGACCAGCAAATAAACTAGAATGTGATGTGTTGATGATACTGCTGTGTGGGTCATTGAGTTTCTGTTTTTTTTATACAATGTTGCAAGGCAAATGCTTAACATTGTGGAAACATGTTTACATGTCAAGAAGGCTTGACCAAAAGGCAGTAGCTACGAGCTACAATTACAATGATCTGGTTTACATGCATGATGCTGTGTGGTTGTCTCACTGCAACCCTAAAATTAGGACTAGTGTTCTCTACAACAGGAATAGAGCATAACGTTTTAGCTGGACTGAGCAGTACATATTTGACAATATAAGCTGACCATCAACTCATATTTCTAACTTCTGATGTCAATGTAATACATTTTATGTGCACTGTATTAACATGGATTGCAGTTTTTGCATCCTCATCTTATAGCTCCATGTGTTGCTATTTGCAACTTCTGTTTTCTTGAAACCTTTGTCCTGTCCTTATTTCTAAAGAGAGTTGTGTCGGAACAAAATGTGTTTAGTAATACTAGTTACAAGTGCCCATTTCTGTCACACCTGATGTTTGTTCAAAGTAGCTCCTGAATGGACCTTTGCTGTTTGCAGGAAAACCATTTCTCCTTGTTACAGCGAGAGACTGAGAAACTCCGTGGAGATATTGATAAGATGAGGAGTGAACTGAAGTCAGTATTAAGTTTATGAGCTGTTTATGCTAGGAATGTGAACTAGTACACTTGGTCTAATGCTTCATTTTGCGTCAAACAGGTATGAGATTGACAAGGTCACTGCAGGGCAGCGGCTGGATCTAAACCTTGAAAGAGGGTAAGATCACATGTCTCTATTTATATATGCTGTATGCTCTCTCACTTTGAAGATAAGTGTGGTGACTGCTTGGCCATGGGCCTTGTTCATGGGCCGTTAGCCATGGGCCTTGTTCATGGGCCGTTAATTTGAACTGCTCATCTGCTCTAGGCAATCATTGCTCACTTCTGTGCATAACAAAGCATCGTTGTTCAGTGTTTAATGCTTTATGCTTTACAGACCAATCTGCAGTTCTTCTAGGTTCAAATGCATTCTGCTAGATTAACCTTACACCTTTTACTTTTTGGTCGAGATGCCTATAATTTTCTGTTAACAAAATACTCCAGTAGTAAGGATGTATATAGTGCTCAAAAGCATACAGGATTATTACCTCTTAGGCATCTTACTGCACCTGCTGACGTTGTGACATGGACTGACAGGCCATCTACTTTTGTATTGCTACCATGAGAATTTTGTGTTCACCCTTAGTCCCCTTAGGTGTGTGGTATATTAAGATAGGAATTACACGTGTGATTGATTTGTGAAGCATTGATGAGTTATTGGAAAAACTAACTTTTGTAGAACATTTCCAAATAGTTGATACCAGCAGCCCTTATCCCTTTTCAACCTTTTGAAAATGAAACTTACTTTACATGGGCTTTATGCCATAATGGATAAAAGTTGTCTTGTGTATCTTCTCTGATTAAAACACAATGACTCCAGGCGCATACGTGATGAACTCGCCAAGCAGAATGAAGAAACCACAGAACTCACTACAAAGCTTGACAAGGTGAGCAAAAAGGTCTGCATGTTTGGGCTTTTATTTAGCATTATCTCTTTGTCAGAGACTAACTGCATTTGTCTGTTTTGCCACTATGTTCAGGAAATTCATTCACTGAAAGCCCAGCTGGAGGCAGCAAAGTATGATGTTATCAAATACTGCATAGGTACCATCGTTTCGATATCAGCCGTTGGACTTGCCGTCCTCCGCATCGTGATGTGAAACGAACACGCTCTTTCCTTCACCCATTCATTCGTGGAAACCGCGACAAGAGGATAGGTTCCGATTCTGTTCCTAGTTTTTTTTGGAGGGGACAAAACGTGGTCAGGGGAAGTGTTGTAACACTGTTAGAAAGCTGCTCAAAACTTGTAAGGTGGATCGACCCGCAGAAGAAATACAGCCGAAATGATTCTTTACCTGTGCTTGAGCCTCTTCGTACTGTGGATTAACTTGCTTCCTTTGTCTCTGCGGAGGCGGCAGCCACCGTTGCGTTAACACGCTATGGACGTCTAATCCTACCAACGAGGGAAGGAGTATTGATGATTCCATCAACATTCTGGTCATTTTTTTTTATCTCCTGTATTGTTGCAGCTGTTACTCCTGTGTTCTTCTGTTAGGTGCATGGCACGTCGGTGGAAGCATTTTCGCTTCACCATGCGCCGGCAAGAAGCTATTGAGTTGGATGCGCCGGCGGCATCGAGAACCGTAGGTCGCAAAGCTGCTAAAAAAGTTTAGTTAAAAGTGGTTAGAAGCTTTGCCACTAATTATTGCTTGGTGGCATATATTCTAGTGTCTTTTTCATTAATAGAATAGTAATATTCAAAACCATTATTTTAGTAGACTTGATTCTCTATACTTCTGCCGTTGTTATCTGAATGCTCCAACCCAAAACGATTATCTTTTTTACTTTTGGTTTCAGAGGCACATTGTTTCCGGAGCTAGCATCTTTCCTCCTTTTTCAGAAAGGGGAAAAGCGACACTAACATTGCAGAATGTTCTAATGTTTACTACTAGTTTGCATGCTCTGCCCCCACCACACCAAGTAAATTATGACACTCTTGGAGGTAAGCTAGTGCTGCGAAGCAGCTAAGGTATGGCCTAACATAAGAACATGGTCTTAGGACCTGCTCATATTATCTGTGGCTGTTATCTTTTAACTGTTGTTAATAATTTTTAACTAAAAATAAATAACTTTGATTAAAAGAAGTGAATTTTAGAAGAAAAGGTGAACGGTGTGGAAAATAAGTGAGATGCGTGTGTGAGACAGGAGCAAAAAAGAGTAGGCTACGTGATACATTTATAACTCATGTTTTATCTTTGAAATAAATTGAGTGTAAGAGAGATAGAGAAACTGTTTTTGAAAAGACAGATATTTATATTAATTTTTTATCATCTAAAAATAGAAGATAATAGGAACATTACTAGTGGGCTAGCATGTCCATTACAGAAAAGAAAAGGAAAAATAAGAGTGTGGACAGTCCGTAGAAGTTGCAGTTGCAGGTGGGCACGTGGCCTAGATCGTGGATGAAAGGCGCGTAGCATGTTTTTTTTCCTGGCTTTTGGCTGCGGTATGTGATTTTTGGACTGTTTGTATGAGAGATTATTGAGTAATTGAAACTCGCATGTGGTTTTTACCAATATAAATAAAGTCAGTACAGTATATACTACAATTAACTAGTTAGACCTTATCTTAAAAAGACACTCTATTTAAAAGCTAGCTATTATAAAAAAATTAAAAACTAAAATCAAAAGTTGAAAAATAACAAGCTCATGTAGCCATGGCATCTGAGCCCGGCTGCTCTGATTGTTCAGTCCAGCCTTGGAACAGTTTGTTGCGGTTGAAAGCCACCTGAAGCTGACATTTCTTTAGCTATCTACTATCTTATTGGGTAAAACATGTATTAAAGATTTTTTGGGCGTGCCAAATTCCGTTGCATCTCCAAGATTCTCGAGGAGCCATAACGATTAGTGATTATTGTACTTCATGTGAGAAGGATGGTTAACTTTGGCTAAGCGAACGGCTGCTACCGTAGTCGCCGTTTTGTACAAATGCTTTTGATGCGCACCCTCCAATCAAAAGTATATGCAGATCTTGTACACTCTAAAGTGCTAGTATTGTTCGGGTTGTGCATTCTGAAGCCATAGAAACAAACATGGTATCGGGTGCGATATCTTCGATCATGTTTATGGCTTTGGTCCTAACGTATGTATCTGTCAAAACAGATGATAGAGAAACTATTCTGTTTGTTTATGTGAGAAAAATCATAAAGCATAAACCGGAAAAAAATAAGTATCATGGTTGGTCATGATAAAAAAAAGACTATGCTATTTAGGTCCTATTTATTTAGACTCGGCTTTATGATTTATAGCTTAACTTTTTAGTTTTGATCGAATGCAATCCTATCCTTTGACAGGGATGAGCACCGATGCATACGACGGGCGCGACGGCAGAAATAATAATAATAATAATCCGGCCGGCCGGCCCATACCGCGCTGGTCCCTAGTTTGGGATTTTCAGCGGCCCGTGGAAGTCGTACGGTGGCGCCACGTGATTGTTGTACATTTTGAGATGACGGGTTTGGGTTGAACTCTACTATCTAGCCGCTCTAGCTACTGTACGGAAAATCCTGCAAGGGAGATCTCTTAATCTCCACTAAATTTTCTTTTAGGGTTCCGATTGATCAGCGCATCTCCAACCAACTAATCAATTAAGGGTCTTTTAAGCCAGCTCCAATCGTCTAGTATATATAACTCAAATCTGCACCAACTAAAAATGCTTGAATTTGCAGGCAGGAATCAATCGATCTAGCTAGAAACTAAGGTGTGTTCATTATGGCTTATTTTTGGTGGCTTATGATTGAAAAGCACCAGAATTTGGTGAAAAAATCAGAATGACGAGGCTTATTTAACATAATTAAATTTAAAAAAATTAAAAAATATAAAAAATATATTAGCCATCACATACAACGCAAACGAATACAGGAAAAAAAAAGAACCGGCAAAAAAAGCTCAAAAACAACTAAAAATTCAGAAAAAAACGAAATTATAAATAGTAAAAAATAAACCACAAATCAGAAACTGAAGCCGAAACGAGCGGATCTAAGCTGGTCCCTCCCTGTTTACAGGAGCAAGAAGAAAGTCGTCGCAGCCAACTAATGGACGAGTAATTTAGTACACACGGGCACCGGCCTCACTCGACTGGACGGACCACCCATCGACCGACCGGCCGTAGCTGGAACATGCATGCATGCCCTATTTTTCTCGCATGAATCGTACTACTACTACTACTCCTACTACTACTACTACTTGCAGCACGAGTTCTGAATGGTGTATTGACTTGTTCAGCCTAATTAACACCACCTACAAACTCAGCACTACGAGCGACTAAACCCGGCCCGTTTCTAAGACGTCTATGAAGAGGTTACATCTTTCTGTCTGTCAGTCATTGGCCCATAAAATAATCTTAGGTATTATCTGGATATTTTCTTCTTAATAACCATCTAGATTTAAGACTGTTAGATTAGAGATCCAACGGTTCCTTTTTTAGAGGAGGTGGAGATTTTTTTTGGAGGGGGAGAGGATGATTAGGATGTATTTAGGTATCATCTGGATGTTTTCTTCGTAACAATTATCTATATTTAAGACCGTTAGATTAGAAATCTAACGATCCCTTTTTTGGAGAAGGTGGAGATTTTTTGGAAGGGGTGATGAAGAATTTATAGTCGTTGAATCTTTAATTTAATAGTCATAATTTTAGATAATAATTAGAAAGAAAATATATAGTGATAGTGTGTATCGGCACCCAATAATCTTATGGTCCGTCCTCTTCCTCTCTTTCTTTAGCTTCCTCCTTTCCCTCCATTTCCACCACCTTCCATGTCCTCTCTCTTTCTCTCTCTGTCTTTGACCTAACCGGTCACCTCCCTCTCCAAGCAAGCCGCGCGAGGCCGATCGCCATGCGGGTGCAGTGCGACGTCTGTGGCCAGGAGCCGGCCGCCGTGCTCTGCTGCGCCGACGAGGCCGCGATCTGCTCCGCCTGCGACCGCCGCGTCCACCGCGCCAACAGGCTCGCCGGCAAGCACCGCCGCCTCCCCTCCTCCACCCCTCCTCGCCCACCAACGACACCGACACAGCCGCGCTGCCGCTCTGCGACGTCTGTAAGGTGCGTGCCCTGTCTGCCTGCCCGATGCAGTGCTGAGCCGCTGCTGATTGCTCGTGGTGTTGTTGGACTGCAGGAGCGGAGGGGGCTCGTGTTCTGCGTCGAGGACCGGTCCATCCTGTGCGCCGACTGCGACGACCCCATCCACAGCGCCAACGAGCTCACCGCCAAGCACAGCCGCTTCCTCCTCGTCGGGGCCAAACTCTCCGCAGCGCTCGTCGACCAGGCGACCCCTCTCCGGACGGAAGCTCCGACGAGCCAGACGATCTCGCCGCATGTGCCGCCGAGGACTCCTCCATGGACGCCAGCCACGGGGGAGGAAGAGGAGACAGCAGCAGCATCTCGGACTACCTCACCAACATCTGCCCCGGCTGGCGCGTCGAGGACTTCCTTCTCGACGACGACGCCACCGCCGCCGCCGTGGTAAGTTTCTAGCTACCTCTTTGCCGTGTTATCTCCACACCTTCAAGGAGCATAGGAGTGAACACTAAAAGATTGGCGCTTCTTGGAAGCAGAAGAGGCGCGACGAGCAGGTGCCGTTCTTGGACGCGGACCTGTTCGACGTGGTCGCCGGGAGGCCGGAGAAGCGCGGCGCGTGGGCGACGCACGTGCCGCAGACGCCGGCGCCGGCGTGGGGCCTCGAGGAGGTGGCGGCCCCAGCAGCGGCGAAGGCCAAGCAGGGGCACGTGCGGGAGAGGCACTGGAGCGACAGCGACAGCGACACGTTCGCCGTGCCAGAGATCTCGCCGCCGCCGGCCAAGAAGCCGCGGCCGTCGACGTTCTGGTGCTTCTGAGCTGCGGCGTAGCAATCCGGCGGGCTAGCTCGATCGATCGATCGCTTCTGTAATCTTTACTCGTTGTAGCTTGGTGTCACTGTGCTACTACTGTTACTAGCAAATTAAAACTACTGGTTAATTTCGGTGCAACTACGCTATGCTGTTATGTATGTTTCAGGTTTGAGATTATGTTGTTATCGTGTTGTAAACCTGTAATGTGTCGTCGTCTCCTTCCAATATCGATCGCGACTTCGCATAAATGGTTGATTTGCTCCGTCATCTTAGCTGCAGTTAGACTGCCCCCCAGGTAATAAATGTTTATCGTTGTCTTGAAATATTGGTCACTCCTATGCTTTTTTTTCCAGGGAACTTTGATGCTTTCTCGTGATGCAAGAGCATGTTTTAATTCTCTATACAGTAGTCAGCAGTTTTTTCCCTTCAATTCTTGGAGGTTTCGATGTTTTGGATCAGATCTCTGAAGATGCTAAGGAAGATCAGCAATGAGGAAAAAGAGAACAAATCCCCAATCCTCCTCCTCTAAACCCCCAAATTCCTCCTCAAATACTGTAGCTGCTGATCTCGATTCCTCTGGTGCTACGCCAGGATCGCGGCAAATCTCTATCTTCCAATATTATATAATCTTATTATTTTAAATATCACGCTATAGCGGTCCAAGGTACTCCAAGTACTACATATCGGTTATTGTTGTGATTTTGATGTTATTTTAGATATTGATCTGTGAGATTTGATATTTTGAATGTTTTAGCCAAAATTATTGTTGAGACCTATAATTTAAAATTAAGATTTTTTATATTTTAAATATTTTATAGTCCATCTTGTAGCGTCCACTATATCTCCGACATTAAATAGTTCACCGTTACGTTTTCGCTACCAGCTATTTAAAACCTTGTATAATCCCCACGTCTCCATGAACCGAAATCCAAGCTGAGCCATGGGCCCTGCGTGCCATAGGTGACAAAGGACCTGCCTTCGGTGCACGAATCTTGAAGCACATTCTAAGGCTAGTAATTCAACAAAAAAAAAGTATAAAGAACTAATATTGGGTTGTATAGCAATTATGTAAATAAAGACCTAGCTTAATCATCCGTATGCAAACATGCGTCTCATGTAGGGTAATTAAAAAGGGAATGGCTACCCATCATGCATGATTTTGGGATAAAAAAAAATCATTCTTTTTTTTTTGCATGTTAGGTCGGCATCCAATGATTTCTTAATAATCTATACCCTAGCTGCCTCCTCTACCTTCCTAAGGGCCATCTTCAATTTCCTACTACCCTGCCCCTTGCGTGCCGCCGCCCCCATTTCCTCCGGCGTGGCATAACCGGTGACCCCCTCCCTCATCTACCGCCTTCTCCTCCTCTCCCACTGACGTCACTAAGATAATGACAGAATATGCCAACTGGAGCTAATCGAATGTCTAGGCAGATAATTAGATAGCTCACGATCATCCATGTTCCTCGCAAAAGAAATTAAAGGCAGCATCGAAAGGGAGAGGAGTGTTCTAGGTGCAGCGCACGCGAGGACAATTCACCTATCCGGTGCAGTTACGACTGTCCTGAAACGCATGCACGCTCTCTTTCTGTCTCTCTCTCTCTCGGGCCGTAGCTGATTCTCTTGCCTAGATCCGTGATGGTACTCTTTTTTTACCTTTTAAAAGTATTTTCTATAATCAAGATATTTTCTACGTTAACTAGCTTTCAAACCGTTCATCTTTTCTAAACGAGATCTATAAACCGATTATAATACATACTGCAACCAGTGGCGGACCGACCGGTAGGTCAAGGGGGCTAGCGCCCACCCTACATAAGGCTAGAGCGCCATGCTGAGCGCCGAGGCTATGGGCCAATACAACATTACAACAAAGTGTATATTTGGACCAAAAAATATTGCAGCAAAGTGTAAAGACCAAATCGGCAAAGCCCACCAGGAACCCAGAACCAATTCGGCCACCACAGCAGTAGCAAAACAAGAATCATTTCAATCCCTTTCGGCTAGACCTTAGTCCTTGAGGTTGGCGGCGCGGACGGAGGCACGGGGCAACAGGCGGCGTTGGTGGGTACTGGGCGTGGGAGGAGCAGCCAACTACCGCAACCACCGTCCCGCTGCGCCAGGACCATAGGTGGCTGGAGCGCCGCCGCAGCCGCGCCAGATCTCGCCATCGCAGCAGTGTTCCTTAATTTGAGGCTAGCTCCAAACAGTCTGTTGTTTGTATACTACTACAGTACAGTGCCACTGAAAAATAGAGCTTCCTTTTTCCAGGAGGCCACTCCAATAAGGAGGAAAAGTGTTTTGATTGACAAATTCCAAAGTTGCATTGCGTACTGAAGTTTTAGAGAAATTTCAAACAATTGAAATTTTCGCCGATATTTTTCGAATTGATTAGACAACTAGGAGCGGATTTCTACATAATCCCTTTTTCCATCTTAGCCTGTGCATTCTTCACCTTTTGGAATATCCTCGGTAAGGTGCTTCCAAACAGAACAAAAATGTACTGATCACCAAGTAGGCTTTAAGAATCATTCTCAGTGCTAAAGTAGGCTTTAAAAAAATCATCGAGTGATCTGTTTTTATGCTGGCTAGTGGAAAGTGCTTCTGATTGCGCTGCACCATTAATTTAGGCAACGCGAAACCGGGGTGAAAGATTCATATTCATCTCAAACAAACAAAAAGAAACCGAGGAATAATTGAGCGAGTAGCTAGATTCCATAAACCCAGATCAAGGTGGCAACTTGGACAACTCATATACCCATTCTATTCGAAAGTTTGATGGATCATGCATGCATCATTTCAGTTCGTCCAGAGAAAAAATGCTTAGGAAAAAAAGAATATTTATTATATGAATTTGCAGGTGTTGCTCTATGCATGTGGATCCGACAAAAGTGACACGACAATTTGGTAGACAGATACATGTCTCTATCCTTTTAGGCTTTTAATTCAATTGTGAACACTGATGCTGACAAGCCCTGTCCACTGAATTCTTATTTACAAAAAAATGTGCATAAACTTTCGTTGAATGGGTTTGGGAATTTACAAGCATTTCCATGCCAATATGAATTTTATAGAAATCCTACGAGGACTGCACCGGTTGATGTAAGATTGCTACGAGATTGGTACAAAGCCAAGCATCAGTCAGCCTGAAATTTTCCAAGGTTGATAGGGCCGACTCATGTGGGCCTGAAACTTCTTAGCCCAGGGCGATCTCTTTCTGGGCCGAAAGAGCGCAGAGCAAGTTGCGACTAACCAACTGACAGGTAGCCCCACCCGGCAGACCGACCGGCGCCGCACGTGATGCCACCAGTACGCGCTCCTCTCCTCCTCTTCCGCGCCGTTAACCCTAGCTTCACCATGTCTCCGGCCGCCGCCCACCTCTGCCCCGCCTCCGACCCCGACGAGAACCTCTGCGCCAGCGCCTACGCGGCCGGAGCCGACGAAGAGATCGCGCCATCCTCTCCCCTCCCTCGGCTGCCGGTGTCCGGGGAGGAGAGGGTGGAGCGCGCGTGGGCGCACTGGAGGCGGCTGGGGTCTCCGAGGCTGATGGTGGCGCCGATGGTGGACAACTCGGAGCTGCCCTTTCGCATGCTGTGCCGCCGCTACGGCGCCGACGCAGCATACACGCCCATGCTCCACTCCCGCATCTTCTCCGAGAACGACAAGTACAGGTCCATGGAGTTCACCACATGCAAGGTAACTAGCGCTTGGGAGCATCCAAGCCGTCACCTCACTACGATTCAACTTTAGGTTGCCCCAATTAGAGCATTTGCATGTGTTTCATTGTGCATATAATTGTGCTAGTTCTTCACAATTAAGTTGGGTGATGAACAAATAGTATGCTGAGTTCACCATGGCAAATGAAATTTTGTGGAATAGAATAATAGCTTTGATGTAGAATAGGTAAGGATGCTGGCTATTGGGTGGTTCTCGAGTGGTGGATTTCGGTGTAGTACTTTTTATAACGGTTGGCCATCTTCGTGGACAAAAAAAATTGAGAATCGCCGTAATTATCCAGAAGATTACAGACATTACCATCATAGTGCTAGACAATGGTTAGACAGTTGTTTTTTCATTATTAGCTGTATTCCGCTGTTACTTTTTCTAATCTACTAATCTCTTTTAGGCTTGGGTATGAAATACAATAAAATTTTCCCTTGCACAGATTGTGACATTGACTACGTTTTATACAGGAGGACCGTCCACTTTTTGTTCAGTTTTGTGCGAATGATCCTGACATTTTGTTACAAGCTGCAAAGATGGTGGAACCGTATTGTGACTATGTTGATATAAATTTTGGGTAATGTGCAATTCCTTATGCTGTTATACTGAAATTTATCTTTGTCTTTACTCATTTATCTAGTGTCTTACTGTAATTTACGGTGCATTTGTAATGGCTCAAGTATTTTAGTTACATAAACAAAAAAAAACTCTACAAAAAAAATATGCTTCTGGACAATGTTGATGAATTAGCCCTGTGACTAATGCCTCAAGCCTAATTTTAGCACTACACTGTGCAATGACAAAAGTTCAGACTTCCTAAGCTGGCATGTTTTAAAGTTTAGTGGCAGGTTTCTAAGCTTCTAACTGCACCTGTCTGAGATTTCCTTAGGGTACTGGTACTGAATATTTTACAAATCTGTTTGGGATGCTATCATTTCTGCAAATTTATATCTTCATCATTTTTGCATATTAAATTAAAAATGTGCATTTCCCACATATATGAGCATTACTTGAAAAATATGGTTCAAACTGGATACTATTCTAAATGGCAGTATTGCCTCTGAAAACCTTGCAGATGCCCACAGCGCATTGCTAGACGGGGGAACTATGGGGCGTTTCTCATGGACAACCTTCCCCTTGTAAAATCCCTTGTGCACAATCTATCAGCAAACCTTCATGTTCCAGTCTCGTGTAAGATCCGCATATTCCCACAACTGGAGGACACGCTAGCATATGCAAAGATGCTTGAAGAAGCTGGCGCTTCTCTTGTAGCTGTGCATGGCCGGACAAGAGATGAAAAGGATGGGAAGAAATTTCGAGCTGACTGGGATGCCATCAAAGCTGTCAAAGATGCTCTAAGAATACCTGTACTTGCAAATGGAAACATTCGCCATATGGAGGATGTGAAGAACTGCCTGGAACATACTGGTGCTGATGGTGTGCTTTCAGCTGAAACACTTCTAGAAAATCCAGCATTGTTTGCTGGTTTCCGGACAAAGGAGTGGAAGGAGGAGGGTGATGAAGATGGAGATAGTGGCTTAGACCAGGCTGATGTGGTCATCGAGTATTTGAAACTGTGCGAGCGATACCCTGTGCCATGGAGAATGGTTCGATCTCATGTCCACAAGATGCTGGGGGACTGGTTTAGGGTGCATCCACAAGTGAGGGAGGAACTCAATGCGCAGTCCAAGCTCACTTTCGAGTGGTTGCATGATATGGTGAAGAGGCTGAAGGAACTTGGTGGAGGAATACCGCTTTACAGAAACAACCGTGCTTCGCAGACCGCAGCGAATGGGCTACCTGCAAGCAACGCCTGATGATACCCATCGATTTTGCAATCTACAGCTTACCAGTTTATGGAGTAAAGCAAAAGATGAACCACAAAGCACCAGGTTTTGACTAAAGCAAACTTTTGAGATTCGTGTAGATCTGAATTCTCCTACTGTCTGTACCACACAACGTGCTTTGAGATTCGTGCAGGGAGTTTGTTTTTTATTTTCGGTAATATTAAGTGAATTTAGGTAATAGCTGCACTTATTACAAGATGAACAAAAGTGTACATGGGACCGCCACCTGCCTCTCTGAGGGGCCACGATAGCCAACTTTGCCTGAAATTGTACTGTAATATATATTAATTTTTGAGTCATTTTATTGAAAAAAACAAGAAAAAATAAAAACATTGTTATATCTTTATGGGAAATGCAAAGAAAAAAAAGCAAAAACAAAAAAGCCAATAAACCCCAAAAAGTTAAAATTAAAAACTGACGTGTGCTAATTAACTTTTGGTTAAAAAAGTACAAAGTCAATTAAAATAAAATAAAGAAAAATAAGGAAAAATGTAAATATTATTATATCTTCATAGATAATACAAAGAAAAAAGCAGTAATACAAAGAAAAAAAAGCAAGAGCGAAAAGCTGATAAAACCCTAAAAAATCAAAATTAAAAGGTGACGTGTTCAGAGTGGTTTGTGGTTAAAAAAAATGTGAAGTCAGTAAAAAATAGAAACGGAAGCTTTTAAGAGTGGAGGGCCTGTTTGGCAACGGTTGCGGCTTTTGGCTGAAATTTTTAAATTTTGGCTGTTTATGGTACAGATTACGGAGAGAGATACGCACTGCGATTTTGGATAGTACAGATGTTAGGCTTTTAACGTGTACATCGTTTAACTTGTAGACCCCGTCTTGAGAAAATGCTCCGTTTGAAAGTTAGGTACTGTAGTAAAAGCTAAAAACCGCCAGTTTTGGAGAAAAAGAACGGATCCGGAGCCTTCTCTCTCATTTGCCGCATTGATGTTTGAATTTTGAAAGTGTACAATACAATTTTTTTAGCCCGCGCAGGATTGGTACAATACCTTATGCAAGTATTTTGCAAATATACTACACAAAAAAATCAGCATACACATTGTACACTGCACAACAATACTGCATGTACGTATTTTGCAAATGTACCACACAGAAAAAATACACAACACATTGTAACTGCACAGTACACATACGATCTAACCATACAGTACAGTAAAGATGTACTGCAGTACATACATGTACGCAGCGACGAGCTGCACTGGACACATACCAGTGTACCGTACAGAGAGATGAACATGTACCGTACACCGGTTAGGAGCATGCATGACGACGGGGCGGTGCACTCTGCCGGTGCTGTACTGCAGCGGAGTAGTACTCGGCGGCGATGAAGTAGTAATACTCCGCGGGGCACACGATGCAGAGTACTCAACAATGAAGAGGAAGAGCACACCGGTGGACACGATGGGATGTTGGTATACACCACTAAGGACGACGATAGATCGGTGGTGTACATCGTTGATGTTGATGATAGCACATGGAGTACGCTGGTTCGGACGAGGTATAGGGTCTGTTTGGCAAGTCACAAATCGGCCGGCTTTTAACCTTTACTATAGTACCTAACTTTCAAACGGAGTATTTTCTTAAGATGATGTCTATAAGTTAAACGTAGTACACGTTAAAAGCCTAATATCTGTATCAGCCAAAATCATAAGTGGGTATCGGTCTCTCCGTAATCTATACCGTAAACAGCTAAAATTTAAAAATTTCAGCCAAAAGCCATCAGCCGCACCCAAAAAGAACAAGCCATATACCATCGGAGGTGAGGGAAGAACCATGACACCGACGGGGTTGGACACGTCAGATCTGGTGGCGACGACCTTAGGGACAGCGGATTAGAAGGCGATGACCTCGGCAACAACGTATCCTGCCGTATTGACCTCGCGGATGGCCGATCCGATAGCGACGGCCTGGGAGATGGCCGGAAGCAAGCAACTGCTTTGATAGTCGGTTCATATGAACCTAATTTCATATTATTCTTATTGGAGGTACAAAAATAAAGGATACATAAAGGTGGTGATCATTTGGGCTTATTTTTGATGACTTATAGCTGAAAAGCATCAGTGGTGAAAAGCATCAGAATGACAGAGGCTTATTTAACATAATTAAATTTAAAAAAATTAAAAAATATAAAAAATATGTTAGCCCATCACAGACAACGCAAACGAATACGGGAAAAAAAGAACGGGCAAAAAAGCTAAAAAAAGCTAAAAGTTCAGAAAAAGGCGAATTTATGAATAGTGAAAAATAAGCCAGAAGCCAGAAGCTGAAACCGAAACGATTACAGCCAAAGAAGTGGGAATATGTGAAGGACAAACTATCAGTAACGGAAGAAAATTTAATGGGCCTTCCCTATCCACCATTGATTTAGCGTGGGACCCACTGGATCAATGGTGGATGGAGAGGAGGGGAGCTCTTCGATCCATGTACTACCATTGTGACGGGTACATTCTTTGTAGTATAACTACTGCAGAAAACTATATCAAGTATGTTGGTATTTTAATACCAATCTTACATATGATTTATTTGGATTTGAGGAAACTCTAGAAGACTCGAACTATGAACGGGCAGAGTAGAGACACATAATTTTTTATACAAATTTGGGTATTCTCTTGGGAGAATAACAACCCTACGTCATGTGTGCCTATTGTTTAGAGAAATTGATTACAACTTAGAGTAATACGAAATACCTAACACTATCTCCTAATCTGATGTGGTCCGATCCCTATCTCCATCTGGTGTTAATCTTTATATAGTTGACGAAGCGACGGTCGTTGTCCTGCGCCAAAGACGTCTCAACGTGTCGAGAAATGATCATCTGGTAGCTCATTCGTCGTGTAGTAGTTATTGTTAGAGAGACATCATGTGCGGTTATTAGGCATAAACATACATTCTAACTACCTTGTTAGATAGACCCATGATGTAGCAGGTCGTCATAGATAAGTCAATTGGAGGCAAAATGGTTGTAGAAGACATACGACCAACAAAATGGTCACAAGAAGACTTACGATCATGAGATGGTTATGACTATATGATCGTAGAAGGACTTAGAATCAAAGAATAGTCGTAGTAGAACTTACAACTTACATGGTCGTAGACCTACGACGAAGGAGTAGTCGTAATGTGACTTATGACTATCTTGTGAAACTTCTCATTTATCAATAAAGAGTATACTCGGACAATATGATGACATAATAATTAGAAGATTATTATATTCTCATCAAAGTAGTAACCGAAAAAATAATTAAAAGAAGAAGAGAAAAGCCCTATCTATCTTGTGTTGGAGAAAATCGCTTGCGATTTTGAACTGTGGTGAGCCAAGCTTAAGATGGCTCAGCGAGCAGCTCCGGCCGCCAATCCGATTTCTCGGCGTACAGTACCCCTTCATTGTTCTTGGAGAAGGTCAGCCGCACATCCCAGTGAAGCGATCTCAAGAGCTTCTCCACCTTGCCGACGGCGCCGGACTCGTCGCGCACAATGATACTGCCTCCCGGCCTCACGATCCTGTCGACCTCGACGACGACCGGCAAAACGGCGCATCTGAAGAACACGAATTTGTCATGTTAAAACGGGACACTGAACCGGCCATGGCTGAAACTAACAGGTAGTAGTATACTGATGAGCAGTGACTGACCTCTCCTTTATCTTTGAGAAGAGGTGATCGGCGTGCAGGAGGTCGTAGGTCCTCGGGTAGGTGCTGAAGGACTCGCACCAGTCATGGTAGATGCCGAACAGACCGCGCTCGAAGATGATGGGCAGCGTGTCGGGCGCGTCGACGTTGACGATGTTCATGACCCAAATCTTCTGATCTCGAAGCGCAGCGGCAAACCTGACGGAGATCATTCGGTCAGTATGATCAGAGTTCATGACCAATTACTCAGTGTTCTACATGATTCTCATTAGCAATGGCGATGGTGAGATATTCTTGTTACCCTCCATAGGCGGCTCTCATGTCCATGACGTTCCTCACCCTGGACCAGTCGATGCCCAGTCCGTTGAGGTACGACTTGGCGACGACGCGTCTCCAGTGCTCGTAGTCCACCGCGAAGTCCTCCGGCGCCGGCTTCCCGTACACGCCGGCCTGCGAGGTGTTGAGCCAGTACGGCGGCGTGCGCACCCGCCGCGGCCACTCCGCCGGCCACCTCGTGCCGCGCTCCGACGGGCCGGTCGGCACACGGTGCATGCACGAGTTGAGACGGATGTACCTGGCACGTTGCAGATGATGCACATCGGTTAATTTGCTTCTACGGTTCAGAATATGAGAAGAGAAAACGCAGGGTGATGCTACTGCCGGTGCAAAGCAGCTCGGCGAGTACCACGCGGCGTTGGCGTCGTCGTCCTCGCTGCACATGGGAGGTTGCTGCCGCCGCCTGGTCTCGTAGCACTCATTGGACGTCGGCTTGCGGTAGAAGGCGGCACCGATGCCGTTGAGCCGGTCTTTCTTGATGGTGACCAGCTCCCAGCACATAGATTTTGTCAGGGTCGACATTGCTGTACGTGTAGGACAACAAGAGTAAGGCGCACACACTGACAAGAAACCAATTCATGGCGATGGCGAGAATTCAGATGTGAGATTGGTGCTTATGTCTATCCACCTTTCCAGATCTCGACGTCTTCCGTGAGCTTCTGGTACACCGGCGTCGCCGACCAGACGAAGAAGCCGCCGGGCCGCAGGACACGGTTCAGCTCCAGGAGGAGAGCGCCACCTGCAGAGCCCAGAGAGAGACCATTGGCGCCATCAATACTGAATCAATTCACAGCTAAAGATCTGAGGTAGTGGCAAGCGGCGTGTGTGCTAACCATCGGCGTGCCATGGGACGCGGCAGCGCGCGCAGTGGACGAGGTCGAACGCCTTGCTGGGGAAGGGGAGGCGCTTGGAGCCCATGACGGCGGAGATGGCCGGGATGCCCCGCTCGAGCGCCATCTGCACCTGCGCCTCGTGCTCGTCCTTGGGCGCGAACGACATGGCTACCACGTCGCGCTCGAACAGGTAGCCGCCGAAGCTGGCCACGCCACACCCGACGTCCAGCACCACCCTCGTGTGCTTCCCCCACGCGATGCCACGGACAGACTGCGTCAAAGAACCGAATTTTACGCTGATTAATCTGCATGACGAGACCGATCAAACTGTGGTGACCATTTGATGGTACCGTGCAGAGGCTACCTGCTGAAGGAAATCGATGTAGTGCAAGGCGCCATGGATGAACTGCGTGCCGCCGCCGGGGAAGGTCAGGTATTGCCCGCTCACCTTCACCCAGTTCTGGTGACCCTTCACCTGAACGAGCTTCGTGTGCGGCACATTGTTGTACCAAATCTGCGCATGCCATTGTCATCGTCAGATTCACGAGTCAGCAAGCAATTCATGCAAAACGCACACCAAAAACACGTTTTTGCGCAACATATATAAGCCCTGGCTACGTGCATACCCTGTCTCGGCTCTTCGGCCACTCGACGGGCCGGCGGTAGCCTCTCGGGAGCGCGACGAGGCACGTCGGGCCCTCGTCGGGGCAGTGCCGCTCCCGGTGCTCGTACCGCCGGTAGTTCTCGGGCCGCAGCTTCTTGATGGCCTTGTCGTTGTCCAGGCACGGGATGTAGTCCGCGCCCGCCTTGACGCTGCACAGCCGCCACTCGTGCTCCTCGCCGGCGCCGTCGTTATCGTTGGTGCCATCCTCCTCCTCGCGCCGGTCTTTCTCCCGGTGGGACTGGTCGGCCTGCGTTGCCCACGCGTTCTGGTCTCCGGTGTCGGTGGCCGACACCTCCGCGCGGTCTTCTTCGCCGGGGAGCGACTCGACGACGTTGCGGTCGTCCAGGTTGGCATTGCCGTCCATGTCATCCTTGTGCTCTGACACGGCTGGCTTGTCGTCTCCGCCGCTGCCCTCTTCTTGGTTATGGAATGCCTCGCCACCGGTGTAGGACACCGCCTCTTCGCTCTGCGATTGGTCGTTGCTGCGCTTCTCCTCTGTTTGATGCTGCTCGGGTCCCTCCTCGCCTTCGATGTGGCGTTCCTCCTCCGGCTGCTGCTCCGTTCTCTCGTCTCCTTCGCCGCCGTGAGTTTCTTCCTGCGCTTCCCGGCGCAGGCTTCCCCCGCCGAACTGATCGCCGCGCGCGCTCATCTTCTCCTCCTCGAGCTGCCGCTGCCTCGCGTTGCTCTCCTCCTCGATGCCGCCGTCCAAGCTCTTCTCCTCCACGGCGCCACCCTGAGTCTCTTCTTGCGGCATCTGCAGATGCGGCTGCTCCTCCCGTTCGAGCGGCTCATGGTTCTCTTGTAGCATGGATTCCCGATCCCTCTCGTTCTCCGGTGCTTCTTGCTCCTTGTCCGCGCTCGTCAACGCCGTGTCCTTCGCCTCCTCCTCCTCGGCACCGGCCTCGCCGGTGGCCACGTGGTCAGCCTCCTCGCTCCGCTGGGCGTCCATGTCCGCCGCAGCGCTCTTGGGCTCCCCGTCAGGGACATGCTCATCCAGATCAGGCTTGGCACGCGGGTCGTCCAAGGCGGCCGCGGAGGCGGTGTTGTGCTCCTCGTCGAAGCCGCTCTCCCCAGCAGCCTTGACCCGCGGCGCGTCATCGACCTCGCGCGGCGGCGATGGCACGTCCCTCTCCCTGTTCACCTCGTACGCGAACGACGATCGCGTCGTGTGGCGGTACGAAGTGACGGTGCCCTTGTCGGCGTCCGACCCCGCGAGGGACGCGGACGAGGTGGACGTGAGGAAGTACGCCCCCGCGACGCAGAGCGCGACGAGCACCCCCGTCGTGGCGTAGTAGACGCACGCCGAGGCCGACGCGGCCCCGCGCTTGCCGGCGGCGCGCGAACTCCGGCCCAACCCCGCCATGGATCGATGTCACATGCAGATGCCGCGTTTAAGTCTGGATGCAAAAGAAAGTTGAAAGTTTGGACGTGGGCTTAGGTTCGTGTGTGTGCCATATGCACGCAAATAAGTCTGGGGCGATCCCCACGCGTCGGAGTCGCCGGCTGTGGGGATGACATGTGGGGACTACGCTTGCTCCATTGGATGGGAGCTTCTCGCGCTCTTGACCTAGCTTCCTCTGATCCTCTCTCAACTCCACGCCTTTTTTTCCTTATCTAACAAGTCACCCCGGCCCCACCAATAGAAGCATCGTGCTTCGAGCAGTTCTTCTCTCTCCTCTATCTCTTTCTAATGCTAGTTGGAACTCGGAAGGCCCTTTGGTGTACCAATTTGCAGTTACAAACTTGCGTCGCTTATGGTTTCGGAATTTAGTTGAGATTTGCCTTTGCACTCGCCTATTGCCTAACCAACCACGATAGTTAATTAGTCATATATCCTGAGATTCTTGACTTCTGGTCATTTATGCAATAATAACTTGGACTAATTTTGGAAAAGATCGGTCATTTGCCCCATGTTACATGATGTTTCGATGATTTGGGACTAAGTCCCATGTAATTGATCTTTTGCTCTATTTTTCGTGCGCCCTTATTTTGTTTTTCTTTTTGAAGCATAAATGCCAATTTTGCCCCTACTGTCTTCCTCTTCTTCTCTTCCTTTCTTTCATGCTTCTTTGCTCTGGCCATGGCCAACCCGGCAACCTCCCAAGTGGCTCACCCGCGTCCTCTCCTCATCCTCTCTCTCTCTCTCTTTCTAAATCCAATAATGTGTTTTCCAGAAATCCGTGAGCGATTTCTCGCGGCGGCGGACATGTACGCCAGCCAGCTTCCGCGTGGCGCCGAGCCAGCCCAGCCTGCCCAGCGGGTCGGTCCCACGACCTGCGCGGCTGCGCCTCGGTTAATCAGCGAACAAACAGTTGCTTCCGGGCGTGCAGGCGCAAGCAGGCCCTCATGGTCCCATAGAGCTTAATTGGGCTCACCCTAGCCATCTAAACAAGCCTCATGCGTGGCCCAACGATCATGATCTGCAACAACATCGATATCAATTCCTTCCAACGAGCTCGTTCTATACAGCCTAGTAGCACAACACTAGTATGAATCTATGGCCATCGCCCTCCGCCTACCTACTCTGCATTCTTACCGATCCTTTCAACTTTAAGGCCACCTGCGCATTCTTACCGATCGTTTCAACTTTAAGGCCACCTGCGAAGCAAACGGCGCGGCTAATCATGGGGAATCGTCGTCGCCATAGTTAGAAAGAATATTTCTCCACAATCAGCCTACGGGCTGCTGGTCTCTATTTATAGCACACAGTATACAACAGATCATACAAAGTTTGGTAACCAATCGCTAATTATAGCTGTTGAATGATTCTGCGTAACTGCAGCCGGTATCTCCCAGACATACTCTATACGCCCCTCAATCTGGACCGCTGTGCACAAGGTTCAGATTGCGCCGAAAACATCAAGAATCTGTCGGGTAGCTGACTTGGTGAAGATATCGGCAATTTGATCACCAGACGAGATGAACCGAACATCGAGCGCTCCTAAAGCAACCTTTTCCCGCACAAAATGAAAATCGATCTCGATGTGCTTTGTGCGGGCATGGAACACAGGATTAGCCGTCAAGTAAGTGGCACCCAGATTGTCGCACCATAGAACTGGTGGTAGAGTCTGGGCAACGCCGAGCTCCTTGAGAACCGATTGAATCCAGATAGCTTCTGCTGTTCCATTTGCCAAAGCTTTATATTCGGCTTCGGTGCTCGATCTCGAGACAGTGGGTTGTTTCTTTGAGCTCCAGGAAACAAGGTTAGAACCAAGAAAGATAGCAAAACCGCCTGTCGACCGTCGGTCGTCTGTGCACCCAGCCCAATCAGCATCAGTGAAAATGCTGAGGCGCGTTGATGAGGATTTGCGAAAATGCAGTCCAGTATCAATTGTGCCCTTGACATACCGCAAAATGCGCTTGACTGCCTCCCAGTGAACATCCGTCGGCTGCGACAGGTATTGACACACCTTGTTGACAGCAAAGGATATATCAGGGCGTGTCAATGTGAGATACTGCAATCCGCCCACCATACTACGGTATTTGAAGGCATCATCGGCACTGAGGGTATGTCCACTATCTCGTGCCAACTTCTGGGTCACAGACATCGGGGTTGATGTTGCTTTACAATTCTCCATACTAGCACGATGAAGCAAATCAAGTGCATACTTACGTTGGGTTAAGGACATGCCCCCTGAATTGTAAGCAGCTTCAAGACCGAGGAAGTATTCCAATCGACCGAGATCCTTGATGGGGAATGCCATAGACAAAGACTGAACAAGACGATCAACTGCTTGAGGAGTGGACCCGGCAATGACAATATCATCAACGTATACCAGCATAAGAATGGTAATGCCACCCCGAGAAAAAATGAAGAGAGATGTATCTGCTCGGGAGGCCGAGAAGCCGAGTTGGTGAAGCTTGTCACTGAGGCGGGCGTACCAGGCTCGAGGAGATTGCTTCAAACCATATAGAGCACGCTGCAACTTGCACACATATGTTGGGTGGCGTGAGTCCTCGAAACCGGGCGGCTGCTGCATGTAGACGTCTTCAGCAAGGAGACCATGAAGAAACGCATTGTTCACATCAACTTGCCGTAGACACCAACCACGGGAGATTGCTAAGGAGAGCACAAGGCGAACAGTTGTAGGCTTCACGACAGGGCTGAACGTCTCCATGTAATCAAGGCCATGTTGCTGAGTAAACCCGCGAGCGACTAATCGAGCCTTGTGTTTAGAAATCGAGCCGTCTGGAAGATACTTCGTTTTGAAAATCCATTTACTGCCCACAATATTGATGCCGGGAGGACAAGGCACCAAAGTCCACGTTCCATTTTTGCAAAGTGCATGAAATTCATCTTCCATGGCCGCTCGCCAGACGGGCTCAGAGAGAGCGAGGCGATATGACGTCGGTGCGGTGAGGAAAGCACGACGCTTGGGGTCATAGCGTACCGTGCCATCCGTATACCTCTTGGGCACATGCACATTGTCCTGGGAACGGGTCGTCATGGAGTGAGCCGGCGGAGGAGCAACCGGAGCAGAAACTGGCACTGGAGAACTCGCTGGAGATAAGTCGATGTTGGCGGCGCAGAACACCGTGAGTCGGGCGAGGAAGATGCCAGATGATCTTGTGGTACAGGAGCGCACCCACGTCGTGAGCCGTGGATCCGACGTCCGCGACCGGGAAAGTTGAAGCGGTGTGTGGACCGGATGGAGGCACAGACGAGGCGGATGGTATGTGAGCAGTATCATGCATGGTGTCCTCGCTAGGCAGCTCAATCACAGGATCAGGAACCTGCATGCAAGTAACATCGGCTGCTTCAGCCGGGTTAGGAGGCAGCATGGACAAGTTGTAATTACGCATATGGGCATTCTGTGTAGCCGGCTCGTTCGCAGGAAAAGAGATAGGATCATCAAGTGCGGAAACATCGGTGGAAACACCGGGAGTAGCAAACGGAAAGACCTTCTCATCAAAAATTACATCCCGAGAGATGTAGATGCGTCCGGTGGTTCTGTCAAGACACTTATATCCTTTGTGTATGGGGCTATAACCAAGAAAGACACACATCTTAGATCGGAATTCTAATTTGTGTGGATTGTACTTACGAAGGCATGGCCAACATGCGCATCCAAAAGTGCGAAGAAAGGAGTAGTCGGGCATTATTTTAAGAAGGCGAGTAATGGGAGTGATGTTGTTTGTGACTTGGCTCGGCATCCTATTGATAAGGTAGCAAGCCGTAAGAAAAGCTTCATCCCAAAAGCGCAATGGAAGAGATGAGTGTGCCAGAAGGGCAAGACCGGTCTCTACGAGGTGACGATGCTTACGTTCAGCTACCCCGTTCTGTTGAGACGCATGTGGGCAAGAGACACGATGAGAAATACCAATGCGACGAAAGTATTTATGTAGACGATGATACTCACCCCCCCAATCGGATTGGATGGCACGAATTTTGGTGTTTAAGAGTCTTTCAACATGGTTTTGGAAGTCATAGAAAATGGTTTCGACATCAGACTTGTGTTTCAAGAGATAAATCCAACAGAAACGACTGTAATCGTCAATAAAACTAACATAGTATTTGTATCCTCCAGACGAGGTAAGAGCCGGACCCCATACATCGGTATGCACTAGCTCAAGAGGCATTGTGGAAATACGATGAGATGTCTTATACGATAATTGACGACTCTTACCACGCTGACAGGCATCACAAACAGAATAATCAGAATTTGAAGAACATGAGAGTTTATTCGCCCGAACAATAGACTGCACTACATTATTTGAGGGATGACCAAGACGTTGGTGCCACTGATGAGGAGTGATCTTGACAACAGAAGATGCTTGACTAGCAGAAGACGCACGGCTGAACGGAATAGGATAGAGCCCATTACGGCTCCTACCGTGAAGAATGGTTCTCCTCGTGATTTTGTCCTTAACAAAGAAAGCATCAGGATGAAACTCAATAAAGATATTGTTATCGGAAACAAGTTTGTGCACAGAAAGAAGATGTTTGCTAATATGAGGGACATGAAGGATATTTTTCAAGAGCAGCGAATCAGTAGAGCCGGCTATTTCAGAATGACCTATATGCGAAATTGACAAACCTGCTCCATTTGCCACCTGGACTTGATCTTTGCCCTTGTAGCGCTCGTGCATAGTTAGCCGTTCCAAGTCGCTAGTGAGGTGATCGGTGGCGCCTGTGTCCATTATACCACTGGTTGTCATTGTGGTCCTGATTGGTCGAAGCAGAGTTCCCGGAACGATAGTCTTCAGGCTGATACACCTGATTAAAGCGATGACGGCAGTTGAGAGCATCATGCCCATAGTTTTTGCAAATCTGGCACTGGGTCGGTAGCGACCGCGACCGCCATTGCGTCCACGGCCGCCACCTTGCCCCTGCTGCCCGCCGCCACCTCCACCAGTGCGCACACTGATACGACCATTATTGCCATCATGGGTGCGAGAGGCCTTGCCGTTGAAGTCACCTTGACGGGCCACGGAATTAGCAGACGTCGTGTACTCACCGGACTGCGCGTGCTGATCCTGCATAGCCTCATACGATAAAACGTAGGCATAAAAATCGGTGAGTGTTACTGGTGTGTTGATGACGGTGAGCGACGCCACAAGTGCATCGAACTGCGGTCCGAGACCGGCGAGAATGTAGTCGATGATCTCGTCGTCGTCCAGAGGATGGCCAATTGTCGCCATCGTATCGGCAAGGCTTTTCATCTTGTGAAAATACTCGGCCGCTGTCATGTCCTTCTTCTTCAGCGTCTGGAGCTGTTGGCGAATGTGGCGAATGCTGGCCCGGCTTTGTGCCGAGAACATAGCATGGACTGCAGCCCACACCTGAGCTGCCGTGTTGCGGCCGATCATCTGGCCGACAATGTCCTCGGTCATCGAGGAGAGTAGCATGCTCAGAACACGCTGATCCTGCTGCCACCAGGTTTGGTAGGCAGGGTTCGAACCCGATCGCGGTTTCGCGGTTCCTCGAGTGATCGTGACGGCGGAGCCGTCGTCGTCCCGTCGAGGTAGCCATGGAGATTCGGCGGAGAGATTGGGTAGAAGGAGAGTTTTCCGAGGAGAAAGTTGGATCGATCTAGGCGTATGGGGATTGGACTAATGGTAGGCATGGCGGAAGGTCGAGAAACAAGTGCTCGTGGACATCGAAAACCGCAGGCTTGAGGTGGAGGCCATGGCTACGAAAGTGATGAAGATCGATCGGATCGAGAGCCTC
The DNA here is from genome assembly GCA_036346245.1 of Bonia amplexicaulis. Taxonomy (NCBI): domain Eukaryota; kingdom Viridiplantae; phylum Streptophyta; class Magnoliopsida; order Poales; family Poaceae; genus Bonia; species Bonia amplexicaulis. The sequence goes on along the minus strand of CM070752.1, from coordinate 24,088,593 downwards.
GTGCTCGATACCAAGTTAGAAAGAATATTTCTCCACAATCAGCCTACGGGCTGCTGGTCTCTATTTATAGCACACAGTATACAACAGATCATACAAAGTTTGATAACCAATCGCTAATTATAGCTGTTGAATGATTCTGCGTAACTGCAGCCGGTATCTCCGGTACATACTCTAATAGCCATGATTACATATATATAAAGAAAGGCAGCACAGACTGATCGAGGTCGCGATATTTGGCTCAAACAGACCGCGGACTCTGTGCAGAAAAAAAAAATGAATCTCATCAGCAAATTCGTGCAAATTTTAAAGTACGATGAATAGCAGACAGATGCTATTTTATTTCTTTACATACTTTAAAACAACATTGGCATTCACATAAGAATCCAGGATGTGCGTACGTACGTAATCCCAAACATCAAAGGCGCGGCCGTAATTTGCGCTAAAAAGAGAAAGCGGGGCAAGCCGACAAAACGAAAGAATCACCGCAACACGCTAATTAAATACCCCCTCCATTAATTTCACTATAGTTAACAATGACTTCGACTTCCGAGTATCCGTTTTTAATATATTTATCACCGAGAAAAATCTAGAGCGTGATTATTATAATTTTATACTCTCTACTTGTTCTACTTAAATGCTTTAGAAGGGTCCTCAATATATAGGCTAATAATCTTCTACTAGCATACGTATACGGACTTCAAGTTGAACATAATTTCAACTTAAATTACACATAAAGACGAACTCTACTACGTCTTGGACTCGAAGCCTATTCACCTCATCAATTCCAGCCACCTGCTTGCTCGTGGGAATTATGCTGTTCGATCTACAGTAATTAATGTATGCTTGTGTGAGCTCCAAATTAGTGTCGCACGTACTCTCCACATGCATATGCATATACGAGTGGAGAGAAACCTGGTAGGCCGTCACGTCATATATAGGGTGGATTTTTCTGGACTTATGGTTTGATTTTTTACAGTAACTAGTTTTTAAATAGATTGTATTTGAAAATTAGAGTTTATAAATCGATTATAATAGATATTATTTAGATTTTACCTATATTAGTCAAAATCATACTCTTTCGTACTTGTGAATAGCTAGAATCCAAACATTAAACCAAAAACCATAAGTCATCCGTAGCTAGATAGGAGAATCTAGAATTCCAATCACGCCCGTGTAGAATCTCGATGCATGCTGGGTCTGATCAGAAAGAAAGAAAGAAGGGGCAAAAAATAAAACCTTTGAGGGTGCTGCTGCTGCCTCCCATCGGCAAGCACTAGAAAACACAAAGTAGTCTACTGATGCGTCTCGATTCCGAGGAGCGGAGCGCTGAAAGCGTTAGTTAGCCGGCCGGCCGCGTCCGTCACACTGCCCAAGGCCAGCCCTTTGCGCGCGTCGTCGTCCACTTTCAATTTACAATAATCGGTATCGGTGCATGCTTGGTCTGGGTGTTTAGCTTAAAAACCAGATCGTCACTAGCTACGTGCTGATCCAGTACAGTGCTAGCACTAGCTAGCGATATCAGAATCTTCAATCAATCTCTTGTTCTTTTCCTAGCTCTTTTTCTTCAAAACTGACGGCTTTTAACTTTTGCTACAGTATCTAACTTTGAAACAGAGTATTTTCTTAAGTTAAAATTAAAAAATTTCAGTCAAAAATCATAAACCGTAGCCGTTGCCAAACATGCCCCTAGCCATATGTACATGTCCTCAGTAAGCTAGATAGCCAGATCGAGGTTAATTAAACCTAGCTTGTGCTTGTTAACATCTGTGCCACGCATGTGAGCCAACAACCTTTACAAATTAAAGCCTCTCTTTGAATTGGGACCACGTATGTTTTTGTTCTTCCATATATCCCCTCTACTAGCTAGCCTTAATTAGCTTGCCCCCACGCTAAGCTAAGCTCTTGTTCAATTTTACCTGCGTGTTTGCTGTAACGCTTGCAATTTTATCTGATAGATTCCTTGTCTGTTGCAGCAGTGGGATTCTGATGAATGGCGAAGGGAGCATTACATATACTGGTGATCGCTTCTCCTCTTCATCTACATATATAAGTGAAAACAATTAATTATGAGCTCATGAGACATGCAATTTTTAATACCTAAGCAATTCAATCAACAGAAGATTCATCTTCTCCTCATGATGAAACGGGTAGAACAGTTAGGATCCTTATAAGTAGGGATATATATATATATATATATATATATATATATATATATATATATATATATATATATATATATAGGTGATCAAAGGACATCAAAAGGATGTATATATATACATATATACATACATAAATTCGTAAATTCAAATTCTTGCATATATATATATATACATAGTATAAATAACAGGGGCACCATGGGGTTTGAGCACCAAGCATCTCTGTCTTTGGATTATTTTAGGTGCGTGCTAGTGTGATTGAGACTTTAATTCCATCTATGATTAAGACTTTTCATCCATAATTGATTTAGCATACCTAATATATCATTGTACTAGCATATATCTAAAAGCAATTCAAAGAATTTGAATTTACAATCCAGTGCTCATGACGAGAGTGATACCTAATATATCATTGTACTAGCATATATATATATACATATATGCATTGCATGCATGGTTGCACTGTATATATGTATGCATGTGTACGAAGCCGGCCGACCCAACCTTGCTACGTCCTACGTACGTACATATATGCTGTGTACTTCGTTCTACACCCATTACGTACCTAGCTAGTTATTGGGCTCCTGGCTTTTTGGCTTTTTTATTTTTTTTCTTATTTATTTCTTTGTATTGTTTGTGCTAATATAACTTTCATTTTGTATTTAATTTTACATGAAGATCGATCGATCACGCTGAAGTGGGAGCGAGAGGAAGCTAGCTAGAGATGGGCAAGTATATTGAAAGCACAAGTAAACTTGTGATTCTCAATACTGGTTACACCATTGATACAACATATATAATCCAGCTCTCAATCCACGAAATATGTTATTTTATTTTGGCCTTTTAATTATTTGCTAACTACTTCATAATGAATATCATATGAACGACCGAAGCAATCAAATACACACGATTGTAAAGGAAGCATATATATATATATATATATATATATATATATATATATATATATATATATATATATGCATATGCCTGAATGATGTTTTGGTTCTAGTGATCATTGGTCGGGTTACAGTGCATTACAATCCTAGTGTGCTACACCCCATTTATAAAGTTCAATGGCCTCCTTGAAAAAAGAAGAAAATAAGTTTACAGAAGGGGAAAAAGAAATAGCAAAGTAGAGATGAGGCTACAGCTAGATATATATAGCATATGGACAGTACTCACTGTACCGCTCTACGTATAGGCCGGAAGCTAAGAAAAATTGCAGAGTGCTGAAGGAAAAGAGATCAAGTACACCAACCGTTTTTTTTCATTTTTTAAAATAATATATACTCTTGTATATGCACATGCGCAAATCGTATATACTAATTGAAGGGCAAAGAAACGATGATGAAGACAAACTACCAAGCATTAACCAGAGCAATGCTAGTTTCAGCCCATGTAACACAGATGCTAATGCCTAGAGGCTTAGATCAATTGATGTTCACAGTTTTTTTAAAAACAAATCCTACACATTGTTGACATTCCATGTGACTTGTATTGTCTGGTATATGCATTTCCTTTTTTTTTATTTTTAAAGAATTGCAACATTGATCTACGTCACTTCAACAAAGAATATTCAGAAATAGTACCCTAGGAAAAGAAGGAACAGTGGTGTGACAAGGTCACTATGTACTCTAGAGAGAGAGAGAGAAAGAGCAGTCCAAGATGGCACAAGCTAGCTAGCATTGTCGAGATTGATTAGCCAAAGAAACTAATCCAAAATCCACATCAATATCTGCAAAAATGCATAGAATTGCTGTACTTCCGGCCCTTTGTTCTGGAGCAAGCACAAGCTGATTGCTCATCCATCCCAAGGCAGAACAGAATGGCTGGCTGCTTAAAAAGAACCAAACTAGCTCAGGAGTAGAAGAACAAAACATGCACGGCTCATGGAGCCACGCAGCAAATCATATAAAAAGCATCAAGAAACGCCCAGCTTTACCCATGCCAAAGCCAGACAGAAGCTTCTTCCCCCATGCATGCACACATACAAAAGCAAATCCCAGCTTGATGCAATTAAGCAAGCAAGCAAAACCCCATGTCTACGTACTTACTCAAGATAATTAACTAACCACATGCTGCATGCCAAATGGAGTAAACAATTAAGGAAAAATTTAAGTTCTCATCATTGGAGGAAGCTACACTTAATTTTTCTCTTTGCATTGCATTAAGGTCTTTAATTAATTAACTCAAGATTAAGATCGAGGGACAAGTACTAGCTCTAGCTAACAAGATGCATGCGCGCGCATTAGTGTTCGTCAACGATGGACGACTCGAATAACAAATTCCTTCTTAGAACTCATCATCTTTGAGATCGAGTAAATGAAACTTGCTAGGAACTGAAGCAAGGAAGCTAGCTAGCTAGCTAGGTTCTAGGGTTATGAGGGAAGAACTGGGTGCCTGCGGCGAAGGCGCCGATCGGCGTCGGGTAGGGGTCCATGAGCACCGCCGCGGACGTCGCCGCCGTGGCAGCCGCCGCCCCGTGCCCGCCGACCGCCTCGCTACTCCCCGCTGGCGACGACCCCTCCCTCCCCTGCCCCGCCAGCTGGTGGTACACGGCCGACGACGGCGGCAGCTGCCCCGCCGCGTCGTCCGCCGGCCCGTGGTCACGCAGGATCCCCTTGAACGTGTGCCCCCCGATGCTCACCGCCGTCTGGTACGCAAACTCCGCGTCCGCCTCGTCGACCGGCCCGATCCGCACGCACCGGAACACTGCCTCCACGCTCAGCTCCGGCGGAAACCTCCCGTCGCCCTCGCCTACAATTAAACAGTGCAGTGACGGTGGTGTAATTGAGTGGCTATTATAAGTAGGGGCGCTGCTAGCTAGCTAGTACCTGAGGAGGTGGTGGTGGCGACCATGGCAGTGGTGGCGGACGGCAAGCGACCAAGGGAGCGGACGAGCTCGCGCGGCCGCTTGATGGCTGCGGCGGCGCTGGCGCTGTTGTTGGTGGCGGCGCCGCGGAAGAGCGCGGCCAGCTGCTGCTGGCGCTCGCGGCGCTTGGCGGCGGGGACCCAGGAGCTCTTGACGTGGGTGGTGCAGCTGAACCCGCGGCTGCGGCAGCAGGTGCGGCACCGGAGGTGGACGCAGTCCTTCTTGGCGTTGTTGCCGCAGTCCTGGCAGCTCGCCCCCGCCCTGCCGCCCCCGGCGCCTCCGCCGCGCCCCGCACCACCGATCCCGCCTTCGCCGTCATGCGACGAGAAGCCCAGCACGACACCGGTGGCCACGCCGGAGGAGAAGAACTGCGACGTGTGCGGCGCGGCCGCCGCCTGCTGGTCCGGGTGCCATAGCTGGAACCCTATCCCCCCTCCCCCGCCACCGCTGCCCGCCGAGTCGGCGGCCGCGGCGGCGGCGCCGCGCGCGTACAGGAACAGGCTGTCGTCGCCTATGGGGTGATCGCCCCCGCGGTCGCCGCCCCTCCCCCCGCCTCCCCTCAGAGAGAACCCTGCCATGCGCCGCAGCAAACACCCATCAAGAAGCCGCGGGTGCGAGACCAGCTAGCTGCTGCTCCAAGGCTGCTCCATTCTTTGTCCTTCCCTTTTAGCTCCTAGAACAAAAAAACAAAAAAAAAGAGAGTAGATCTTGGGTGTAAGAAAAAGCTGCAGAAGCAACAGCAACAGATCAAGGCAGCAGGCATGGGATTGCGTGACATATATGTAGGTTAGACAAGCTGAATAAGCATAGATAGATGGATGGACATAGCTCACTACTAGATAGATAGATCTGCAGTGAGACGCAGCACTTCTCTAGATATATAGAGAGATGCGCACATAGGTGGATAGGCTTGCTTATGAGTGACATACATCTAGTGACCAGTGAGAAACTTGTGCCTAACTTGTTCTACTAGCTACTACAACACTACTCACCTTGCCTTGTTGAATATAGGTAATTCTTCTCCTCCTCTTGGTTAATTTCTTTCTTCTCTTGGCCTCTTGGGGTCTAAGGCTTTCTTTGTTTCACTAGTAGGAAGAGGAGCTAATTAGCAGTAGTGGTAGGAGTATGAACTGAGGCTGCTTTTTGAGGTGGTGACGGGGGTGAAGTGTGTGGCTATATAAAGAGGAGGAGGAAGAAGAAGAAGAGAAGAAAAATGGAACCAGATACTCTTGACTCTGTGAAGCAAAGTCGTGGTGTTACAATAATACCATGGCTTTACTCTCTGGGCATCGGATCAAAAAACAAATGATGAGATTGATTCGGATACTATAGTAAAGATGTTGTACAGTACCGTAGAAAAAATATTGTAGCTTGAGCATCTGGTGTGGCGTGGGACATCTATTTTGCATCCGTTGGCTGCAAAATCTCTTAAATCATTGTAAGTGTTCTCCACTAACTTTATTTCAGAGAGCTAGAGGATCTCAATCTCTCTCTCTCTATATATATAGGTGATAAAAGAGTATTTCAAGTTTATTTAGGTGGTATATTAGAAGTGGGTGTAACTACACCCAGGTGTAGAATGCATTTTTCATAATGGAGAGAGAAAGGAGTGTGTGTGGTTTTTTTCCCTTTTTTTTTGAGATTTTGTTTTGTTTTACTTTGCTTTTGCATTTTTGTGCTTTGCCCTTGTTGCATTAATTATTACCAAAGCTTCCGTGCCTTGTCGAAAACAGTATGGCTGCATGGCGACAAAGGGACATGGAGGAATTTTTACTGACAGGAGAATACACCTTTGCAGTACAGTCGTCGTCTACCCGGTCGGCAGATCGAGTCCCATGCACTGCACTTGGTACTTGGTGGACTAGTATAGTTTATAGTCTCATTGGTTTCTCCTTATCTCTCAGTGCATGTGTAATGTACAAAGAATTTAGTCTCATTGTTTTCTAGGTCATCAGAAAAAATGTACACTCAGTGTTTTAAAAAGATTAGCACACTAACTAGATTAGCTTAAGAGAGCAGAATTAAGTCCATTTTACTATTATGATAACATATATACAAAGTTTTTCTGTAAAAAAATATGTACCGCTTATGAGAATGGAATATGTTGGATTTGGCCCTACTCGCTTTGGCTTCAATTTTTGTTTTTTGGTTTCTAGTTTATCATTTATTATTTTTATTATTTTTGGATTTTTAGCTTTTTTGGGGTTTGTTTGCTTTTTTCTATATTGTTTGCATTGTCCGTGATGGATTAACGTGTCTTGTTCATTTTTATTTTTTTAAATTTAATTATGCTAAAAAGACACTATAAGATACCGTGCAAAATAAATAAGTTACCGTGCAAAAAAGCTATAAATCACCTTATAAAAACCAAACTGAGCCATAACCCGCGTCTTTAAAAAGCCGAAGTGAGCACATCCTACCAAAAGTACGAGGACAGTTTTAGCAAAAGCAACATACATACATACATGCATGGAGCCTAGCCTACCTGCAACAATTCGCGCATCAACACTTAAATAGAGTATATACTTAATTAGAGCATATGCATTGAGTATCATACGAAAGCATGTACAATTTTCGTATTGAATGTGTTAGTCAGAAACAACAGCTTTACGATTATGTTAGTACAAGACAACTGATAATGTAGATGCCACAAAACAAAATGCATGAAATGCTGCTGTTGTTTTACTGCTAAACAGCATCACCTTTTTCTTTTTCTTTTTTCTTTTTGCAAAACAACTGTAGCAAAATACACGCGTATAAAACAGTAGACACATTTTTATACCACGCCATGGCATCTCTACTGTGCTATATATGCGCTCAAATTTCTTTTGGAACGAACACGTACACTGCACTGCAGAGACGACATTGCAGACAAGAAATGATGCACGCACTCACGATCGTCAACATTTCCGTTTGTACCATCCCTAGAAAACGGAACAGAAGACGACCTGCTACTGCAGCTGAGCAGCAGCGAAAAGGAAGGGCCTTACCTTATAAGCCAACCGGCTTTTAGTTTTTGTTACAATACCTAACTTTTAAACAGAGTATCTTTTTAAGACGGAATCTACAAATTAAATGATCTATATGTTAAAAACCTAATATTTGTACCAGTCAAAATCGCAAGTGAGTATCTGTCTCTCCGTAATCTGTACCGTAAACAGCTAAAATTCAAAAATTTCAGCTAAAAGCCAAAAGCCGTAACCGAAAAGAATAGACCCGAAAACGGAAAAAGAAAAGTAGAAGAAAAAGAAACGGAACGGGACGGGATCATGGGCTGCTAGGCTAGTCTACATGTAGCTAGGCGAGTTTAAAACCCCGAGGTGGTGCTAGTGTGAGACCATCCTGGCCGTGTAGGCTGCAGGAGCGGACGGCGCATGTCTTGCCACGTGGCGGGAATCGAGGCCGTGCGTCCGTGAAGGCCGCTGTCTTCCCGGTCCCACGTAAATTGAAGTAGTACTGAGTCTGCATCCATTATGCAAGCACAGTAGTTATAGTGTGAAGGAAGCTTCGTAACAGCTTTTAAACAGAGTATTTTTTCAAGATATGATCTACTAGTTAATTATAGTACATACTTTATTGATTTCATTTATATTGACAAAAATCGCATGTGAATTTCTGTTACTCTGTAATCTCTCGTATAAACAGTCTAAAAACCACAAACCACAGCCAAAAACCACAAACCGCAGTAAAAAAGAACAGACCCTGCATCTATTATGCAAGCACAGTAGTTATAGTGAAGGAAGCTTCATCACAGCTTGTGGCCATGGACCGTATGCTCCTGGCTGCTGCTCCTGCGTCGGCATGGCACTGACACCACTTGGTCTAGAACCTGTCAGTGCCTTAAGAAGCCTTGTGATCGCCTTAAGAGGTCCGTCTGATCCAAAATGAGCGGCCGAGATCCTGGGGTGATCGCCAAATGATCGCAACTAATATTATTTATACAACACTTTCTTGATCTAGACCGTTGATCTTTCGATTCAGGGATTGATGTAGGTGCATATATGTGCATGCCTTTTTTTTTCTTCTCAAATCGCAAAAAGTCCTTCATTTTTAGAAAACTATATCCGTAACAATATACCACATGCATATACTCCGTATATGTATGTGTGGCACTTGCATCACTGCATGGGCATGGCAGTGGTAGTATGTAGGGGGTGCAAACGGAGCAGATAATTTTTGTCTATCCGACCGGCCAAAAGATTGTGGAACGAATACGGAAAGGATAGATGGGTATCTGACACTATCCGCGTCTGACTCTGAGAAAAAATATGGAATATGATACATGATAAGTGATATCCGTCCATATATATCCGTATGTGAAGTGATATGAGAAAGTCTGTTATGACTTCACCCAGAAACAAGATAACATATAGACAGTATATACTTAGAGAAAAGGTAGTGGTAGTAAGTAGGGTGTACAAGCAAAGCAGATAATTTTTATCTATCCGACTGACTAAAAGCTTACGGGACGAAAAGGGTAGATAGGTATCTGACACTATCCGCGTCTGACTCTGAGAAAAAATATGGAATATGATACATGATAAGTGATATCCGTATGTCAAGTGATATGAGGAAGTCTGTTATGACTTCACCCAGAAACAAGATAACATATAGACAGATTGACATATCTAAATAGACGGGAGTATTGAGTATTCTTTCTTCAACATCTCAGTAATTAGTCTCTCCATATTTTTCTGATTGTACCATACTGTCCAATGTCATGTGCAAAGAAGTGGATAATTTCCGTCTGAAAGATTATGGAACGGATACGGAATGAAGAAATAGATATCCGGCCAAAGGGAATTATGCACACCGGGGGGCATCGATTCACCGAAAACAACAGTTATATATATGTGTGTAGTATCTTTGTTTATATGGGTTAAGTCATTGTCCCTCTGCTATACACAATGAAAACAAACCATATGACATGCTAGCAAGACATGGGCCGGCTGCACCTGTTCCTGCACGCTCCTCCTAGCTAGCTTTGATACTACCGGCACCCAAGTGCACGACCATAGCCACTTTTCATGGTTAAGCTAGCTAGAGGTAGCCTGATTAGCTTCTTCCTCTGGTCTCTACCTGATGGGTCCCTATCATCTTTTGGTATATAGACAATGTGTCTCATGATGCACCATGGATAGTGATCACCATCTCAACTCAAGTCCTTTCGAGCTATTCGTACTATATACCGCTGGTGGATGGAGACAAGCAGAAACCAAACGAGTGTGTACGTATGTATGCATGTTTGTATTGGAAGAACATATATATAAATATGTGGTGAACGAGGCTATATGTGTCGATATATGAGCATACTCGATCTTAGCCATTCGATCCGAGATATGCGGCCAATATCAAGGCGGATGCTCCCACCTTCGCACGTACGCCCATTTTGCCAAAAACCCCCTGATCGCCCTCTGCACTATCCTCGAACCCAACTCATTCCCCGACCCAAGTCGATGCAGCCAGGCCGTGCGCTGCCACTATCCCACCCAGCGCCACCTCCTCTCATGCGCCAAGACTCCAGCTCCTCCGCCGCCCGGCAGCGCTCTAGCTCCCCCATTTGGCCTGCCACCACAGCCCCACCGCTGGATCCCCTCATGCACCGCAAACCAGCCTCCGCAGCCGCACCTCCTCCTGGCCCCACTCCAGCGACCATCTGCACCGCCACCCGCCTCTCAGCTCCTCTCCAACTCCCCCCAAATTTAGCTCTCTAGCTCCGCCCAAACTTAGCCAGGTTAGGGCATGCCCTTGCCACCGCCCTTCGACGAAGCTCCACCGCCCCTGGACATTACACCGCATCTAGTCATCTAGTCCATATCCAAGCATGGCTTATTGTCCTTAGTCCATTTGATATCAAGCATGGCTTCATATCCGCATCTAGTCAATTTCAACCCGTATGTCCTCTCTTTTTTGCCCTCCAAGTTACCCTTTCCGTTATCTTCCTTCCAGCCTCGCCTAGAGCAATAGCATCACCTTCGTACCAAAACACTATTGCAATTAGTACGCTGTCCAATACGAATAGAAAACCTAGCAATATGGACATATGTTTTGTAAAACTTGAGAGCTGTGCCCTCATCTTCAAAAATCATCCTCACAACAGGCTTCAACTCATCATTCACTACTGGTGTGGATGACGAACCCTGTATTGGTAAAGATGATTTAGGCTGGCAAGAATATAAATTTCTGAATTTAAGAAATTTGATTAGCATGCACAACTCACGCAGAATGGGATGCTCAAAGCCTTTTTGGGGAGTTCTACAGCTATTGCTCACGATGAGTGACTACGCATAACCCATATCACTAGTTGGCAAGGTTAGTGGCCGCACAACACTGCTCTATTCGGCTAGAATGTACATCAAAGATCAATCGACACACCTCCTCCAAAACCTAAATGGCTACAATACTTTTGGCTACAATGCACATGAATTACACATACCACATACTCGAAGAAGGGGGCAGCGGACAGGACCAGCGAAGATACGGTGGGCCAGCGATGACGGGCCTAACGGGGAATCTAGCGCATGCGATGGTGCGGGAGGATGGGGGATGCGGCGCCAATGGAAGAGGAGGAGAGCAGCCGGACAGGGAGGGGATACGACAGTGGAAGCAGGACGACGTGCTGAGGGGAAGAACCGCCGAATGGGAAGGGGAAGGCAGTGGCGGTGGATGGAGGAAAGCTAGGGTTCGCAAGACGTGGCGTTGATGGAAGAGGAAGGCAAGACGCGCGCGGGGTGTCAACATGCGGGGTGTTTTCCTAAAACGATGGTGCTCGCCCGCCCGCCTCAATCTCATCCACTAATTTCGGTTTGGACGGCTAAGATCGAATTTGTCCATATGTCCATGGATTAGTTCTTGTCCACCAAATATCTTCTCTTGTATTGGTGCTGCTTTGTCTACAAAAGGAGTAGGTCAAAACCATTGCTAGCTAGCTGGCTAGCTGAATGCAACTCGATCGATCATATAAGCTATGGAGATATATCGTCGGTTTGAATCTAGTGTTTCTAGGCTTGTTCATTCGGTATGATCGGTATATTCGGTATATACGGTAAATATGGTATTATAAGTTTGGTAATATGTGGTATTTGGATTGTAGGAGCTAATTATATCCCTTTATAAACCTTCTTTGTTAATTTGATTGTCACCATGATATAAATGTCTCGAGTAAGATATATGATCATAGATATATAGTATCTGCCTCTGTGCTTGGTAATTAGCTAGGTTTCCATCTACATGCAATATTTGGACTGGAATGCAAGTTTTTTTGTGCGAGGGACTTTCTTTTTGTTTTTTCAAGGCTTGAAATTTAAGGACTAAAAGGTCCAACAAAAGTTTGATTTCGTCCAACGGAAGATATTGATTGGAGTAATATTTTCAAACAGATTGGCCCATGATTAATTGATCATGCAGCCGAGTTTTTTTTAAAAAAAATAGTTTCTTTTTCAAGTTTATTTAGTGCTCAAACAAAAATAATTTTCAAGTTTCCACGCAAACGATAGTTTTCACTGGCATGTCTCCTTTAACCACGCAAACGATAGTTTTCACTGGCATGTCTCCGTTAAGGTACGTACGCAGTTCAATCTCGTCGTTTTAGATAAATTATGTATTTTTTATGGAAATCATAACCGTTTGTCTGCAGATGCGAGAACTATAGACGCTTGTAACAAAATTGTTGTACTGTTATTATGGACGTAAATGGCATCTGGCAAAGTGAGCTTTAATTTGCTCCCGTGCAACCACGAAATTTGCAATTTATACCAGGAGCCGTGACTATGACCATTGTACTTCTTTTGATTTACGAGTACAACAATAACGTATTTACGCACACACAACACCACACATTTAAGA
>CM070752.1:22644561-22817030 GCA_036346245.1 Bonia amplexicaulis | reverse complement strand
AAGAGGAAGAGCATGAGCGTGTACCAGATGACGCTCTGCAGCACGACGATCTGCACCATGAGCGACCCAGAGAAGTCGCCGTACATGGCGCGCAGCAGCGGGATCCCCATGACGAGCGTGTTGGGCAGCGTGGCGAGGGAGAAGAGCGTGATGGTCCAGTCGAGGGAGGCGGCGCCGGCGTTCCTGCAGCGGTAGCGGGAGAGGACGTTGTGCCAGACGGCGAGCGCGGCGAGGATGACGAGCTTCTGGAGCGAGTCGGCGGCGAGGAAGCGGTAGTTCATGGCGTAGGGGTCGTTGGTGGAGATGAAGTGGAAGGAGAGCAGCGGCACGGCGAAGACGGCGACGAAGCGGTTGATGCCGGAGCACTGGTCCGGCGTGAAGATGCCCCACCACCGCACCGACCCGTACGCCAGGAACATCGCCACGTACAGAGGCACGATCGCCGCCAGCACGTCGTAGATGTCGCGCCCGGTGATCATCGCGGCGATGAGATTCTTAGCACAATTTCTTTCTTGGGATCTAAATGGCCGCCGGGTATACGAGACCGAGCTGACGCTACAACCTACAAGTGTGTGAAGGGAAGCAGAAGGATCGTTATATATAGGAGGCTTCATCAGAGCTTTGTTAATTACCACTACTAATACTAACTAGTACTAATTAGTAAACTGTTAATTAAATAAGGTTTGGTGTGCATAAATAATCCAAGGGGACAGCGTGCGTACACTTGCAGGCTCTCGGTTTGGCTTTCGCCATAGTGTAGGCACTACCGTACGCAATGTGCATTCACTCTTCTCGTGGCTATTTATACTTTCGAAAAAAAACATCCGAGTGATATTTATTAACACCCTTCTTAATTTGAGTTATCAATTATATGATAGTAACAAATAGGGATGGCAACCGCTCCCATCCTGACCCCGCTAGAGAATTCCCACCTCACCCTGTTAGGGTTAACGGGGAAGATGCCCCCCTATTCCTGTGGAGACAATAATTTCCATACTTTTGAAACTTCAGTAGCTGCATGTTCATAGCCATAGAGACAACCACAAAGAGCTTGCAGCAAATGAAATTTATATCTTGGATCAAGAATAGTTGCAATAGCCATAAGACCATGGACTTCAGTTCAATACTTCTTAAATTTCTTTATCAGTTTGTTGGGCATTTTTTCTATAGCTCTGCTGCCACTACGTTAAAGAGTAATCAATAGTTAGTTTGGACAAGGATAAAATGAAATGAAATACAAGATTCAAGCACTGGATGTATATTACTTACCTAGAGGTTGAATGCTTAGTATGATGTAGATTGAATTCCACCTAGTTTTACAATCAAGAGCTAGCCTTTTCTCGTATAGGATGTCTAATAGGTTTGCCATCTTTTCAAACCTCTCATATCTTTTTGGTGTGACCGGTCAAAAAGAAACATTATTACATACTCTCTCAATATGATCATCTAAGACACTCAAACCATCCTTCACAATAAGATTCGATATATGGGCACAACAACGTATATGCAACAATGACCCACCCAACATAAGAGATCTAGGATCCAACTTATCTGGCAAATTCTCGATAGGAGAATCATTTGCGAAACAATTATCCAATGTCAATGTGGATAATTTCCTCTCCAGGTACCACTCAACGAAACACTCATGCAAGGAATGACATATAACCTCGACAGTATGTGGGTAAGACATATAAAATAACCTGAAATTAAAGAGAAATTGTTATATACATCTAACCATGATAACAACACGAATAACAACGAATGTACTAAGTTGAATTACCTCACAAGGAAGATTTTCAGGTTCCAAGAACTATCAATAAAATATGCGGTTACTACCATGTATCCTCACTTTTGATGGTCCGCGGTCCACATATCCATAGTGATGGTGGCTCAATTATTGAATTTTGCAAAGTGCATTGCTATCATGTTCTTTTGGGCTTCATGTAGACATAAAATATCATTCCTGATAGTAATTTTAGACACCATCTTGAATATTGGTTATAATGAAGAACAAAAACTTATATTCCTCTCTCAAAGAGACCCATATAGGACATATATTAGATATATTTTTTATTTTTTGGGACCCCTATGGGTAAGAATGGCCCCACCTCACTTTCCCATGGGGGACAATGGCCCCAGACCCCACCCCCATGTGGATTTTCCTCGTGTGCGAAATTGTCACCCCTAGTAACAAATAGTCGATGTTAAGATAAAATTAAAGAGTAGAGATTATAGCGGTCACTTCTCCGTCAAATTTGTGCAACTATTGCCTGCCCTGTTTCTAGAAACAGAGCTACCCAGGGTGCCAATAAATTTGGCCGTCTGGGCAATAGTACAATTAATATTATGCATTTATTCGTTCTTCCTGGCGTGTATAGTATACGATTTAAAATACGCTACGAGATACTGATACATGGGTACATTTCATAAAAAAAAACCCCAACATTCTGAGCTGTTCACGAGGTGGTGGTGCTTCTTCTCTTAATCAAATTCGCAACCGGTAAATGATATCAGTGTGGATGATTCCAACACCAACTCTCCCTCTACTTGAGAAAAATGCTAATCAAGGGTTTCGATCATCTCTGGCAGTCCAGAGGCCAACCGATCAAGCCTTGAGTTGATGGCTGAGATGTACGTGGCCGGTCAAACCAACGCGACGCTAACCCTTCTCCACACCAGGCTTATTAGCTTAGCTTAGCTTAAGCTGGCCAAGTAATCTTGGCTGTCCGGATTA
Source organism: Bonia amplexicaulis (assembly GCA_036346245.1). Taxonomy (NCBI): domain Eukaryota; kingdom Viridiplantae; phylum Streptophyta; class Magnoliopsida; order Poales; family Poaceae; genus Bonia; species Bonia amplexicaulis. Next base: position 22,814,296 of record CM070752.1, on the reverse strand, counting down.
GTATAATCGGGACATGCCGGCCGCGTTGGGCACCGTGCCCTCTCGGGGCAGGTCAGGTCGTGTCGTTGCCGCAGCGGACACCCGCGCGCAGCTGCAGCCACCGCCGCCGCCGAACGCGGCGGTGCATACGTGCGCTGCTCGGCTGTGCATTCCAACCGATGGGCAGTTCGATCGATCTCGCCGCTTGCGTGTGTAAGGTACGTGCTAACTGAGAGAGTATTTTGGGCGTGTGAAGCGAAGGACAGCAAGTGGCTCGAGAGTTAATGCGTGTAAACGTCCACTGCACCGGCGGAATCTCATTTGACGCGGCTTTACCGTTCGATTTGAATAATGCATCTGTCAAAACCATGGATTCCTATACTCTGTCCGTGAGAGATGTAATGAATCCGCTCGTTTCGGCTTTAGCTTCTGCCTTTTAGCTTATTTTTTACATTCATAAATTTCGTCTTTTTCTGAACTTTTGGTTTTTTTTTTGAGCTTTGTTACCGGTTCTTTTTTCCCGTATTCGTTTGCGTTGCCCGTGATGAGCTAGCATATTTTTCTATTTTTAAATTTTTTAAAATTTAATTACATCAAATAAGCTATCTTCAGCTACAGTGAAATTTTAGCCACTACAGTAAAGTTTTAGACATAAGCCACAGATTTTTAGTCCAACCGAGCACTGCAGCTAGCCTTGTAAAAGATCGGACAAGAATTATGGGCTTGTGGCAGTGTAGTGCAGCCCAAAATAATTGCGAGAGCGAAGCCCGTAGGCAATGAAGGGGCCAGGATAGCACACATTGGAGCCGACTCCGTGTCCAAATGTAGATAAGAAACCGGCAGGCGGCAAAAAAAAAACCTAACACATAAATCGCCCTTGTTAGATACTGCGCCGGTTTTAAGTTGAAATAGAATAGCAACAATGGAAGGGAGTAGCATTTGGAATAAAATTTAGAAAATAATTTTTGGAAGAGCCAGAGATCAACCAGTGTTCAAATTAGATTCGGTTTCTAGCTTCTATCTAGATAAGTCAAAATTTAATTTAAACACCTCAGCTGAGCTTCTAAAAACGATTTCTCGAAGCCATTTTCGGGATTGTACCAGTCGAAACCCTGCGCGCACGTACGTACCTTCTCTGCAGTCTCCACTCGCTCGTGGACGGCGGGTACCAGACGGGAGCTAGGGGAGGGACGCGCGGCGCCCACACGCGCGTGACACGTCCATTCCTTGTCAAGCATCCAAGCGGCAGCTCGCCCAGCGCTACTGGTCTCGCGCGCCGCAGTACCGCGTGTTGGAAGAACGGCCGGCGAGTGCAGGCAGCGGCAGGGCCAGAGACCGTTACGGCCGGGGACTATCCATCATGTACAAATCTTCTATGTACTGTGAAAAATGGTCCGCTCGATTGGACTAAAAAGCTATGATCTATGACTAAAATTTACTGTAACTAAAAGTGCCTTATTTGACATAATTAATTTTAATTAAAATTTTAAAAATAGAAAAAAAATATGCTAGCTCATCATGGACAACGCAAACAAATACAAAAAAAGAACCGGTAAAAAAGCTCAAAAAAGTCAAAAGAAAAAAACAAAATTTATAAATAGTAAAAAATAAACTAGGGTACTTCATATTCTTTCGATCCAAGTGTGTCGAATGGGCCTTGATACCGACATGGAGCGGTAGCTTCGAACAGTGTGATGCGCAGCAGTTCTGTGTATTCTGGAAAACTAGCTAGGCATTCTTGAAAGGAAAAAAAAAATGTGTGCGGTACGCGAACGTATGATTCGTACGTCGCTTGATTGATGTACGGCTGAAAAGAGTAATGGTTTATATGTGGACCTGCTTGATGTGATTAGTTTAGGTATTGATATCAATCCCCAATTAAAAGATGCAAAAAGAAGGCATGGCTTTCATGGAAATTGCCTTTCTGGGGACCCCGAATCGGCGAGTCGCTGCTCCAGAGCTTCATGGCCAAGGCACTCAAGGAGAAGAAGCCTTCCGGTGACAGGTGCAAATACTTCCTCACCGTTCTCCTCCGCTCCTATAATGAGATTAATTAAGGGACAAACAAAACACGAGCTACTGGCACGAGAACTTCACCGATTCATGTACGAAGTTCCGTCCAACACCAATCAATTTCCTTTGCTTGGTGCATATGTATGGCTGCTCACGCTGAGCACATCAGGCGAGCGATGGTCGAGACGCCGTGGTGCCACCGCCACACGCTGCTCGTCGGCGCAGACGATGCCGTGCGGAGGAGGCACCGAGGAGGCAACACAGGGTGGTGAGCTGGAGCAGCTTGCAGGGCATGCTACCATTCCGGCAACCATGTTGTTGATCCTCTTGCGTACCTTCCTTCTGCACGGCCACCGGCAATAGACTAGACCACGGAAATGAAGGACTCCTCTGGTCACGATGGAAACAATTAAACCAGTAGATGGACGCATCGGGTACTCCCTACAAGGATAGTCATCATTATGATGTACCTTAAGTTGTTCGTGTCGTGCAACAGCGACCACTTCTTCAATGGTTCTTCCTCGATCCACTGCGAGAAGTACTTAATGTTCCGTAAGCTCCTCCTTTTCGAACCAGCTAGGTTAGGCTCATCGAATGCTGGCAATCATTCCAGTTGTGCCGCCCCAGGCATGATCGGCCCCTTGCTCCTCTCGTCGACGTGCTTCTTGTTGTGCTCATCGAACAACGCCCACAAAGCATCAAATTTTCTCCGCTGGTTCTGCATAGTCAGCCTCTTGAATAGCTTCATCAACGGTTATTTTGGGAACTACTCGAAAAAATTCACTCTTAAGTGACGAATGCACCATTTATTTCTCATATCTGGCTAACAAAAGGGCTCCTCGGGGTCTTCCTGAAGTTTTTATGGCCTTTATAATCCTAGCGTGACGATCATAGATTACGCACACACCAAGACGAGCGCCGACAGCTCCAACCCTGATATGTCCGAGGAACTACAACCATCTTTCGTAATTCTCATTTTCTACGAATGCGATGGCCAGCGGTAATATTTGTTTGTTGCCATCGCGCCTATAGCCGTCAGGATGTGCCCCTTGTATGTGCCGGTCAAAAACGTCCCGTCAACTAAGATCACCAGCAATACGTGCCATGCTAAGAAGGCCCTCTACAACACCGTATATCCCGGTGGCCTTGTGGAAGGCTTGCCTTGCACTACAATATACGTACATGGGTTCATGTCTTATAACACCTTAAGCATACGAGGAAAATTATCGTACGCAGCCTCAAAAGACCCAAAATATTTTTCCAACGCCTTCTACTTCGCACGTTACGTTTTCGCGTAGCTAATCTTGTACTTGAATTTCTTCTCAATAGCTACCACGATGTGTGTGGCCTCCATGTTTTTCTTCTCCACTATCTCTCCATACATCAAATTGGCTACAAAGGCGGACGTTAGGTTACGATGCCTTGCCAAAATAGTACTAAGATTGCAAGAGTGCAGCTCCACCTTCGACACAATCCAGTGAGTCTCATACTTCGGTCTACGTGCATGCACCCTTCAAGGACAGCCACCCTCCTCACACTTCACTGTGTACTACTCCTGGCTATATTTTACGATCCGAAAAGTCCGCTGCATTGAAAAAATTTCTACGGTTGATTAATTTGTACGTAGCGGTGACTGATTTTTCTACAGCTACAATTTTGTTCACATACCAATTTGCTAATGATACTAATTTTTTAAAACTATGTTCGCTAAACTATACACAAGTACACACTTGTACACTGCTAATTTCCTAAACTACATTAACTAAATTATCTATACCAAAAATAGAACTATTTATATGTACATATTAAATTTTCTACTAACAATAACAATCACATACAACATTGCAAATACAAAAAAAATACCTACAGTTGTTTCTTCCTCTCCACTCCGCTTCTACGGCTGCTAATTTTCTAAAACTACATTAACTAATTTTTCTATACCAAAAATTAAACTATTTGTCTCTATATCTATAATTTTCTACTAACACTAACAGTAAATAATACATATATTAAATATACAACATTGTAAATACAAAAAAATTATCTAGATTTGCTTCTTCCTCTCTTGTCCTCCCCTCCTTCCTCTCCTCTCCTCCTCAACCTCTCCTCTCTTCTCCTCTCCTCCCTCTCATTTTCTCTTCTCTCTTTTCTTTCCTCTCCTCGTCCGACTGCTCTCTTCCGCTTCTCTTCTTTCTTCTTTTCTTTCTGTTCAGGACGGCGCCCGAGCGACCGAGCTATTTAATCCCCTAGTCGTCCAACCGTTAGGCGACAATAGTTATAATCGCCCAACGGGCGGCGGATTGCATGCGTGTCGTCTGGCAGTTGAGCGACAGGCTCCAGTCGGAGCCTATTTCTGTAAAAAAAATGTCACCATGGGTATATTTCTGTTATTTCGAATAAAAATATATTACTCGTACAAAAAATTCGAGAAGATGCAACCAAGGGAGTCTCATGGGGGTTCGTTCGGGTGAGGGGATTGTTACCGAACCGAGCGAACGAGAAGGCTTGTCTTATTTCTGTTTGAACTTCTGATTTCTGACTTATTTTCTATTATGTATAAATTTTGTTTGTTTAGCCTTTTAACGGTTTTTTTATATTTGTTTGTATTGTTATTGATGGGCTAATCTGTTTTTTTTTCTATTTTTAATTTTTTAAAATTTAGTTACGCCAAATAAGCCACCATCAGTATAAATTATACTGCAACTCAGCTTTTTATCGGTTCTTTTTTTCGTATTCGTTTGTATTGTCTTTAATGGGCTAACTTGTTTTTTCTATTTTTAATTTTTTTAAAATTTGGTTACGCCAAATAAGTCACTATTAGTTGCAGTATAATTTTAATCAGCTGTATTATAATTTTAACCATAAATCAACTTATTTCAGTATAATAGAACGGCTCTAGAAGCGAGGAACGGAGATGGCCACGTCCTCCCACACCAAGCTGATAGGGGCCCACGCAGTCCGTACCGAGGGATTACCAGTTGGTACGAATAGCATTATTACTCGTAAGTGCGTTGTGTGATCCTGTGCGATTGTACGCTCTTGTTACAGTCTTACAGAGCATTTTTTAGGCGAGGCGTGATGTGTCCTTGGCGCTATCATTAAAGATGCCTTTCGATTATTAATTTTATGGTTGGTGTGCGATTCAGCGTGGTTGCACCCTGTCGAAGAGCATTGTTTATTTACTATTTTAGTGATGCTGGCTGTCTGATCCGTTGGAAACAGATTGCCTGCCTGCCCTTGGTTTTAAGTATAAATTTCAACAATAGTTTACCTGTTTAGAACGAACGAATTTTACAGGAATTTTATAAAAATGTACCTACGGAATTTCTCCATTCTAAACGTAACCTTAATTCCCAATGTCAGGTTTAAAGATTTGTACATATATATATATATATATATATATATATATATATATATATATATATATATATATATATATATATATATATATACACACACAGGTGGCGCTATTCCACGCTCGACCATAAAATAGCTTATTTTACACGCCCCGACCAGACGAGCGCACCCATCTCACCCTATGTGCACCCACTTTGTACAGAGACTAAGTCAACTAGTGACACGTATTCCTTATTAGTATTAGAATGTTTCTTTTCTTATTTTAGCCATGACTTTTGACTAGTAGCTCCGATTTACGAACAGTTTTCGTCAATAGCTTACGAACGACAATAAGAATAAAGTGGTATAAGTCTCAACAATAAACTATAAATGAATTTGCGTTGTAATAAAAAGCTGAAGGGTGATGCAATAACACTTCAAAAGGGTGCAATAAAAGCACCGGGCATATCTCAACATACTAAAACCTCTCTGTGTCATTGCAATGGAATTACCGTGACATCTTTGTATGCTTATTGCAGCTCTGTCGCATATTTACTACAACCTCATAATGTTTATTGCATCACTAAAAGATATTTATTGCGATCTATGTATGTGTTTACTGCACCGTTACAAAAGATCTGTATAACCTCATTGTGCATTTACCGAACATATACAATAGATTTACTATATCCTCCTTCTGCGTTTACAACACTGGTACAAAATATTTACTGCGGCCTCATTGTGCCTTTAATAAACATAACAACAGGTTTAATGTGACCTCCTTGTGTTTTTACTGCAACACTATAAGAGATTTACTGTGATCTTCTTTTTTAAGGAAATCATTACGATCTTCTTGTTGTTTTACTACACCTTTACAAGACAGGTACTATCATGTCTAGTATTACTGCACTCCTTATGCATTTACCGTATCTTTATTGGAGATTTACTGCGCCACGTTGAGCGCAAAGGGGCGATGGAGAGAAAAACGTGGTTTGATTGTTAACTTTGAACAATGATATCTCCTAATCTATTTATCATATTTACAATTCGTTTGAAGCGTTTTGCTAAAAAAATGTGCTTAACAAAAAGAGATCCATGATGAATATGCTTTAGCTTTATAAAAAATAATTACTACACTAAAAGTTTAGATTTACTGTACCTAAGTAAGTTAATTACTACATCGTCTAAGCACAGAAAAGAGGGTGGAGGGCGACATAGAGGTTGACAGAGATAGGATGTGGTGGGTTTTCTTTGACCAACCTTTGACCAAGATGGAATGTAGGTTTTGACCACAAAAGGTAGTGGAGCGTAGAATAACATTGTACGCTTAGGTGTGGAATAGTGTGTATGTGTGTATCAATTTTTAAATTTTAGTAATTTTCTCCGGGCTTTAAAAGTGGAAATCACAATTTTAACAATATGTTGAGACCAGTAGTCATACAATTAACGCGTAAGAAAGCCGTACCTGGGTCTTCGAAATTTGCAGGGGTTTGCTGCTTCCGAAACAAGAGTACTCCCACAACTGTACAAGTTTGTGGCCGGACTACGTGTTTATTCTTTTTCTTCGAAATTAGCGGTTTTAGTTTTGTTATAGTACTTAACTTTCAAACGAAGTATTATCTCAAGACAGGATCTACAAGTTAAACGATGTACACGTTAAAAGCCTAACATCTGTACCATCCAAAATCGCAAGGTAGTATCTCTCTTCGTAATCTGTACCATAAACACCAAAATTCAAAAATTTCAACTAAAAGTCATAAACCGTAACCATTGCCAAACAGGCCCTACTTATTGATCGCCTCTAAAATTAGTTCAATCAGAATATGGGTGCATTCTAGATCTTTTTCCAAGAGGAATAGTTTCGAGATCGATGCACTATTCGAAGCTCCACATGTTTCAACCACCAGTTTATTCGTACTATCGAGAACTACATATGAATCTGGAGCAACAGGTTTCGGAAGGCGGTCCTATGATCAATCAAGGAAGAAAGAAATGGGTCGACTTCATCTTCATGGATTAGAGCAAGGTTAATAATACAGCTTTCAATTTGGTGTATGGACACTTCTGTTCCACTTATCACTTTACTCATATAGTAGTTCTGACCACCAAGGTTGTATGACCTACCCTTCCTCTCACAAAGTTTCTTGGTTCTTATGCTTGGTGGTACATAAACTTCATGACCTCCTCTCTCTCTCCTCCTCTCTCTCCTCCACCTCAAAGATACAACTTTAATGACCTCCTATTATACTTGCTCTTAGTTGGCAATCCTGCAGCTATAGCTGTTGCCCTCCCAGTTGAACATTGATTTGGTCCCAAAGGTGATGAGGAAATTTATAGAGACCTGACCCACAGAAGGATCTCACACCATTTATGGCAAATGGGCTGATTAATTAAGGAGGCCATCTAATCTTTTGTTTACTTCAGTAAAGCCAAAGGAAGAGTCAAGAATTTGGAGGGAAATTTAGTTTCTCCTCTCAGCACTGCTGTACTATCCCTCTTTTGTCTCCCTAGCTAGGTACTTCTTCCGGCCTACAATATAACTTTGGTATATATATACCTAGGATATATATTATTTAAATAATATTTAATTAAATTAGGTCATGTTCATCTACAATAGAAATAGTAGTATTATATTTATTTAATGAAAAAAATTATGATCAATTCCATTAAATATTATTTAAATAACGTGCTTCTAGGTATGTATACTGAACTTATATTGCCGGACGGAGGGATTAGCTAGCTAGCTGCAAGGGTACCACTACTGCTCCATACTCTATCTGCTTCTTTTTTAGATGACATTTTAGAAATTCATTTTTATTCTCAAATAGATGACAGTTTAGGTTTTCTAGGTGATATTTTTCCAACATACCCCTACTTAAAGTCTCAAGTTGTAATTACCATTTCTCTTGTCAACTCAACTATTCCCAACGCATTTGCTGGCTTCCAAGATCATTTATCATATTTGAAGAATCCCAAAGGTTACGGTGAGAGCAATAGGACGAGGCAGGTGTATTAACGCTGTGCTTTTAATCCTTTCGAGGAATTGGATATGTTAATTGCAAAACTGAGTGCAACCGTGAAAATACAGTTGTATCCAGCATTAGTTAGAGGTAAAAGTAATCAAGAGGGTAAACAAGTCAAAAAACGAAGAATTAAATACCACCTAGTTTTGTGTGTCGCGGGAGAGAACGACGCCTAATTCTTTTGTTAAGGTAGAGCTAACTCTTTTGTTAAGGTAGAGCTAACTCTTTTGTTTGGTTATGTCGGCATTAACCTTACTGTAAGCTTATTTAATTACCAGATCAAGGCAAGACAACGATGGCCATGTGACCCACCCAAGCAGATCTTGCGCAGTGAGACAGAGCGCGCGAGCTTTGGCCAGTAAACATAAGTAGTAGTAACAGTGTTGTGAAAAATTATGACAGCTGCAAGGCTGATGGAAGAATGGTGGCAAAAATGGCACCGACACCTAGCTAGCTGGAGGGTTTCTGCCACAGTAATTCTGAGCCAGCCACGTCTGGAGTTAAAGCCATATTTAACACTATTTTATATCGTATTTACAAAAATAACTATATATACACCGTATTAACAAAACTTATCGCTTCTGCCGTCCGATAGGCGGGCGGCGGCAGAGAGGCGATCATGGCGCGGTTGTCGTGATGGCGCTGCGTTCTCGTCACCGGGCGAAAGGCAGCCTGGTGATTAAGACGGCCAATTAGCCAGCTTAATTACCTATTTTTTGTTTAGTATTTGTTTAAATTTTCAAATATACCAAATAAGCTCAAAATATTACGAAAATTTATGTACAGCCTTCCGATACAACGTACTTGATATTTTAATTTTTGTGCAATTTTATCCATTGTGATGTTGCTCAAAAAAATATAAAATTTTGATATTTGAATGATTTTTATAGCAAACGAGCTCCAAAAATTACAAAATTTTATGTGAAGTCTATTGACAAAGTCATAGTTAGTTTGTAATTTTTGAAAAATTTTATGTGGTCTAAATTTACCACGTTTATCCGTATTAATTTAATTATGAATTAAATTCACCGGCTGTAAATTCATGAATTAACATGAAAAATTCGGACCACATAAAATTTCTAAAAAGTTACACAATAACTATGACTTTGTCGAAAGACGTCATATAAAATTTCGTAATTTTTGGAGCTCGGTTGCGATATGTAAAAACTTGTAAATATATCAAAATTTTATGAATTTTTGAGCAACATTCGCAATGGATAAAATTACGCAAAAATTACATTACGAGGTACGTTATGTTAGGAGACTGTACATAAATTTTCGTAATTTTTTTATTATTTGATATATTTAAAAATTCAAATAAATACTAAACAAAAATTAAGCGATAATTGTGGCACCTACCATCCTGTAAGGCGGGCGGCGCTGCCGGAGGAGGTCTGCTGCCAGCGTGTTGCCTCATGGCGGGCCGCCCGCCCATCGGACGGTAGAAACAATATTTTTGTTAATATAGTGCACATACGGCTATTTTGTTAAATACGATACAAAACAGTATCAAATATGGCTTTAACTCTATCTGCACATCTGACTAAGACCATAGCTTCCGGACTCTTTTGGTCTTCTGGGTTAACTTATCCAAAAATTCAAAATAAATGAGAAGGTTTCTTAAAACTGTTTATCCAAGCGGTTTCTTAAATTTATCTCCACGTGTGTTATTCATATCAGTGCCTCCATTAACTTAAATAGCACGACCAAAAATCTCCTACCACAGTCCAGATAAACACACATCCATCCACATAGAGTAGCAGATGATATGCACGCATGCAGATTCCTGTGTGCTCCGTTTCGTCGTCACCTCATGCTTGTTTCAACAAACATGTCAGTGTGACGTCCATAACTCCATATACGCCGGCCATTAATTTTGCAGGTAAACTTAAATGCTTAATTGTTCCAGCCTCCTACGTGACCTGCATGCTACAAAAATGGCCAAAAATACTATCGAGGATCGAGCGAGAGGTGGACAACAACATGTTTTTCCTGAGACTTACCACTTTTAGCTATAACTTATATCTTTTTAATTATTTATCTGAGATATTATAGAATAACATAAACTTATATGCGATTTTTACCGATATAAATGAAGTCGGTATAATATGTATTATAATTAACTAGTAAACCTCATTTTAAAAAGACACTCTCTTTAAAAACTAGTTACTGTAGAAAGTTAAAATAGAAGTCAAAAACTAAAACAAAAATAGACACCAAAAGCTAAAAAAATAGGCCCGACATCTCCTCTGCTGGCTTGCCCTACGTTCTGCTATGCCATAATTTCAAAATTTTATTGCTGATGTTTTAATTCCTTTATTTATTTCCTGTTCAGAAGAATGCATGCTAAATTAATATTTGTTCGAGAAAATTTTGAACAAATTAGGGGTAGCGAAAATTTGAATGAAACGGTACAATTAATATGTACGGTTGTGGAGCGAAAACATAGCTCAAATTAACGAAATGTTGCAGTAGTTCAAATGATTTTTTTTGAAATATCAAATGAAAAGGTTCTGTTCAAACGAAATATTGCAGTAGTTCGTAGGGGAGCAAAGGGAAAGGATGGGACATCTTGCAGGTGCGTGCCCCAGGGATCATACCCTGGAGTTCGATCGGACGGTTGGGATGATTCGATAATTGGCACAGTCCGAAAATTATTAGGCCCCTGGCCCACCGTGCCGACGAGCAGCCCACTACGGCTACAAGGGCGGGACCCAACTGGCAGTGGTCCCCAGAGGAAAGGCCTAAAGGAGGAGGGAGAAAGCATCGCCTTTTAAAAAAGTGTTTTTTTATAATAAATAGTTTTTTATAGTACCTAATTTTCAAACGTAATATCTCTTTAAGATATGATCTACTAATCGATTATAATACACACTGTAATGATTTTATTTATATCAGTTAAAATTGTATGCGAATATCTCTCTATAAGCTGATATTATTCGTAAGTCAAAGCAAACATAATCAGATCTTGAGCAACGGCACGGCCACATGAACCAACTAAGGCACGAGTTAAAGCTACCTTTAAACAAAAAAAATAACATTTCCTACTAATAACATAACTTGTTAGTGAATAGTTATAATGGGACAGCTCCATACATAATGTATATCCAGCCAGGCAAAATTGATGAGAGCCATCTAACCCTGCAAGAGGGCAATTAGTCCTAGCTACATACTACTACTCTATAGTGGAGTATAGATTACTACCACTATCTAAAGATCGACACCGTCCTGCACTGAAAACGTCACTGTGCTGCTGTAACATGCATATGTACTACTACTACTACTGCTACTTCTGCCACCTCTAGGTAGAAGTAGAACATTCTTGAGTCTAGCTGTGTTAAGGGTCTGTTCTTTTTCTTCGAATTTGGCGGTTTTTGGCTTTTGCTATAGTACCTAACTTTTAAACGGAGTATTTTTTCAAGACGAAGTCTACAGGTTAAACGATCTACACATTAAAAGTCCAACATCTATACGTGTCAAAATCGCAAGTGAGTATCTATCTCTCCGTAATCTGTACCGTAAACAGCTAAAATTCAAAAATTTCAGCCAAAAGTTATAAGTCGCAGCCGAAAAGAATAGACCCTAAGTAAGCCCATTTACTAGAGTCCTTATTAAACAGCTCAGTTGCATGCAGTGCGCTAACGCTGGTGCAGTAAAAAATCCGGCCGGCCCTGCATCGACCCATCTGCTACTGTCCGCCGCTGATCCATCTGATCCGTATTAAACCTTTTCTGGTGCAAGGAGGGAGAGAAGAGAAGAGAGAGACAGTGAGAGAGAGAGAGAGAGAGATGGATGATGGAAGAGGGTGCCATCTACTCGATCCAAAAGTTTCGCCACCCCCTCGTTCTCCCACAATCATTTGCATTGCACCACTGTAGATGGATCATGGAAGAGGGGTGCGATCTACTTGATCCAAAAGTTTCGCCACCCCCTCGTTCCTCCCACAACCATTTGCGTGGCATCACTGTAAAATGGAATACCGTAATCAAAGGGGATAAATAATTACTTTTGTTTTTTGAATTTTCTTAGTGCTCGTGAAGCTTTCGACCGATCAGTGTTCGACGCTCGCTCGATTGCTCAGCTGTCAAAAGCTCCTTGCCAGTCGTAAACAACGACTGCTTCATACTTTGATCTTTGATCGGTTTGCACGTACTGAAAATCTTCAACACCGGGAGCAGAACATCTCGATCACATGTGCCATCGAGAAATCAACGCCTTTGATTTAACATGCTCGAGTCTACTCTCCCTGCCGATGTTGTTGACAACGATCTAGTGGTCGACTCCGCGTGCGATCGAGGAAAGTGAAGTCGACGAAGGAATGCTAATTCACCACGCACTGCTCGGAACAAGAAAGAGTCGAAGACGACACCCAGAAGACACGTCGCTGGCAATAGATTTGATCTTTTATTTCCAGATCATATTCTGTAGCTACAAAGTACCCTTACGACACCCATCAAACCTTAGCACAAAAGTTCCAAAAGCTTTAACCATAAAAGCCGCCAAAGCCACCAAAAACCATAGGTTAACCCTTAACCTCTCCCTGCTTTTATGTGATAGAGCCTTAAATCGTGTCCTCATCAACACGAACACGAAATCCTATCCGATTTCAAAAATCAAGGGATCCGAAACTCTTCCAAACACAAGTTTTTATAGTGGTCAAAACACTGAGAGTGGTCAAGAGGTTAATTAGAGTTTTTATAGTGGTCGTATGCTATAGTAACTGGTCGGAGGATATAACGTGGTAGGAGTAGTTATAGCGAGCGAATACTCAGGTGGTCGAAAGCAAGAGTGATCAGAAGCAAGAGCGGTCGGAAGCTAGAGAGTTGTCGGAAACAAAAGTAGTCGGAAGCTTAATGATCGAAGCTTGGTTGTCGAAAGCTATATATGGCCAATAGTGGCGGTGGTCGAAACCTCTGAGAGTTGTCGGACTATCGAGAGTGGTCGTAACCAACCAAAAGCGGTTGTAACCGATGATAGTGGTCGTAACCGACGGGGACGGTCATAACCAACAATAGTGGTCAAATCTTAGTGGTTGAAACTTAGTAGTCGAAAGGCTTCAGTGATCGGAAGCGACAACGGTCGAAAGTGGCAGCAGTTGAAAAAGACTGTAGCGGTCAAAAGATACAGAGAGAGAAGTTGAGTACCTCGGCGCGGACTGCGAAGAGTCGAAAATCGGTTGGCGACGAGGAGGAAGCGGTGGAAGCGGCTTGGCCGTTGACAACGAAGGAGTTCCAACGGTGGACTGGAATGGCGAAGGGGCGACGGATGGTCGTGCGGGCTCGGTGAAGACAGAGGCGGTGGCGGTGAAGCGCGAAGAGTCCCGGGCTTCTCGGAGATGCTCGCCAGAGCTTGACTTAAGGCCGTTGGAGAAGAAACTCGGTGTGAAAAATCTTAGGCGCATGAGAGCAAGAAATTGAGGGGCGGGAGAGATACGGTGTGAGCAGGAGATGCTCGTGAGGTATATATAGGGCTCGGGGGAGAGGAATGGCTGAGAGGCGGCTCACCGAATTAATGGCCGATGTAGTGGCGCACGATTGTGGTTGTTGATGTGGTTTAAAGCGGGGAAAACCGTCAGAGGAAGTGGGGAATGATGAGGGCTTTCATTGGCATTATTTGCTTCAGTTAATGGGGAGTAACGGTCGGCCATTAAGAACTCGGAGGACATCATTAGCGGACGGAGGAGGAAGAGGAAGGGGGTGACAAGCGGGCCCCATCGATCGGTGAGAGAGAAGAGAAAGGGCGACCGAGCGGATGGTTGGGTTTCATCCACGCGAAGATGGAGACAATCCAGGTTGGCCACTTCTCGGCCCGAGAGGAAGTTTAAGATTTTAGATTAACCTTTTAACTTTGAAATTAATTTTTAAACTGCAAAAAATTCACAGAAAATTAAGATAAAAACCAAATGCTTCAAAATAATTTGAAAAAGATTTTTATAGAAATTCAAATTACCTCACTATTTGATAATATATTTTTACTTAAATTACTTTTAAGAAAAACCTTTTAAAAGCTGAAATCAGGTAAATAAAATCTTCAAAATTTAGACAACCAAAGAACACTTATTTTTATTTTAAATTAAAAAATTCTAAAATTTTAAAATAAACAGCTGGACAGTGACAATTGCCCTTCTCTCTCTTCTAGTCTCTCTCTCATGACTATTTAACATGCACTCCCCTTTGTTTTGCAGCTGCCTGCCTGCTTTGCCTGCATATAATTCTGTTGCCCTCTCCTCCCTCCCCTTTGCCATCATCACCCTCATCTCCTCCTCGCCTCCACGCCTGCCGGCCTCCTACTCCTCCTTAATTTACACCGCCACTACTACAAAAGAACATACAAGTGCACACTACTAGCTAGCTTATCAGTACAATTCACTCACACAACCCCTTGACCTAGTAGTTCTTGGCTATATTAATTCCTGGATTCTTGACCACATCTTCCATCGATCAAGCTGCTTCAATGGGCCTCGAGCTCGAGCTGTCGGAATTGGCGGCGCTCAGGCCGATCCGGACGGCTGTGAGCGGTGCCACCATGACACGGCGAGGAGACAGCGGCGGAGTCGCCGCTGCCGACAACATCGGCAGTGTCACACCGACGGAGAGCGGAGCCCTGATGGCAAGGCAAGAAGGCAGCGAAGAGGGCGCGGCCGACACCGGATGCGTCACACCGACGGCGAGTGGAGCCCCGGCGAGGCAAGATGGCGAAGCCGACACCGGCTGCGTCACACCGACGTCGTCTGCGAGCGCGCTACGGCCGGCCACGGTGTGCCCTTCTGCGCCGCGGAAGCCGAGGCCGGCCAAGAGGAAGCGCTGCGGGCGCCCGCCGCAGCAGCGGTCGTTCTTACCCGTGCCGCACGACCTGCCCGCCGTGTTCGTGCCGCACGTCGCGGCCTCAACGCCGTGCCCGCCGGCCAAGAAGATCCGGGTGCACGCCGTGGGGTGATCTCTGTGTCGCTTAATGTGATGCGTCCTTGATCCGTACGACTCGCTCGCCCGCGCCTGCGCGCCATTGTCGCGAGTGGGAGAATTGATTCGTGGCTGCGCATATATTGCTGAGCATGTGTGCCCCAGCTTAGTGGAGTGGGTTTCTCTTTCTCAGATTGATCGAGTTTGAATAATCGAATTGTACATATATTGTTGGCTGCGCACAATTGTCTTCGCGCAAAGCGGGTGCATGGATGGTGGAATTATAAAACAGATAACTTCCTGGGATCAACTCCGCAAACTCACCGTTAATTTGTTCGTCTTCCTTCATGTTCTGATGCAAAATGGTTTACATTAACTGCGTGATCTGAATTGTTTTGGTGTTCTCTGCATCCATAATTCCCCTTGCTTTCATGGCTTTTCTGTTGGGACAACCATTTTTTTGGAAAATGGAAGCTAACTAACCGGGGAAGCCGGCCTATGTGTGGGTAATTTCTCTTCTCTAATGTGTAGAGAGAGAGAGAGAGAGAGAGAGAGAGAGAGAGAGAGAGATGCGAGAGATGCGAGAGAGGAAAGGAGCCTGACGTGAACTTCCAGAGTGTGACCTCTTGCTGTACTCTTTTGGGTGCCTAAACAAAGATGCATGCATGAGCTGAGCAGAATTCAGAAGGCAGAACAGATCTGGAGAAAAAGCAGTTAATGGCACTCGGATCTGAGTTTTTGCAGGGCCAGTGCTTGAGGATTTAATGATTTGCCCATTTCTCAACTGTTCATGCATAATTGCAGTATATAATTTTTCTCTCTCTGGACAAGTATGCAGCACAATCAATCAATTACAACTGTCCAAATAGGCCGGATCAACTGTGCCGGTTTGAAGCATGGTATTATTGATCTGGCCCACGACTAAACGGGTCATATCGGCCAAGCCTAAACAATCATGTTGTGCTTGGGCCAGCACCTAGGCACAGTGGGCCGGCTCGGCATGACACGAACAGTACCGTGCCTGGTTAGGTACAACCCAGTTGGCTTCTCCTGTCCCTTTCTCGTAGCGTGCCCGGCACCCCTCCCCTTCCTCTCTCGGCTATTGTTCCCCTCCCCGTCGGCCCTTTCCCCCTCCCTCGTGCTCAGCCAATCATAGTCCCCGCCGGCCATCGCCTCCTCGGCTCCTCCCTCCCCTCCGCCTTCTCTCTCTGACTTCTTGCTTCCCTATGGCAATAGGGTAGCGCCTTCGAGGCAGCCAACGATCGAGGACCGGCAAGCAAGGGGAAGCCCGCGGCAACGGCGACGTCTCTCGGTGAGCATGTAGGACACAGCAACGTGGTGTTCACCTACTTCTCCCGCGCCGATGGGCACCGCCGCTAGCCAAAATAGTTTGACATCCTCACTGCCAGCTGGATCCGGAGCTCACCCTCTTCGACGCTGTTGAGATCTGGTCCTAGACTCCTAGTCTTCACGTTGGCTAGATCCGCCCTTAGCCACGTCGAGCGAGATGAAGTGCTAGTCCACACCACCGAGAAGTCCGAGCTTCCCTGTCGTTGGCGTCAATGAGATCTGGTCCTCATCTTAGCCGTTAACCAGATATGGTCCTCGTCCATGCCGCCTGCCATCCTTATCTACGCCACCGCTGCCGAGATCCACACAAGCTAAATGGAGCAATTGCGCCCATCAGGCTTAACATGCCTGGGCCAGCACGGCACGGCTCATGACCTCCTCGGGTCATGCCTGGGTCCAAGCTGAGCCTATGGACCGGTACGACACGACCCGTTTAGTTAGCCGCGTTAACCGGACTATGCTTAAATGGGCCATGCTTAGTGGGCCCATATCGGGCCATCTATTTGGCAATGTCTACAATCAACTCATTTTATAAGAGTATAGTTGCACTAGTACGTATGACTATTTGTACCGTACGTGTCCAAGAAAATTTACAAAGTTATTTTATTATTTTCTTATGAGAGACCATAGTAGTGCTTTTATACTTTCCTCTTCAACAAAAGTAGCATTAATATCAAAGCAAACAAAAAGATAAGTAGCATCTATCCATCATTCATCGTGCTTTAAAAAACTATGTAAATCACTGTTAAGAAAAGCATATGAGCAACTCTCTTACTTAAATTAAACTGAACAACACTATTTAATTCAAAGAAGAACATGCTTCATGGATGGTTGTGCAGTTGTGCCAAGCAATTCCTGGGCAGAGTTTAGTAGTGCGACAAACTGTGTTTAGATACGTTAAAAGGTAGTGCTGTATTATTGGGACTCACCTCTTGTGTGTGGTGGAGTTATGACGGTACGATTCACTCACCAGAGTTTAAATCCGGATGCCTATATTTATATACACGTGAGTGTATTTTAGTAGGAATTCCTTAGCATGTGTGTGTCTTTTTTGTAATCGCAAAAAAAAAGTAGTAATATTTTTTTTAGTGAATAAGTAGTACTATATTAGCCCTGAAATACGTATTGTTTCTATTTTAGCAAGAAACGAGTGATGTTTTTGGAAAGCATGCGGTTAAACTTTGAAAACTTGTACCGCTATCATACACAAGAGTAGTAAAAATGAACATCTGGAAATGATATTAGTAGATATATGTAGTCACTACATCAGCAATTAAATTTCTACCGAACAAAGAAATATGATGCGCTAGCTATATATCCAGGTCCAGGAGTTGGGGGAAGAACAAATGGCCTATCCAACTTTCGCATCCGGGGAAGAAGTCGTCCAGGCAAGACATGCACAGATGCATCAGATCAGGCTATCAGCTAGCGACGGCTTGGTACATGACAAAAGATGTTTCTTCTCGTCGTCCTCTTGCTGCCGCAACATTATTAGAGACAGAACTCGATCGAGTTTTCTTTCGAGATAGATAAAAAAAAAACGATTTATCGATTTAACTATTAGCGATCGATGATGTGTATAGTGGGGGTGTGAGCTGCTGCTGTTTACGTGTGCATGCGTGGATGTTCCCCACTACGGTCCAAAAGGCCACCTACTTGTGTCTTGGATAATAAGCGAAGCTATTCCCCTTTCCTGAAAGCTGAAACCCTTTATTTTGACCTCTTTTATCTTCTTTTCCACTAGTCCTTTGATTCTCCTTTCAGAGACTATAATGTTTCAGTGGGAAACAAAGGCTATTTATTTAGTGTTTAATTACACAGGAGAGATCAATCATATCTTACAAAGTCATGCAGATTATTATTCCTACATATGTGGATTTTGCTTCTCTGAAGATATGCATACATGCAGAAAGATTAGGTGTACATGCAGAAAGATTGTAAGAATTATAAGATGAGACGGTCCTGGAAGGCGCGCAGGGGGCGGTTGCTGAATTGGGAATGTTGATTCGTGGGTGTGCATGGAGAGAAGCATCAATGATGGTGATGGCATGTCGCTTTTGTTGCTGCTGTATGATTCGTGAAGAGAAGGGCAACTCACTGCACTCACCGGCCGGCCGGCCGGCCAGCATGCAGGAGCACACCGAATCATTTCGGCCGGCCGTCACATGATCTGACCCTGCGTCGTTGTACCCCCCTGTACTTGGTCCTGCATGCTTATTGGGTGTGCAGTATATGGCCTCAGTTTTACCACTGCCAAGACTTCGGCGGTAACTTTCAGATGCTTCACAGTTGATGGATTGCAAGGAGCACGACAAGAAGATACTTATCATCTAAAAGAAGAATGTGTCGAAGAGCTAGTAAATGAAAAGCATGGTAATTTTAGATTGAGATATACACTGGCTCAACATCTAGCTACCAAGCTATTGTCCGCACTAGACTGAAGACAATTCTGTTCAGATCTCGTTGTAACTTCACAGCTCACAAACTGAAGACGATGCTGGGCTCACCTAATTTGTTCAGGCTTCAGAGCTCACGGGAGCTGAAGGTCAAGTAACTATCCCTGAATCACAAAGCAACAACAAGATCCCCACCGTTGGACTGGACAGAATCGTTTTTCTCATCATGAGAAAGAATGATACTGCTCCTTGGCTTTTGTTTTGACAAACAGAAAAGATTCCTTGGCTTTTGTTTTGACAAACAGAAAAGATTCCTTGGCTTTTGTTTTGACAAACAGAAAAGAGGCGCCTTTTTGCACTTTCGCGTCGCATGCTCTTCATCAGGTTGGCATGTTTGCTCTTGTTCCCTTTTGATGATTTGAAGTGCGCAAAGGTTAAAGTTCCTATGGGAAAAAGAAGGGAATGGAAGGGTTTAACCACTGGCTGGCTGTGGCTGTGTTTTGAACTGAAAAATTAAGCACTGGCTCTGCAATTCTGCATCCTGCATATGCTTGGGCAAGTGGGCATGCATGATGGGGTCAGGTGAGGCGTAGGCCGGTTTTAGGCCCAAAAGTTTCAAGGTTTAGGGGTGTTGGTATTGACTGTGTCTAATAGTTTTTGGCTATGGCTAGTAATTTTTGGCTGAAATTAAATAGTAGTGGCTGAAAGAAGGTTTTTAGAAAGAGAGAACGAGCGATGGGAAAGTGAGAGATACATATGTGAGACATGAGTGAGAGATGCGAGGTAGGTGCATGATGCATCCGTGATATCTTATCTTATCTTTAGAGTTAGACGTAAATGAGAGGAGTAAAAAAATCGCTTTGTAAACCTAAATATTCATATTGACATCTGTCTTTTCAAACCGAAATCACAAATAGAATCCAATGAAAATAACCTCTTAGTTGCACAGTACGTCTTTGCTTTTGTCAGCATCAAATCAGTAGGCTGCCTGTGGGTCTAAGCTCTGGGCACGGTGGAGGTAAAAAAGTAACGGTGGGGGCATTTGGAGCCCGTGGAATCTGTCTGTGTCCATCTTAAACCCAAAACTAGAGCTGGCGTGTAAATTCACTGTACGTGTGCTGATTGGTTTGGTTAAGCGCTAGTTTTTGCGGTTGCTGTGTTGCGCTATATATATTGAGCTGATTTTACATCCAAAAGGATGCTTTTAACTAATTTTACATCCAAAGGTAGGAACATGCAAGTGCTTTTGAAAAGTTGTCGCAATTCTAAATGAAGCCTGAAGCTGTTGCAGGAAATCAGCTGTGAAAAATGTAGCCCCATGTTCGGCTGGCAAAAATTAGCATATTTACTCGTACAATTACGCGGCTATATATTATAATATACTTGTCTTTGGTATATAACTTTACTACTTACAATTAAAATATAATTGTATTTACTACACAACTCTAATATACATATATGATTAATCGTTATGATCTGATCCCACCAAAATAAGTGGTGGAGATGCTTCTTTTTTTTTCTTAATTGATATGAGAATTTGTAGGATATTTTTTAGAATTATTGTAGGATTTTTTTACCCTCAAAATGAAAGAGACGTTTTAAATCTTATCAGTTGTTTTTATTTATATAGATTTTTCTTTCCACTAACAATTTCTCCCATATCTATCTTTTTATGTGTTAATCGGAACACAACTAGTGGTGGAGCCACATTGTCAGCTATGGGTCCGTAACCCCATTTTGTAGAAAGACCCTTATACCTAGGGAAATTTATGCAATTCTTATCAGCTATGGGTCCGTAATGCCAGATAGGGATGCTCCGTGATGATGCTTGGCCAGCAACACACGGTACAAAAGTTCGGTACATCGAACAATCTTGTGATCTGGAACAAACTTAAGAGGAGAAGTTACAAATTCCCAATTTACACAGCAAACGTGAAAATGCCAGGGACCATGCTTGCCAACTCTGTTTTTGTAGCCAAGGCTTGGTGAAATCCATGAGGGCTGGACAGGATGGAAACTAGCGTCTCCCAGATTGTGAAGGCCGATAGGCACCGAGGCGTGTGTAGAGCGCATGCTGCTCCTCGTTGGCGGCGTAGAAGACGTGGTTGGGCAGTATCCCGGGAAGTCCGCCGCCGCGAGACTGGAGGAGTCGTTGCATCCCACGAACAGGGCATGGTCGCCGGGGCTCTTGATCTCTACCGGCGTCTGCGCCGGGATATCCACCTGCTACACTACGATCGTCTTCCACACACCGCCATAAGGCTCGGTGTTAGTATGGTGACTTATATGCTACCGTTTTAGGATTTAGAAATATACCCTATAAGATTTCTAATTTTTTTTGGAATTATGATTTTCTATTTTCTTTCGGAATATGATTTCTACTCTACTTTGAAGGAGCGCTAGGATGGACTGTATAAAACTATAAGAGGTGGTCCTGCGGAACTGGAACAACAAAGCAAATAAGTCATTTATCGAAACATAGAGGTACACGAGAGGATTAAAGATTAGATTATTCTTTAGCACTATATTCTTGTATAGTAAGGACTTTAGCACTATATTCTAAAAATTCGAGAGGGTTGTGAGAGAGCGATAATCCTTTGTACTCAAAAGTGTTTAATGAATTTACGATCGGCTTCGCTAAATCTTTTCTATTTCATCGTAGTTGCTTTAATATCGTTATTTTGATTCTCTCTACGAAATAAACTTTGATCTGATTAAAAACTGCTATGTATGATAAGAGGTATTAGAATGTAACATGGTGGGCTTCCATTACCGTTGGCGCTGTCTTGGGCCCTGTTGGCTCCATCTATCTCCACACCTGGGGCCAACACCTAGCCACACGGTACGTCCTTATCCACACGGACACGGATAGTTCCAACACAAAAAATGTCAACGCACAAGTTATGCATACGCATATGCTTGAATAGAATCCGTATTCTTTATAACGTTTGATTTATACTTGTGCATATTTAAATCCGTATTCTTTTGGAAAATATGGACACGAATTGTATAGCTACTAATCAATTCGTTACCACCCTTTTAAAGTAGCAGGAAAGAAAAGAAAAGAAAAGAAGGGAGACGGAAGAACAAAAATGCGAAACCACGTCTAAATGTGGATACATATACTCCGTTAGTCCTCTGAAGCGTCTCGGGATTCTTGCAAAACATATTGCAATGATTAGAGGATATGATAGCACTTTGATTTTTAGGCTCCGTTTATTTTGACTTGAACTTTTGACTTCTGGTTTATTTTTCACTATTCATAAATTTCGTCTTTTTCTTTTTCTGAACTTTTGATTTTTTTTTTTGAGTTTTTTTGCCGTTCTTTTTTTCCCCATATTCGTTTGCGTTGTCCGTGATGAACTAACATATTTTTTCTATTTTTAAGATTTTTAAAACTTAATTACGCTAAATAAATCATCTTCAACCAGCTACAGTACAATTTCAACCATAAACCACTATTTTTCAGTTCAATCGAGCAGGACCTTAAAAGTTGGCATCGATCTCGGGATGCATTTAATTGCGGTGATAATACATGTATCTACATGTGCACGTGAAAAAAAACTATATCCACAGTAGAAACTGAGAAAATACGGAAAGAATAACAGAGAAAAAGAGGCAGAGCCGGGCGGAGGCAGCTGGTTTAGATTTCATGTCAACACTGTGGAATTCAAGGCCTCGTGTCGGGAATTTTATAAGAACAATTTCGTGAAAAATAGTTAAATCACCGTGGAAATTGAAAAAAAATTATGTATTCTGCATGGGCCCTTAAAAATTTGGAGCCCGTTGGACCCAAAGTGGATGAAACCAAGTCCACCTCTGCTCGTTTATGATGTCTCCGTGACTCTCATTGGTTGCCCAGTCCAAGTGCCCATACAGACAGTAGGTTTGGGCTTCGGGCCGAGGTGTTTTATGGGGCTGAGGAAGCAAACACTGTCCTTGCAGCATTCCAAAATCCAAATGCGCCGGTCCTCCGTCCCAGCGCCCTCAAGGCGTCCGCGTCGCCGATGCGTAGGCCCGTGCCCGCGTCATTGGTCCGGCGAGTCGGCGACAGGGCAAGTGGTCCTGCCCTACGAAAACGGCGGCGCCAACGTTCTCTTGGGCGACGGAGATGATGATTTTTTTTGGGCTTCGGCTTCGACTGCGCCGCTTCGTCCGGGGCGTACGATGTTGTCCGCGTCACTGGCGTAGAAGACGCCGACCAGCGCTGCGAGGTCTTCACGTTGGGAGACGGCGGCGAGCGCAGGTGGAGGCAAAAGGTCGGCGCCCCCGACTCAAGCCTGCTCGTGCGGCTATTGCTTGGCCACGGTCAATGGCATCCTCCCTTTCTTGCCTCAATGCATACGTATCACACCTCCGCTGCCGGCCGCTGGCTGGAACTTCATAGCTTCTTTCGACCTCGAGAGCCAAGAGTGGAAGACAGTGACCAAAGGCACAGCGATCGATTGCGGCAACGAGGAGACAGGGTCCATTGCTTTAGCAGAGTTCAAAGGCACCTTGAGCATGGTTCAGACCGTACTGTCCATCCTCGTTGATGGTTCGTGCACAAACATATGGTAATGCAGAAATGTTTTATGTTTGTGCTTGCAATGCAATCAATCAGCATGGCCCAATGCAAACGACAGAATTAACATGAGGGATGAGGGATTGTCACAAAGTACGGTTAGAGGGATCTAAACTGTAACGAAAATTTCAGTGACAGATTCTATGGAAATGTAAATTCAGAGTCGCATGCATAATATTGCATAACAATGCCTTAATAACCTCAAAACAAGTGACAGGCCCTTGATGCTAAACTGACATTCAAAGATCGTCTTTGACTCCAATGTTCAAAAGTTTAGCCAGCTTCCCACTTTCATATGCTTCAACAGTATCTGCATTGTTTTCATGAAAGTAAAAAAAATTAGGAGTCGGCTCTGAAAAAGAGTTCATAGAAATCTTCACTGTAATTGATCTGTGTACAGGAACACTACCATCAGATCCTCCCAAGTGCTTTCCATCGACAAAAACTTGAGGAACAGTACGCCGGCCAACCATGTCAGATAAGGCATCCTGAATCTCCCAACCATCCTCTGCATCACAACCAGAATAATTTTCCATCATGGCAACATCAAAATGATCAGGTGCCTTAATTATCACAGGTCCAAGAACAATGTATCTACCTCAAAAAAGTAAGGTCCAAGAACAATATACGCACAAAGGCTAAAACCAACAAAAAAGAATGATAGTACAGTTGATTGGTTATGTCTGGTATAACTGATCATTTTACGTTATTGTGTAAAATGGGAACAAACGGATAGGGAAAAAGGATGCATCCTTAAGGCTCCCATCAGTTTGCCGATGTCCTCTGTCCGGTTTGCTCACTTTTTTTAGCCTATTATCTGGAAACCTTATTGCTTCAATATGTTGTGTCCTTCATCACATGATACCAAAGAGTAATTTGAATGCTATTATTTCAAAACGTGATAACATTCTAAAAAAATGTATTCCATAAGTACACACTGGTTATTTCAATGGAACTATGAAACTTCCACTAAGGGAAAAACATGGCTGAAAGCTGAGGACATATGCACAGATTACCTAAGTCTGCGAACAAAGGAGATAACAGTAAATATTATAGCCAATATCTTTTACAAATGGAAAAACAAACAGCATAAGAAAATCTCAATGCATAATTGCATTCAACAGAATAAAAAAGCAATACATTGGCAATATGAAAATGAATGTAAAGCAAACCTCGCTGATCAAGCTCCACAACATAGGGCTCCTTCTTCAATTGAAGTTCCTTGAACACAGCCTTTGCTCTCTTACAGTACCTGTAAAATTGAGTACTTCTGTAAGATAAGAATTTCTTCTGTCAGTACGACCAGCATGTAAAAATGTGAAGATGACGAGACGCATATCGAGGCCTTAGAGATGAGAGGGACCGTACGGGCAGTACGACTTGGAGAAGATGACGACGTCGTGGGAGGAGACGGTGGATTTCACGAAGGCCGACTTGGACGCCGACTCCGAGGCGGATCCGAACGCCGCGAGGGCGATGAGGGCGGCCGCGGCCGCAGCCACCCCGAACCGCCGACCCAGCACCGCCGCCATCGTGTTCCGCCGCCGGCGAGGTCGAGATCGCGGAGAGCGCGGACTCCGGGGACAGCGATCAGATAGTTTTGGGGGAGAGAGCACTGGTTCTTGACCTTTCTCTCCCTCTGGTGGTTTTCTTAGCTTGGGGCCTTGGCAGTTTGGCTCGATAGATTGCCTTCAGATCTTACTAGACACGAAATACGCGTTCACAAGTGGAATACGGAAACCCCATGTAGTGCATCTCTAATGGTCTGTTTGTCAAACTCCCTCCCTCTCTTCGTACTTAAATTGAAAAATGCACGGTCTATTCTGTTTCGATAGTAGAAACAAAAGTGCAGAAATAATCACCTAATCAAAACCAAATTTGCTCCTAATCTTGGCTTTAGAAATTGAATATATCAGAACTTAGGGGTGAGTAGTACATCCAGAAGAACAAAAACCAAAACTTTCTACTTAATTTCATGCTATCTCTAGGTAGGCAAACATCAAAACGGGCCGTCAGCTCAAATTGAAACATAAAACAAGTACTAGCTTTCATTTATGTTTTCCATGACCTGGGCTTCGGGTCCATGACAAGAGGCGCGTAAATCAGCTCGTTCCACACGTCCGGCACGCCGGGGAGGCACCAGTGGCTGCAGTCATGCTTCCTCCTGGAGACCATCTCTTCGCCGGCGCCTTGCCGTACACCGACGGGTGGCTGTCCTTGTGGAAGTTGGTCAGCTTTGTCACGTTCAGCACCCGCACCGGGAACCGCATCCGGCCTACCACCTCCTCGGCGATCCTCGTCTTCGGAGGGTAGTTGTCGATGATTGCTCCTCTGAACATCGGCTCCGTCTCCCGTTGTTAGGACTAATCTTAACTCATGTTATTTATGTTATATGTATTAAGATGATTGAAATTGTAGTTGAAGATCGAATCCACAATGATCGAATATATGGTCGTAGCGATCGTAAGTAAGTTATTATATCGAAAGGAATCGCCACTCTTAAGTGTACCGTAGCGATCGAATCGTGGTGTGGTCGTCGTAGCGCCGTGGTCGGGCGCATGTGTGAATGGTTGTAGTGTCCGGACTTGGTCTCGCGAGCGAATCTTTCGGGTAGCGTGCGATGCGCAAGCGTGGAGTTGTGGTACGCGATGTGCGCAAGATGTGTAGTCGGGCGGTAGAACCGGATCATAGAGTGCCTATTTGTATCCTTGTAATTAGTCTGTTGAGCAATGTGCAGTGGTGAATAATATAGAAAAGCGACACAAGTCGAGTTCGCGTCGGGAAAATACTCTAATGTTCATCGGCTTCCCCGTGTAGTGTACGCCTATGGGCGAATCTAGTGTGTAATTCCGGGTTGAGTTCCAACACTTGGTATCGAGCATAGGTGCGAAGTCGCTGGTGATGACTCGGCGGTCGGTGTGATGGTGAGCATAACGGCGCACGTCGCGCGAGGTACAGGTGTCGACGACGAGTCGACTACAACACCGGCGCTCAAATACGGCGCGGTTCGCACGACCATGATGATGCTAGAACATTTGTCAAAATCGCATGTGGTTAACACCGGCTGGTGACATGATCGCCGTGTGTGGCGACGACGGCGGTGAGACCGCAAGGCACAAGTGGCGTTGGCGGCGAACGCGTGCTTCCGCCATCACCAACGCCATGGTATAACGTGGCGGTGAGGCGGGGCGGCGGCCGGCTCGGCCTGGCGCGCGATGGCAAGAGTGCGGCAAAGTCTCAAGTGCGGCGATGGCGGTGGCTTGGCCGCCGGCGGCGAGAGCACTGGCGGCTCCTTCAGCGTCCCTCTTTGAGCGGCGAGGCCGCTGCGTGGCGGCTCTGGCCGTCGATGGCGCCTGGGCGGCGGCCGGGAGGGCAGCTGCAGTGGCGCCAGGCGAAGCCGTCTGGTGGCGCGTCGCGTCTGGGAGACAGCCGGATCCGTCGGTGCAGTGGCGGCGGCCGGATCCGCGGCGGCGGATCCAACGCGGCGACGGGCGAGGCCAGGCGGCGAGATCCGGCGGCCCGGCGGCGGCAGGGCGGCCGAACACGTGCGGTCGGCGGCGTTCGAGGCCACGCCGATGCACGAAGCGAGATGGTGTCGTCGGCGCGCGCGAGGCGGTGGCGCCGAGCCTGGCCGGTGGCGTCCGTCGGCCATCGGGTGGGCCGGCCGGTGATCGGCCGACGCTCGCATGCGGTGACCATGCGGGTCGAACCATCGACGCCCCTTCACCGTTGGATCCGCTATGGCTTCTTCTCACGGGATGAGTATCGACTCTTGGGAGGCCGAGGCGATCTGGCCGGCGACGGCATGCGGCGAGACGAGGAGGCGGCGGCCACAGACTAACAAGGTGGCCCGGGAGAGATCAATCCTCCGGGGCGGCGATCTGGAAGATTGATGATGTTGGGTTTTAACCTAGCTCGATACCATGTTATGAATATTGTGTGTATTGAAGAGCCCCAATGGGCAATATATATAGAGAATACAAGGGATATTATGGAAAGGAATCATATTCTATCTCTAATACCCTTAACACATAATTCGTATCATCTGACTACATCAGTGCCTTTTCATTTCATATCATCTGACTATATTGGTGCCTTTCCATATAGCCATGTATTCTCCACAAGTGTTTTGAGTATTCAGCATTATAAAGATATTTGAGTTTAGCTTCTCTGATTGTGCTTGCAATAATTCTGGTGGGCTAATCAGCCTTAACCTTTACCTGATAAATCCAACATTCTGACCTAATAGAACGTTCTAAAAGGAGATGGGCATGAATTCTCGACGAGACGCATATCGAGGCATTAGAGATGATAGGGACCGTACGGGCAGTACGACTTGGAGAAGATGACGACGTCGTGGGAGGAGACGGTGGATTTCACGAAGGCCGACTTGGACGCCGACTCCGAGGCGGATCCGAACGCCGCGAGGGCGATGAGGGCGGCCGCGGCCACAGCCACCCCGAACCGCCGACCCAGCACCGCCGCCATCGTGTTCCGCCGCCGGCGAGGTCGAGATCGCGGAGAGCGCGGACTCCGGGGACAGCGATCAGGTAGTTTTGGGGGAGAGAGCACTGGTTCTTGACCGGTCTCTCCCTCTAGGTAGTGGTTTTCTTAGCTTGGGGCCTTGGCAGTTTGGCTCGATAGATTGCCTTCAGATCTTACTAGACAAGAAATACGCGTTCACAAGTGGAATACGGAAACCCCGTGTAGTGCATCTCTAATGGTCTGTTTGACAAACTCCCTCCCTCTCTTCGTACTTAAATTGAAAAATGCACGGTCTATTCTGTTTCGATAGTAGAAACAAAAGTGCAGAAATAATCACCTAATCAAAACCAAATTTGCTCCTAATCTTGGCTTTAGAAATTGAATATATCAGAACTTAGGGTGAGTAGTACATCCAGAAGAACAAAACCAAAACTTTCTACTTAATTTCATGCTATCTCTAGGTAGGCAAACATCAAAACGGGCCGTCAGCTCAAATTGAAACATAAAACAAGTACTAGCTTTCATTTATGTTTTCCATGACCTGGGCTTCGGGTCCATGACAAGAGAGGCGCAAATCAGCTCGTTCCACGCGTCCAGCACGCCAGGCAGGCACCAGTGGCTGCAGTCATGCTTCCTCCTCCTGGAGACCATCCTCTTCGCCGGCGCCTTGCCGTACACCGACGGGTGGCTGTCCTTGTGGAAGTTGGTCAGCTTTGTCACGTTCAGCACCCGCACCGGAACCGCATCCGGCCTACCACCTCCTCGGCCATCCTCGTCTTGGGAGGTAGTTGTCGATGATTGCTCCTCGAACATCGGCTCCGTCTCCCGTTGTTAGGACTAATCTTAACTCATGTTATTTATGTTATATGTATTTAAGATGATTGAAATTGTAGTTGAAGGCGTGATCGAATCTGCAGTCGAAGACGTGATCGAAACTGCAATTGATATGGTCGTAGCGATCGTAGTCGTAAGTTATTATATCGACATGATCGATTACTCTTAAGTGTCTTTATAGCGATCGTAATCGCGTGAGTGGTCGTAGCGCCGTGGTCGTGGCGCATGTGTGAATGGTTGTAGTGTCTGGACTTGGTCTCAGCGAGCGAATCTTTCGGGTAGCGTGCGATGTGCGCAAGCGTGGAGTTGTGGTACGCGATGTGCGCAAGATGTGTAGTCGTGGCCGGTAGAACCGGATCATAGAGTGCCTATTTGTATCCTTGTAATTAGTCTGTTGAGCAATGTGCAGTGGTGAATAATATAGAAAAGCGACACAAGTCGAGTTCGCGTCGGGAAAATACTCTACTGTTCATCGGCTTCCCCGTGTAGTGTACGTCTATGGGCGAATCTAGTGTGTAATTCCTGGGTTGAGTTCCAACACTTGGTATCAGAGCATAGGTGCGAGAAGCTGCCTGGTGATGACTCGTTGGTCGGTGTGATGGTGAGCATAACGGCGCACGTCGGGCAGAGGTACACAGGTGCTGACGACGAGTCGACTACAACACCGTGCGCTCAGAAGCACGGCGGCGAAGGTTCGCACGACCATGATGATGCTAGAACAGGGTGTCAAAATCGCATGTGACGTGCACACCGGCGGTGGTGACATGATCGCCGTGGTGTGGCGACGACGAGCGGCACAGGTAGACTGCAAGGCACAAGTGGCGTTGGCGGCGAACGGCGTGCTTCCGCCATCACCAACGCCATGGTATAAGGCATCGCGGACACGACGATGTCTAAAGCGGCGGCGGTATTGTTGAAGTGTGTGTGGGAGAGAGAGAGAGAGTGCACGTAAGAGGTGTGTTACATACGTGAGCATATCTGTGTCGTTTATTTGGTCATTCACGTAGGAGGTGTGTTATATACGTACGCATAGTCGTGTCATGATCGTGCATGTAGGTGAGTCAGTGCATGATGCATGTGTGTGTGTGTGTGAATTCTTGTAGTTATATCTAAGTTCTCATGTGTGTATGCTCTCATGAGAGTCTTCATCGCTGTCAAGATGCATCACCGGCGAAAGAAATTTGAAGCTGAGGAAGAGGACAAAGTCGTCGGCGAGGTGTGTCACCGACGGTGAAGATGTGAGAGACGCCGACAAGTTGTATCACCAGTAGCATGGTCAACAAAAAGAAGGCAAAACTCCTTGGAGATGCGTCAGGAGATCGGAATTCTTCTTGTGAAGTTTAGTAAGTCAAGATTAGGGGAAGATTGTTGGAACTAATCTTGACTTATGTTACTTGTGTTGAGCATGAAGCAAGGCGAAGCTTTTCGTTGACATGATGAATCAACTTCTTCTCTAAACAAGCGCAATTTAAAAGAGTTGTTTGATTGGTAGAAAGATAAGCAGGAGGAAGTGAAGGAGGCCTTTGATACAGCTTTAGGGTATGCAATTATGATTTCTCCAGATATTCAAATGGAGCTTACAAAATATTGTGCATAAGAAATCACATAAGTGATTAAGAGTGAGTTTGGAGATAAAAATTTTGCAGTACTTATCGATGAGTCTCAAGATGTATCAATAAATGAGCAAATAGTAGTGATTATGATGTTAGTTGTGCATCTTCTTTTTAGTCATACCATTTATATATTGTTGTGTTAATCTAACTTTGCAAAATTTGTGGTATACCGATTTGTGAATAATCAAGGGACGGTCATATAAAGATTTCTTGCTATATAGCATATCACAAATTGTACATCTATGAAATTGAAAGAATCTTTGGGTGGTTTGCTTGGTCGACACGGGTTACCTATTTCAAGGCTTCATGGGTATGGCTACGATGTAGCTTCCAATATGAGAGGTGAATTTAATAGCTTGCAAAATTTATCCGGGATGAGAATCCATATATTTTCTATATCCAGCGTGCCCATGTCTTCAAGGCTCTCCGTAAGCTTCAATCGAGTCGAATTGGTGATTGTCACGAGCTATTGTTGATTTCTTCAACTATATCCCATTTATAGTGGTGTTGAAGACGAGGGCGTCGACCTTCTTCCACCGGCTAGCCGTCTTGTGGATGTGAGTGCATCTTGCAAGATAAAATATATGTTGATTGCAAAGCATCATGATGTATTCTTGGACAAGTTGAAGAATGATTTGATTTCATCTGGAACAAGGCTACATCAGGAAGCTGCCCTAGCTAGACTTAAAGATACTTGGTGGGACTCACATCTCAAAACCTTGCTTTGTATGTTGCAAATATAGAAGGCAGTGGTGGATGTGCTAGATCTTGTAAGTAAATATGTTTGTTAAAACTCAACTTATGGTGGAGCAGCAGGTTTGCTCACAAAGATGAAATCCTTTAAATTTATATTCATCATGTATGTTTTAATAACCTTGTTGAGCATTATAAATGATCTATTTCTTGCTTTGCAAAGGAAGCATCAAGATATTATTGAAGCTATGTGCATGACACATGTTATGAAAAATCGTTTGCAAGATATGAGAGACAAGTCAGACAACGGTGGAGCCTTTGTTTGACCAAATTAAAAGTTTTTGTAAGGCCCATAGGATTGATGTGCCAAACATGGATGGTACCATTGGAGTTATGGATAAATCTATACATCAAAAGCATATAGTGACCTAGCATCATTATTACAAGTTAACATTTTCAATGTTGCTCTTGATGCAGCTATGAATGAAATGAATTGCCGCTTCAATGAAGTTTTCTCAAAGTTTTTGGTATGCATGTCTTGCCTTGATGCAAAGGACTTCCTTTAAGTTTGATGTTAATAAATTTGTTAAACTTATTGAGATTTATGTTGATGATTTCATGGTAGCTGATCGGTTCTTGTTAAGGAGTTAGTTTCAAACCTTCATTCTCAATATTAGAAATGATGGATTTCATGAATGTCATGATATTTCAAAACTTGCTCAAATGATGGTAAAACCGAAAAGATAGAACTTTCTCATTGATATATCGCCTTACCAAGTTGACATTGATCTTTCTAGTCGTAACGTTATATGTTAAGAGAATATATTTGGCAATGAATATTATCAAAATAGATTTATGTAACAAGGTAGTTGATGAGTGGCTTAATGATTTGATGGTGTGTTACACCATGCAAGAAATATTTAAAAGCATTGATGATGATAAAGTCATAAGACGATTCCAAGTCATGAAGTCTCATAGAATGGATTTGCCTCGTGATTTAATCTCACATGCTAGTGGTATGTTATGTTTCTCTTGAATGTTCATGATCATTTATAATTAGTTATTTTGTCACTAATTTTGCTATTTTTGATATGTAGATGACTGATCTCTACTCACTAGAAGCATATTTATATATTTTCAGGATACACTTTCAATTATTGAGATACTTTCGTTGTATTTCTCTCTCGTTTTGCTTTATTTCTCTTCTATTCATGTATGAATTTGAATTGCATAAGAATAAAATATTATATTTGTGACAATCTAGCTTAGCCCACATTCGATTTTGTTCTTGGCTTTGCCACTCCACCACCTTGACACCCTCACCCATCACAGCTTCTTCTTGTCGCTGTTGACCGTCCATCGCTTGATGGTAGTGGAACACTAGTAGCCAATCGAGTCAAGGCGCAAATTGGCATAAGGTATCATTTTATTTGCTATTATATTGCTTAAAACTTATATATACTGCTATATATATGGTGAGACGGTGAATTTCAGTTATTTTTGTGCTAGTTTTGCTACGTACATTGACAATGATAATTTTTTAGAAGATGGAACTGATGAAGCACCCTAAACTTGAGGAAGAAACTCATCGTCCATGTCTCCATCCGCACATTACCGGTTACGGGTTACCTCATGTCGTGTTTGTAGTTTTATGGTGAGGTTTTTTATTGCGGTTAGTGTCTTTTGATCATAGCGTAAGTATTTATGTGAATAAACTGAATACTGATAAATTGTTTCGAAAAATAATAAAAAACTGTTCTTTATTTAGAGAAGAATAAGCATGAAAGAACCATGTAACTGAGCGCGCGGGAAGCACCGGTGCTCGTCGCTCGCGCGTCACGCCGTGACCTCCTGCTCCCTCACGACACCGCACGACACACCCGCTCACGATCTCACCTCACATCCCAGGCTACAGTTGGTGGTTGTCACGAGCTAAGTGACACCACCGTCGCGCGCGGCGGCTGGCGGCACGGCCACCGTCAGACACAGTCGCGAACGCGGTCCAAGCACCGAACAGGGGGCTCTCTCCACCCTGTCGCCTCGGTACACCTCGACTCAGCCACGCCACCAGGGTGGCGCGCACACGTGGCGGGCTCGAGCTGGATTAGGATTTTGTCTGTTCTCAGCTCCCGAGTCCCAACCAGTGTGGCTAGTAAAAAGTTTCCTTCGCTTGTAATTCTTCTAAAAAACGAACAAGTAACGGAAGCTTTCTTCTTATTTGTACTTTTTTCATAACCGTAACGTTAACAGCGAACTCACTTGAATCGCTTTTCACGCTATACCTAACGGCATAACAAATACTACTGTAAGATGACATGTATACGTTAAAATCCGACATTTCTTGCGCCAAAATGCAATAATAACCTGTTCGCGGCATATTATCACCTAACCATAGGACATCAAAATAACTGACTTGAGTTAGGATGGTTTTTTTTTGAGCTGAGACTTATGGTTCATAGCTGTGTTTTTTGAATTCTGTTAAGATCGCTAGAGACAGTACGGAAAGAAAAATAGTAGTGTACGATTTTGATCGATATAACTAAACTCGGCACAGTTTATACTATAATTTATCTATAAACTTTGTTTTAAAATACATACCATTTAACGATAAATTACTATAGAAATGAAAACCAAAGTCTAAACATAAACTATCACCATAGCCGTAGGAGGTCTGATGTTACTGTAAGACAATGTATGTATACGAGAATTTAACTGCTCTTGCGCCAGAACATTGTAATGATATTCTAGATTACGTAGTATTTGAATGGCCATTTAGCCGAAAGCGACAGAAAATAGCTCCTTCTCATTTCTTCGTTTACTCATTAAGAGGAAGCGACTGGAACCTTCAAACTTTTGACAAAACACCAGCACGCTCATTTTCAACTGCCTGCCTTTCGCTTTATCGAGCCCTCCTTTCCCTCTCCCAAATTATGAAAATCTAGCTGTAATGCTAGCTCTTCATGCGCCGTTGGCACCCTCTAATCTTAGCCATAATACGCACACACGTCTTTCTTCTAAATAGAGATTACAAAGTAAAAAAAATTTACGTGTGATTTTTATCGATATAAATAAAATTAGTATAATATATTCTATTTAAAAAGATATTCGTATAATTAACTAGTAGATCATACCTTAAAAAATATTCTATTTAAAAATTAGTTACTATAAAAAAATCGAAAACCAGCTTTTTAGAAAAAAAAGAAGAGCGCAACAATCTTACCAGCCAGCCAGCCAGCCACGAGCCACGACAAAATGACAGCGTAGAGAAAAAAAATCGAAGTATATATAGCACAAAGTCACCAAACAATTCCACCTCAACCCCCTCCTCCTCGTCGTCGTCCTCCGTAGTGGCGACTGGCGAGCATGCCTCGCCTCTCGCCTCCAATAATTCGCCTCCTCCCTCCCGTTTAACCGAGCGATTAGCAGATTAATTTAATCGATAAACGCACCTCGCTTTCGCTTCCCTGTGCTAACGCCGGCCCAACCAGGGGCGCGCGCGCTAACGGCAGCAGCGACAGCAACCGCGCTAGCTAGCTACGACGCCCCCGACTCAGGTGCGACCAAGTCCCATTTCGCCCGATTATTTTTTTCCTTTTTGATAAAATGGGATGGGATTTGTTTAATGGTGGCCGCGGCGGGGGTTGTTAAGTTAGTCTGATCGGCGCGGTTCCTGCGGGGGTTCGGGCGGGCGCTGCTCTGGGGCCGATCTGAGGTCGGGGCCATGGCCGCGCCGGGGTCCGCGATTAATAAGGTATGCGCGATTCGGAGTTTGCCGGGTTGGGGTCGCTCGGATCTGCGGTGCGGGAATTCGGTGTGTAACGGCGTTTTTTCTTGTGTTTTTGGGTTTGGGAGATACGGATTGGGATGAATGGGTTTTAGGCGGCTTGTTTAGCGTGTTGCTGTGGCGGATGTTTTTTTGGTGATTTCGTTGGTGGATTGGGATCTGGTGATCTTGGCATTTGGCCTGGAGGTGGCGCTTTTTGTTTGGATTGAGCGTTGAATCGGAGGCAACTGGGAGAAGCTGTTTGGAGTCTCGTCGTGCGAAAGTAGGAGTTTTTGTTGCTTTTTTGCCGTGAGTTGGATCTGGGTGGCGGGAATTCGATTCGGTTTGTAGGTGTTCATGTGCGATTTGATGGATTTTGTGTTGATTTCGGTGCTGATTCGGGTTCCAGAGGTCCACAGATTTGGCTGTCCAGTTAGATTGTTGTCGACGTGATACGTACTTCGGTTCATCTGTGTCGGAGCTTTGGGATCATGCAAAATTTTCTCGTGGCCTTTTGGTTTTGTATTCAGTGAGTTGGATATGGACTGTTTGTCGGATCCTAGGGCGTCAGGTTTAGTCAATTGGATTTTGACTCGGAGGTGCACAAAAAACGGCACATTTCTCGTGACCTTTTAATGGGCTGATCAAACCCGGTCTATGATATTGGGGGATGGAAGGTGGGAGTTGATTCAAGTTGGATATACCTTCAGCATAAGGATATCCAATACATACTTCAATTATCTTGACGCTAAAATCTTGATTAGTGAGTGGGTTTTCAAGGAAGTCCATATACAGAGCCCAGAAGTACATCTTTGTGTATCGTTGCCACGGGTGGGCGTGGAGGCTGATTGAAACAGCTTCATTGAATCCTTGACATGTGTCAATATCTTGTCTTTGTTGCGGACACAGGAGGTTGGTACTGCAAAGGATGTGCCACTTTGTCTGGAATTTGGTGAATTTTGACTGGTGATTTCAAATCTTATGCTTGTGGCGCACTACATGGCCAATTGGATGTCGAGTGTCTGTTGTTGGAGCTGCAATTAGTGTATCGGAGCAGGTCTCAGGTCTAGCAATTGCCAAAGGTTTCATCGTATGGAAAGATGTCTTCTGCCCCTATTATGGGCAAAATCTCAAGCTTTTGGTATCGTGTTGCTTTCAGTGAGCTGTTTGAATAGGAAACTCTTGAGTGTAGTGTTGTTGGTCAACACGGCATGCTGTTTGTCTGATTTGGGGTTTTCACTAGCGGAATCTATAATCTCTATGCATATTCTTGTTCAATAATTGTTTTAATGGGCTTGCCTTTGAGCTGCAAAGCTTTCTTTGTTGTAAATGGAATCTCTACCAATTCATTTATGAATTTTCCTTTTTCAGCACACCTTTTCTTCTTTCTTGAAGCAAAAGCCACCCAAGACTAGTCCGACAAAATCTAGGGGTACTATGGTGGTTTCAATGAGGGAAGTGGACCCTGTCTTTCAAGGGGCTGGTCAAAAGGAGTATCCTTCAGTTGCTAATTTGCTACCGGGTCGCATTACCATTTTCTCGTATCTTTCGTATATTGTTTTATTCCAAGAATGTCATATGTCTTCATCTCTCTCATTAGTAATTACTGTTATGCACTATCGTTTTGAATTAATGATGCCCATTGTATAAAGTAGAAGATTTTTAGTACAATTATAGGTCAACTACACATTTGATGAATCGTCAGTCTGTGAGAAACCATTGCACTAAAAGTAAGTGGATAGATTAGGTTAGCATGGTGGTGATGCTTACATTCAAGTATGTTTTGTTATATGATTCTTGTTAGCTTATCCCTGCATAGTTATCCTCAACAACCCTCAGTGGATTGGAAATATGGCGGATTGAAAAATTACAAGCTGTTCCTGTTCCCAGGGAATCACATGGGAAATTTTTCACAGGAGATTCCTACGTAATACTGAAGGTACTCTACCTTTTTCAAATTGTAAATGCTTCTTAGTCTTGTGCTTAGTTTTATAGGAAAAATTGTTGAGAGCTGTCTGATGTCAGCTATGCAATTGTTCTCATTCCTTACATTTACATATTAACTCTTAGGCTCATTAAATCGTGAGTTCCCCTGCTGCTGTTCTTATCATAATGAAGCAATCCGTCATACCGGAAGGAATTAGTTTTTTTTCTAATTTGTTTGATTGTTTCAGTATCTTGTTTATACTATATAGTAATAGTGGTATTCTGTTTGTATTACTAGTCAGATTAAAATTATGTTTGGGTTAATATTTATATTATTGTGGAATTATGATTGGTATTAATAGTTATGTTGTCATTGAAACAGACAACTGCCCTTAAAAATGGTTCTTTTCGGCATGATATCCATTATTGGCTTGGTAAAGACACCAGTCAGGTTTGTTGTTACATTTTAATTTCTAATTCTTTTTGCCGATAACCTAGCTAATGAATTAGCAGATTTACTTGTTGCAATTTAATTAATGAATAGGATGAAGCTGGTACAGCTGCAATCAAGACTGTGGAACTGGATGCTGCTCTTGGTGGACGTGCTGTTCAATACCGTGAAGTACAGGGAAATGAGACAGATAAATTTCTTTCATATTTTAAACCTTGTATTATACCAGAGGAAGGTGGAGTTGCATCTGGTTTCAGGCATGCTGAAGTCAATGAGCGGGAGCATGTAACACGATTATTTGTCTGCAGAGGAAAGCATACAGTCCATGTCAATGAGGTGGATATTTTGTCTGCGTATAACAACATTCTGTTCTTGTATGGTGATAGCTACCAAATAGAGAGGTTACATTGCATTTTTCCCAAACAGGTTCCTTTTGCACGGTCATCACTCAACCATGATGACATATTTATTTTAGATACAAAGTCCAAGATATTCCAATTCAATGGATCAAATTCAAGTATTCAGGAAAGGGCTAAAGCCCTTGAGGTTGTGCAATATCTCAAAGACACCAACCATGAGGGCAAATGTGAAGTATCTGCGGTTGGTAAGTTCACTTTCGCCTTTCGGGCAAAAGGTTTTACATGGACAAAGTCCTTTTTTTTTATTTCAGAATTGTAATTTAAGCTTTTAAATAGAGGATGGCAAGTTGATGGCAGACGCTGATGCTGGTGAATTCTGGGGTCTCTTTGGCGGATTTGCTCCTCTGCCAAGAAAGATCTTTTCTGAGCTTAATGGAAAAGATCCTACATTCCCTTCAAAGCTGCTCTGGTAATATATCACAGGAGACAAATTATATGGAAATTTAATTCTGTTTCAATAAATGTGTTCTCTTCTATTTTTTTGGGTTATGTTACATGTTTGTTTTTGCTTCTGATGAAATGTTCTTTTCTGTTGTATTTTCAGTGTCAATAAGGGCCAAACATTTTCTGTGGATTGTGAAGTTCTACAAAGAGAGCTGCTAGATTCAACAAAGTGCTACCTGCTGGACTGTGGATCCGAAATTTATGTCTGGATGGGTAGAGAAACATCGCTTGAAGAGAGGAAACGAGCAGGCTCTGCTGCTGAGGTAACATTGTCTTGCTTCTGCTTTCTTGTCTGAGTGCTTATGATGGCTTCTGATAATTTGGATGCTCAAATTAATGACATGCCATACATGATTGGGAGATGAAGGGCCCATTTGGTTCATAGCCAGATTAATCAGTTACCACAACTTAGGCAAAGTTTGGAAAAAAAATCCTACAGCAGGTGGACCACAGAGCTAATTAAGTTAGAAATGCCATCACTGTGGCAATGAACCATACATTTTCCTAAGGAAGTGTGGCCACCTATTGCTATGTGTTAGAGTTGTAATCTTATTTTTCCAGTCGTGGTCGTAGTCTTGGTCATGTACGAGTGGTCGGTGTCGTGAACGAGTCTGGCCGTGGTCGTATACGAGTCCAGGTCATGGTCGTATACGAGTTCGAGTCGTGGTCATAGACGAGTCCGCTTCACAGTCGTAGTCGAGTTCGAGTAATAGTCGTGGTCGTAACCGAGTCGGAGTCGTAGAGTAGGGTATAAAAGGCAGAGCCATGTAACCGAGAGAGCACGGCGAAAAAGAGAGGCGAGAAGGGTGAGAGGCCAAGAGCGATCGGTATGATCGAGAGAAAGAAATAAAGAGAAGAGAAGAACGGTTTGGCTCTGGAAGTCTATCGAGTTCATTGTGTTCACAGACGTGGTCGTAAACAGGGTTACGACCACGGCAACGAGCGAAGGTGTTCGCAGTGCTGAAGACGTGGTCGTAAAGGAGTTACGACCACGGTCACAGAATTGAAGACGTGGCCATAAGTCGTTACGACCACAGCAAGAAGACGTGGTCGTAAGTCAATACGACCATAGCGAAGACGTGGTCGTAAGTCGTTACGACCACAGCGGTCGACAAAATCACTGCGTGGTCGTAAGGAGCTACGACTACGGTGATCGACCATGGTCGAAGGAAGTGCAGCACAGAGGCAGTGAATGTGGTCGTAACTTCAGCTTAAGTTTACGGCTACGTGGTTGGAGCAGTGAAGAGTGATCGGAGAGGTCACAACGTGGTCGTAACGACTGTCAGCTGGGTCGGTAAACCAGTAGGGGTCGTAGCAACACATGAGGTGGTCGTAGCCACTACAACGTGGTCGTACGGCTACAGGAGGTGGTCGTAGCGGCCAGAAGGAGGTCGTAGAGATCTTGGAGAAGTCGTAAAGGCTATAACACTATGTTTAGGCGTGGGGCATGGCATAGTTAGGCATCAAACCAGACACCATCCATCTATGTTCTGACTTACCCAGATTAGTAATTTGAATTTTTTATGCTGACTATGCTCTTTGTCATGGTGGTGCTTATCTGTGAGCCAAGTTCAAATCTGAGTGCACGAAAAGTTTTTTTAACCAGCCAGTTCAACTTTACAGTTTGCTTGTAGGTTAGTTCACTGTGACCTACAACCTTGCATTCTCACTTCTGCAGGAATTACTTCGAGAAGGAAATCGGCCAAAATCTCATATTATTCGTCTGATGGAAGGATTTGAGACTGTCATATTCCGATCAAAGTTTGATAAATGGCCCAAGAAAGCTGATGCAGTTGTGTCAGACGAGAGCAGAGGAAAAGTTGCCAGTTAGCATCTATGTCATGGATTAGTTTTTGTTTTATTTTCTGTCACTGGTAAAACTTGTTGATAAATAAATTTCCTTCTGTAGGTCTTCTTAAGCGGCAGGGATTTAATGTGAAGGGTCTAGCAAAAGCTGCTCCTGTGAAGGAAGAGCCTCAACCTCAAATTGATTGCACAGGCAACTTACAGGTCAGTTAAATTTCCTTTCTTGCTAAACATTTGCAATCAGACCAAATCCAGTTATGGCTGTTGCATTCTTGTTTGTGAGCTCTTGTGAGAATAACAACTATATGCTGGAACAAGTTTGTTGGTTAAGTTTCATTTAGACATACAAAATCTGAAGTTGGGTACGTCTTACAGGTTTGGCGTGTGAATGACAGTGAAAAGACTTTTCTTTCATTCTCTGAGCAATGCAAGTTCTACAATGGAGATTGTTACATATTTCAATATAGCTACCCTGGTGATGATGGAGAGGAATGTCTCATTGGTACTTGGTTTGGAAAAAACAGTGTTCAGGTAACTGTTTGATGCATTTTCCTTTTTTTTGGTAGTAGCACACATGATTTGAAACAACGGTAATGCATAATGGCTGTGCGAATGTACTGGATTGACAACTGATTCAGGGGAATTAGTGAATTATGACTTATCTTGCTTCCCAGCTTTATCTCCCTGTACAGTAATGTAGGAGACTCATGAAGGCAATCATTGTGTTCTTTTGTGAATTGGTTATCTTTTCTTCATGCAGTTCGAACCTGTACTGTATCAAAAATTCAACTATGCCTTCTGCATTGTGATAAGTGGGAACATATTTACCATTCTTTTGCTCCTACGGAGGAAAGGCTCTAGATTATTAAGAATATGAGCATACAGCATTTCTAGTCATACGAGATGGTCTTGATGAGTATGAGAGTATCTAGTAACTTGGCATTGATTCTGTTTTGCTGTATTCTACAGACATTTATAAATTGGGGGTAGCTGTTCTGAGGCCCAATCATTCACAACCCTTTGAAAACTTTCATTTGTACATTGAACGCTCTCAAGCTGGAGCATAATGACCTAATCACGTGTTTCTTCCCCCTTTTTTCTGATAACAGGAGGAGAGGACTGCAGCCACTTCACTTGCTAACAAGATGGTCGAGTCTCTAAAATTTCAGGCAGTTCTGGTAAAACTTTTCCAGCTTTGTCTGAAAGATGTGTAAAATCTTGGTTCAATATCTTAATCTCAAAATTCTCTGGTTATCACAGGTTCGACTTTATGAAGGAAAAGAACCCATTGAGTTTTTCTCAATATTTCAGAACTTGGTTATATTCAAGGTTGGTCTTTTACTAATTCTTGTGATCAAGCTTCACTGTCCTATTTTTTGCCAAGTGTATCTTTGTGACAATATGATTGTTGCACCTGTGTATTTTAAAATTTTCCAATAAATACAGGGTGGTGCTAGTACTGGGTATAAGAAATTTGTCTCAGAAAACGGCATTGAGGATGATACAT
This sequence comes from Bonia amplexicaulis, assembly GCA_036346245.1. Classification (NCBI taxonomy): domain Eukaryota; kingdom Viridiplantae; phylum Streptophyta; class Magnoliopsida; order Poales; family Poaceae; genus Bonia; species Bonia amplexicaulis. The sequence continues at coordinate 22,772,795 of CM070752.1, read as the reverse complement.
ATTCAGAAAATGGGGTTGCACTTTTCCGGATTCAAGGTTCAGGACCAGATAATATGCAAGCAATTCAAGTTGATACAGTACGTTCTGTTTCAATCTATTTTCACTGGACAAAGCATCATGTTCATGTTATGACCACTTTATCTTAGCAGGATGCGTTTTACTTTTACTACATGTTGTAATTATGATATGGTACTTCTTACCAGGCAGCACCATCGCTGAACTCTTCTTACTGTTACATACTACATGATGGAGATACAGTATTTACGTGGATTGGGAACCTAAGCTCGTCAATGGACCAAGAGCTTGCTGAGAGGCAGCTAGATGTGATCAAGGTATGAGGAATGCACTTCATATGATTATTTTCATTGAGGTGTTGTTTGTGTTTATTTCCCAATTGTATCTAGCTTCAATGTTCATGGTAGTCAGTGATGATTAAACATTTTTTTGAAATGTTATATGGATAGTTAGTTACTACATGTATGAGTAGTTACTATAACCATCCATGTTCATTTTGTAATAATATGATTTATGTTTTCTTATTTCTTTGGTACATGATCCTTTTGTAACAATATGATGCACATCTTCATACAACATAATTTATGTTTTCTGGTTTCATTGGTACAATTTCCACATTGCTTCACGTCAACTGTACCTGACTAGCATCAAACGGACACCATGTGTGACAGTATATACAATTCTACAGCATGCCACTGAAAGTTTAACATAGTTATTGCAGTAATCTAGTAAATATTCACTGCCTGACATATCTGCTTCCTAATTATATTTGCCGAACTTAGATATCAGCTTAATGAATGTTTTGTAGATACTATATGTTTGTACTTTACCTGAGCATGTAACAGTTTTGATTGCTCTGCTCTTATCAAATAAACTATAATAAAACTGACTCTTTCCATTCTGCTCATCCAATATATTATATGCAGCCGAATCTTCAGTCCAGATTGCTGAAGGAAGGATCAGAATACGATCAGTTTTGGAAGTTACTTGGAGTCAAGTCTGAGTACCCCAGCCAGAAGATTGCGAGAGATCAAGAAAGTGATCCTCATTTGTTCTCTTGTACTTTTTCTTCAAAAGGTAAGAAAAGTTCATAAGTTCTCTTAGTCTTTATCATTCAATGTGTACCTTACTTATCTGCATGTCCTCTTTTTGAATCAATGTTCTCTGCGACATACATGGGGGTAATGAAGGGGTGCTTAAGGTGAGCAATTCTGAACTTCATATGTTATTATCGTAAAAATAAGACAGTGTGATGAAAATTAATGCTATTGCAGGTTAGAGAAATATTCAACTTCACTCAAGATGATCTGATGACGGAGGACATATTTATTTTGGACTGTCATTCATGTGTGTTCATATGGGTTGGACAACATGTGGACACAAAAATACGAGCGCAAGCTTTGAGCATTGGAGAGGTATAGGATAATCTCATGATTTCTTTGCACAAATGCTATAACAGAGAAAGCAAAGTCCATTTTTTAAAATTTACATTGAATTATTAAACTTCCTTTTTTGCCAGAAATTTCTAGAACTTGACATTTTAATGGAGAATTTATCACGAGAAAAACCACTTTATGTCATCACTGAAGGAAGCGAGCCCCAATTTTTCACCAGGTTCTTCACTTGGGACTCTGCAAAATCAGCCGTAAGCATTTTCCTCATAAGTTCGAGTGGTTTTGGTATTGTGTAAACTTCAGATGCCAATCTCATGTGTTCTGCCTTATAAATTGTTTCAGATGCATGGTAATTCATTTGAAAGGAGGCTGTCTATAGTGAAGGATGGAGCAAAACCAAGAATAGATGTAAGATTTCTGTACCTGATATTGATAATTGTTTTGGTTAGCTTTTGAATCTCCTAAATTATCTCTCATCCTGCTATGTTAGATGGTTGCGATCAAAGGTTATCCTGACTTGTTCCACATGTCCAGCATAGCTATTGTGTATTTCTTTCAAGTTATGGCAGCATTATACATTGGAAAATTTATTTTTGGAAAGGTTATGGGTTGGTGCTCACTGGGATAACCTCGTGATACCATTGGTGCATGTTTCAATGGCTATATTTTGCTAGTTATTTACATTTTTTTGTCGAACCCACGAAGAAGTGAGGCAAAAATGCTATGGTTTGATATAAAATTTGAGCACTTGGTTGACACTTTGTATTGTACATGAACATACTACGTAGCAAATTGGCATTACCAGGTGGCACATGCTGACTTGCATTGCTTCTCATAAGTTCAGTTGCCTAATGCTATTTCTCCTAGAATAAGGTTAACTCTTGGTCATATAATTTGTAGAAACCTAAAAGAAGGCCAACAACATCATCACACACTGGAAGATCCAGTGTACCTGATAAATCTCAGCGGTCCAGAAGCATGTCGTTCAGTCCTGACCGTGTAAGAGTTAGAGGAAGATCACCTGCATTCAATGCATTGGCTGCTAACTTTGAGAACCCAAATACCCGAAATCTATCAACCCCTCCACCAGTTGTTAGAAAACCGTTTCCAAAGTCTGCCTCCCCTGATTCTGCAAAGCCACCTCCGAGGACTGCTTCAATCGCTGCAATTTCTGCTTCTTTCGAGCGGCCTAGGCCAAATCTGATACCAAAATCAATTAAAGGTATGCTTGCATCCTTAGAAAGGAGTAGAGTTATTTTACGTTTCAAACATGCTTCTCTTACCTGCTCTATTCTTTTGGTGTCAAGTGAGTCCTGATGCAAGCAAACCCCAACCTGAAGCAAACAAACCTAAACCAGAGGCAAATGCTAAGGAGAGTGGCCCTGTGAAGGATAGTCAAATTGTAACTCCAACGATACAGCAAGATGTAAAGGAGGGTCAGCCAGAAGATGAGGAAGGGCTTCCGGTATACCCATATGAACGCTTGAGGACATCTTCCACCAATCCTGCCACAGACATTGATGTAACTAGGCGTGAGGTAAATCCTGCTGTTCTTCTGACCCCTATGGTCTAAGCCTCCTTGAAATCTAACACTACTACACTGGCACATTGCAGACATATCTATCTGTGGCGGGGTTCAGGGAGAAGTTTGGGATGACAAAGGAGGCTTTTGCGAAGCTACCAAAGTGGAAGCAGAATAGGCTCAAGATCGCACTCCAGCTGTTTTGAAATCTGCTACTGTGAAACGCTGTTATCTCTGCTGAGTGAAATAACACGGTAGTGTAGCCTATCTGGGTCAAGGGACCCTTGGTAGGTTTCAGCGGGGCAGGAACAGTGAGTTTTTAGCTGCTCATGCTCCTGAATTGTGTTGTTCACTGACAATTTTTCATGGTGTGTTGGATTGCTGCATTAGCGGTCCAGTTACTCCAATTCTTTCCCATTCCAAGGTCACAGGTTTGGTTGTGAGCTTGCAATCCTTTCGCCCCTTGAAGCCTCAGATCTGTTTTTTTTAAGCTAGAGAGATCCCAACATAATAAGGTTTACTTATATGATGTGCTTTAGGCAACGGAAAATGGTGTACAAAAGAGTTTGTAAAATATTTTCCAGTGGCTGTTGTCTTGTACTTCCAATTTACTTCTTTAACGAATCATTTGTGTTATTACTAGGGGTGGCAAAAAAGCCTGAGACTCGTGAGTTGGCTCGGCTAGTTGAAGGCTCGGCTCGGCTCGTGGCACAAACGAGCCAAGCGGAGCCAGTGTTTTAACTCGGTCCGCTAAGGTTTTAACTCGGTCCGCTAACGAACCATATGGTAGCCCCTGGAGGTACCGCTCATCCAACCACCTCGAGAGTGCTGCAAATCCAGGGCCCCGAGGCCATCCCCCGCCAGGTGATTAACGTCATCACGAGCAGGTCGCCCCTTGAATTCCCCTTCGAGAGACAGTGGAGGGCCTACACATGTCAGGTTCATCACGTTGCCACATACCCTACACACATGTCAAATTCAGTAATATATTTTGAGAAACCAGTTCCAGTGGTATTGGATGATTATATCAGGCATTCCTCGGGTTGTGGAGTGATCCCTTAGGTGAAAGCACACATGTTTGCATGGCTGCTTAAAAGAAGTATTCAAATATCACAACAGAAGAATTATACATAGATGAATGTTCACTGTTTCAGAATGACCAAAATACCCTTCCTATAAAATATTTAGTGCAATAATCATATTTTAATCACAGCCTCTATTGCTTTAAAGTTTGTGCAAATATTTACAGAGCATAGAAGCATTTCGCCTAATCTCCTATCAATCATGTTACTCTTTGTTCCTGTCATTAGTATATTGGGTTGCCTTTATATCATTGAACTTGTTACTTGTATTAACTATCATGTCCTTATAATATACAATCTGATTAGCACCGAACCTTTTAGTCTTATCAATGTGATGAAGCGCACATTATGCTCTATTTTGGAACAAGCTTGCTATGTTAACTGCATGTGCAAGCACACACAAAAACCTGCTATTGGATGTTCCTGTTGACAATTCATTAATCATGTTGAAATCATTGATGCAGGGTCTGTCTGCTTGTCTCCTTGACTGATTATGATTGTGAATAATGTATTTTAGTGTAGAAACTTTACCCATTATCATTTTGTGAAATCTGGATAAGCACTGAATGAATTTTTTCAATGGACGTACCGAATTCGAACTGTTTTCCAAATTATAGCTACATAGTGTATATGTCTTTTGTTGACTTAGATGCTGAGAAGGTTGTAATTAGTGCATGTGATTGCCTTAAAACTTATTCATAGAATAAATGTTAACCAATCCTCACTCTTTGTGCAGTGGGTGATTCTGATGTTGATCGCGCAAGAAATCTCATGATACCAACCGAGCTGGTTGTTATAGTCGGGATGCTATCATCATGTTGAGGTGCTGTCATCCATGGTCAAACTTCAGTGGTTCCTGCTTCTCCCTCACATGGCTGTGGATTAGCATGCTAAATGGGAAGCCATCTGTGATTATTAGTCTTGTCTGCCACTGTTATGTGGTCATCTTGACATGATAGTTTTCCACATACATTCCATGATCTCACTTTCGCTACAGAAGCTGCTGCAGCATACATCTAACAACCTAACAACCATATGCATGTATAACATCACTCCACATAATATGCAAATGTGCTGCATCCTGCATGACACAGCTAATGAACTGTTCCTGTTCCTGATGTTGCATCACCAATTAACAACACAATGCATGGGCCTTGGAAGCAAAGCGAGGCTTACTCACTTTTAGACACGTTACAAGAAGATCAGCTCTATGCTTTTGAGAACAGCATATTAATCTGTACCGGCAGCCAAGATTTTACCACGTCACTGCTCATCTGTGCAGGCTGGCTGGCGGTGCTTCCACGGCATGAACGACAAGACGACATGTCCACGCGCGCGGACGGTGGGAAACCTGGTGGTGGCCGGAGCTCGGGGGGCCGGCCATCGACACCTCAAATCCATAGGTGGTCCTCGAGCAAAGGCAGGCAGACTGTGACTGCACGGTCGAGATCACATCATGTTACAGTCGATCACGGTGAGTACTACCGATAATTAACAACGAAAGGAGGCGATGCTGTGCAACTATTGAATCTTATCCTCGTTCTAGTTGTCATGTTCATCCCAAAGCTTGTCGTTCTACAACGTTGTTTTTTTCTATTCGCAGTTCTAACCACGACCGGTGAGACGCTGAGCTCTGAGGCTCCGGAGCGCGCGACGTTTCGCGCCAGCATTGGGAAACTGCGCTGGATGGAGAAAAAAAGAATGCCCCACTTGTCAATTTTCCGCTTCCGACGGCATCTACAGGATCCGGACTTCGAAATGATTTGGGTGGGGGAGCACGTGAACTATGCGGACAGATAATGTCAAATCGCAAAGCAACCACAAGAAAGATGAAAATCTGAAGGAAAAAAAATGGGCAGAGAGGGAGATATAGATGATCAGTCTATGCGCACATGTGACTGTAAGAACACTAATATTACTAGCTGTAAGTTATTGCAATTTTTATCAGAAACTAGTGCTTCGGATTGTACAATGGCGTGATTTGGTAGCCAAGATCACGTGAGTATTGGCTGTAATAATCGTAACAACTAACGTAGAGGATACAAAATGCATGTTACAAATATAGCCTTGATTTTTTTACTTTATTTCTCGTATATATTTCTCATGTATTGCTCTTGTAAACTGGTTATAAGACTTCTTAATATATAAGCTAATAACCCCTACTAACATACGTATTAGAACTTTAAGTTGGACACAACTTCAACTTGAGTTACACACGGAGACAGATTCAACTACGTCTAGGACTCTAAGTCAAAATTAATTTTAACAATCTCCTCTTAATCTTGACTTTCTAACTTCTTTCCACCTTACTTGAGTTTGGACGGCGACACATCTTCTTAACGCCTCTGACTCAACTGATCATCAGAGTGCTGTTGATTCATCATCGCTGAGCGCTTCAGCAATAAACGCTTTCTTCATCTTCGGCTTTTGGCATTCTGAAGCAAAGTGTCCATAATCATTACAGTTATAACACCTCACTTTTGCCTTATTAAACTTCCGATTCTGACGGCCTTGGCCACCACTCCTAGAAGTGTTCTTGCCTTCACACTTCGATAATCGGATATTCCACTCGGCATGGGTCAATAAAAGCTGTCCATCGCCTTTGTTGCTATTGTCGTGGATGTGTTCTTCATACGCCTTAAGACGACCGAGGATCTCCTCTATGGTCATTGTCTTTAGGTCTCCAAATTGCTATATGACTGAAGCAATTGGGAGAAACTGTAAGGGAACATCACGAAGAAATTTTTTTACTACGTACAACTTTTTCACCTTCTCGCCAAGGGCTCGAATCTTGTTGACAATGACCGTCAACCGGACGGCGAAGTCGTTGATCGACTATGTTTCCTTCATACGCAGCACTTCGGACTCGGTCTTGAGAGTTTGTACCTTTGCTTCCTTCACGCGATCTGTGCTAAGATGCATCATCTTCAACGCCTCCCACGCGGCTTTGCCCGTCTCCTTTTCGGCCAATAGGAAGAGCGTCTCCTCTGAGATGCCTCGATAGATGGCCGCCAATGCCATCTGATCCTTGCACATATCGAGTTGGCGTTCTCGATCACATCCCACACTCCTTGAGCCTTCATTTACACCTTCATATTGATTGCCTATGCTGCATAATTGCTCGTCGTGAGCATCGGATAATGCAGCGAGATAGCGGAACTCTCCTTGCCATCATACTGGATGATGTCTCGTCACCGGCGACACCACTTTCCGAATGACGCGACATGATCTTAAGCACGAATCAAGAATTTGGGCTACTTTGAAGTCTCTGGACCGAGAAAAACTGTTGTTTTTCTTTTTCTCTTTTTTCTTGAACTTTGCTCTCTTGCTCTTGCTGTTGCTCTGCGTCTTGGGGTCCTGTCTCTGATGCTGCGTTGTTCTTTTATTTGGGCTGCTATCAACTCCGACTCGCGCTCGGTCTTCTTTTACTCGAGACGAGTTCGGCTCAGAGTCCTTCTTCGGTATCTGTCTCGAGCTCCTCTCTTCCCGAGTGAGACCACACTTGTTCCGGCCGCTTCTGCTCGTCATCCTCCGAATCGCGTTTCGAAATCACCTTTGCTCGCTTCAGAACCGCTCGGTCTTCTTTCTGCCACGGCTCGGCGGCAGCGCCTCCGCGCGTCTTTCTTCCTCTTTCACGACTCCCCCAAGAGCAGAGATCCTCCCGGGGGCAGCAGCAGAAGATAATCAAGGTAGGCTCTAATACCACTTTTTATAAATTTAGCCTTGATTTTGTTTACTTTATTTCTCGCATATAATTCTCATGTATTGCTCTTGCAAACTGGTTACAAGCCTTCTTAATATATAGACTAATAACTCCTACTAACACACATATTAGACTTTTAAGTTGGTATAATTTCAATTTGAGTTATATATGGAGACGGACTGAACTATGTCTAGAACTTTAAATCAAGATTAATTTTAACAAGGCATATGGCAAAAAAGATGAACTTGGAAATTAAGCTAAGAGAGTCCAAGAGCTTAACACGGGCTTATATGAAAACTTCCAGCTAGTAGTGGTATGTAAGGAGTCTCTGGGAGAGGTCAGAGAGGAAGGCAGAGGCAGGCTCCTCGCGAGCCTGCGGCGGCGGGTGCCAACCACGGCGAGGCTGGGAGGTCTGCCCCGGCGGCCGGCTGAACCGTGCGCCGGCGGCGGCAGCAGCGGCGAGGCGCGGCAGCCTGCCTGGCGGCGGCGGCAGCAGATTGGGAAGCGCGTCATGGCGTGGTGGCGCGCGAGGGTGGTCGCGCCCGTGCGCCGCGCCTGGCTCGCCGTCGCCGCCGCCCGCGCACGCGTCCGCAAGGGCGGTAAGCCACCGTGCAACCCCCCCACTCTGCTCATACATCGTTGTTTCTTGCTTCTCTTTGAGTTCTAAGTACACTGAATTAGAACAGAAACAAGAACTGAATAATCACCCCATGGTATGAAAGCCTTGAACAATAATCACCCCATGATATGAAAGCCTTGAACACTCGCTACTCGCTGCATTTAGGATTTGCACAATGCAATCAAATCTTTGAACTCCTCTTCGATTATTGTGTCAAGACTCAAGATTTTGTAGGCAAACATCCGATTATTTGCAATGTCGGTAGATCTAGGCGTCTAGCTAATGCTGTTACAAAAGCTCGAGGCTTCAACTAGTAGGACAGAGTTTGAGCTAGGCCTTGTTGGTTTATTGCAACAAAAAAAAAATCACAAGAAACAAACAAATCGATCAGGGATAGGTAATGGTCCATGCACGCGAAGAATCAGTGATACGTTATCTCTTGCTTCCAACCGCCCATTCGGAGTATATGTGGACAATTCTCTTTGGACCACCCAATCTGCAGCCCTTATGGTGGTTCATCATCCAATCTTTTTTTTCGCATAGTGCAACCAAAATTCCTGCTTAATTGTAGTATTAAACACTGCTTAATTTGTTCTCTCTTCGCAAATGGGATCAATGGCGAATTGGCGATGCAGAGTGCGGGATCCTGAGCCTTCACCAGGACGTGCAGACCTGCGGGTACCAGGACGTTCAGGTCATGTGGAACATGCTGAGCTCGGGGAAGGAGGTCGCCGGCGCGCCCAAGCAGGGAAACGACCGTTCTGGAGGCTGCCGTCGTTCTGGCCCGTCCAGTCGCCCCGCGCCGCGGTGGCGCAGTGAGACTGCATCAGCAGCACTCGGCAGCGTCACAAAATGCTACTGTGCTGTGATGACCAGAGCCTCCTTAGCCGGTTGCAATCACTGAATCACATCATGAGTTCATGGCATGTGCTCTGCTCCGCCGCCCCTGCAACCAGCCCAACCATGTGTATAAAGCTTGTAGTTGTGGACAAAGCTCGCAAGCATCTCTCTTCTCTTGCTTCTTCTGATCTCTGGTGATTGATTGTGCTCTGACTTGTGAGAGACAGAGCAGGTTGGACTTGGTTGGCTGGCTCATCAATTTGGAGTTTTCGACCATCCGGGGTATGTGTTTGTGCCCCTGTTTTTGCCATCGAATACGCGAAGAAAGGCAGGAATCGGTATAGCTTCCCGGTAGCGATGGCCTTGAGTTGAATCATCTGTACTACTTAAAAAAAGAGAGTTGGTGGTGGTTTATTTGTCATTCCTAATCTTTTTAACAAAACTTTAATAAAACAGAAAAACAATCTACTAAATAATAAATTCCACCACCTTATAAATTCTCTAACAAAAAACCAAACTCTACCGGATGTACGGCGGAGACAAGGGCGCGGAGGCACGACGTGGCCAAGCACGGAGGCGGAGCTGAAAGCGTGAGCCGGACAAGTTAATCCTGACAATATCGACTTGATGTACTAGAATAGTATGATTTTTTATCTATAGCAAAGCAATAGTATTCTACTAATAACCATAATTTTAGCAGTTCCTTCCATATAGGACAAGTTGCATCTGTGATCAGAGCTGCATCCGCAGTAAGCACGAGCGCTCCAGTCGTCTTGTCCGTGTTGCCGATGGACCATTCCGTTGGTAAGCCCAGCTCTTTTCGAGAGAGAGGCCCACCTTGCCGTTAAGTGCGGCGGCCCGGCGCACAGGTGGGATCGCCATGGCGCGGCGGGGTTGACGACTTTACGGCGGCAGGGCACGCCGCACGCCTGCGACGAGCCCTTTTCCCCGCGAGGCCCACTAGATTTCGTGCTAAGTAACCGTGGAACCGAACGGACGGCGCCGAAGCGCTTCGGGCAGGCCGTTGGAGCGCGCGTCTACTCGGGCCGCCCTAGCTGTGTTGGCATTTTAGCGGCCCAGACAAGCCGAATTCGCGCAAGACGCACAGCGCAGCCGATCAAATTCTACTGTTCCTTCCATACTTGGCAATCGGCAAGCACCGAACAGGGTTGGAAAAGAGAGAGAGGGCAAGATAAGATATCACTAGCTGGCCTGGTCGGCATCATGGAGCAAGCAGTGGTTTTCAGTCACTTTACACCATTGCTCGGCCTGCTTTACCGAGCAGTGATTGATCGATCGATCGATCGACACCGTTCCGGCACTGCACGTGACACTGGTCCGGTCGAGAGCTGCATGCATGCGTGTCGACCGTCAAGATCGATCACTGCATCATTGATTTGATCTGTGCATGCAATACATGGTCGGCCGGGCCAAAATCTCCAGGCCGGTGGCATCCGTGCGTGCGTACGTAGATGACTCCATGTATATACGCGCTCGCTCACATGCATTCAGTTAACCGCCGGATGTGTGCGGCAAATAGCTAGATATCGATGCTTGGAGAGGGCAATAAGGCTGTAGGGCCCCCGGCAGCCGCTGCCGCCGATCAGAGTCGGTTTCTCCATGACGTGATCTCTGCCGTATTCACGCGGCGTAGCTAGCGATCGAGGCCGGCCGGGTGCTGTACGGTGGCGTGGCCTGGCCTGCGCATGTACAAGGATGGATGGGTGGATGGATGGATAAAACACTGGAGTAGATTTGGTGTACATGCGTTTCGTCGAGATGCATGCGCCGTACGTGCGCTAGCTAGTTGCCGTGGAGGAGGAAGAGGAATGAAAGATCGGATGAGCCAAAAGCCCAAAAGGAGGTGGAGTCATCCGGTGTGAGTACTTGATTAGCACGTACTTTCCATTGGTAAAAATGATCCCATTAGTTAGTTATCGTGTATTCGTGTTGGATCAAGTCAGAACTCTGCATAAACATGTGGATCAAGTAGAAGAAACTGAAACGTGGTGTAGTCATAATACCAGCTTTTTTTTTGGCTCAAATTGGCTATGACTCGCAAAAGAAATGAGACGACTAGTCGTCTTTGCCCTTTTCCGAGCTCGGTTGAGAAGCGAACCGAGTTTGAGCCTAGATTGGGTCACTCGATTTTGGCCCGATTCCAATGTATTTTATTATAATTCTATTAGATTGGAACCATTTTCAAGTCTTATTTTCTAGTTCCTCCATTGAGAAATATAAAGACTATAGCTTGAAAGGTCTTGTTGATAAATATAAAGTGTGCAAATTTAATGAGGCTTATATGCCCCTATTTATTTTCTCTTTATCATATGCATTTATTCATTACCACTCATAAAGTACTCTCACCCATCTTTGTAAGATAACTAGCCCGCTGATTGCATGATTGCGCGGGTAGCTAGCTCTATATAAATTATTACACAAAGTAAGAAAAATTCTATAAAAAAAGCTATGCATTTTGGCAATATATATTTGCTTAGACACATCCATTTAATTTTGCCACGCTGAAAATAAAAAATCACAAACCGAAGCAGAACGTTTTTGAAAACTGTGAGATCTTTCGTGCCTCCTTAAATTCCAAGTATGTATAGAAGATATACACACGTGTATGTGGGTGGTGTGAGTGTGGTGTGTGTTATACTCTCTAAAAAAATCGTATTATTTGTCCGGCTAGACCGGCTATCTGGTTCTAGCTAGACCGGCTCAAGCCCACTCTCTAGTTAATTTGTCCTCCAAGTCAACTCAAATCAAGCTCGCTCGGTTATTAATTAAAACAAGCGAAGCTGAGTTTAGTCTAGCTCGCTTGTACCTTGCATAGCCGCTGAGAAGCTGCTAGCTACTCCTCGAATCAGATCATGATCCATCTCTCTCCCTCTAGCTTCCTTCTCCCACTCCCTCGTTTCCTTGAGTGTATATATATACGGACGCATCGCGCACACACGTATGTACGTACGCGCGAAATAAGTACGCTACTTTAATGCGTGTGGTCCCACCCTTGGAGGCAACCGAAACGGCAAGCCATACGCCCTGCATGGCTCATGCATGCACGAGCTTCGAATTAATAGGGCAATAGATATTTGTCGCAATTCATGGATGGGCCAAGCATTCAAATTTCTAGTATACGGTGAAAATAGAAACATTGTACGACCTACTTACGATCAGGTTTATTTATTTACGGGGAATTGGAGGTAGATCCCACGAAATATATTGCGCGGAGATCTAATTAATGAACTCCAGGAACACGCATGCATGCTGGGTACGTAGCCTAAAATCCAGCTTCCTGCGAATTCAAGGTTCATATATCCGCACAGGATATGTGGGGCTCCATTTTTCACATGCGATTAGTGTTGTTTACTTGCGTGGTCTCCCTCCAAATAAGAAGAAGTTAACTACCCCTACTTGCATAGTCAGGATCGAGCAATGGCAGATTCAAAAAGATTTTGGAGTAACGTACGTGTTGGGACCTGGACAGTAAATCTTGGAGCTAGTCATCTCTGTTAATTTGTAGCAGGAGATAAAATTACCGATACACCCGCTCAACTGCAACAAGAAACTAAAAAGAAAACAAAAAAAACACAGACTTTATTCCCCACTAAAACAGAAAGGCATGCATGCTTGCGGTACACAGCTAGCACAGGTAAGAAGAAAGAGAAAGTTAAAAAAGAAAGGCTTGCAGCTAGCCAGTGGAACCCTTTTGCCCCTTTCGATCGATCTTTTCACTTGGTAGCTCTCGATTCTTACTTTAAAATATACCCTTTTTGCTCTCTCCTTAATTTTCTTTTACCTACACACAAGGATACACTAGGCCATGTTCTTCCATGCTTGCTTGCATCTACATGAAGCCCACCTCGAACAAATGCATGCTGTTACCATTGTTGCCGGTGGTGGTGTTCTGGTCGGACACCTCCCCGTTCGCCGACGGCAACGCGCTGGAGCACACCGAAGAGCATGACAAGATGTTGTTGTTGTTGTTGTTCTGCACAAGGGAGGTTATGAAGTGCTGCTCCTGATGGTGGTGATGGCCGGCCTGGACTTGGAGCATGGTGCTGAGCTGGTGGTCCTCCTTCTTCTCCTGCGGCGCGCCGAGCGTGAGGGTTGGCCTTGCCGCCTTGCTCTGGTCCTGCAGGCAGCTGATCACGCTCGTGTTCGACGAGATGGTCGACTTGGTCGCGCTCAAGGCTGCCCATAAGAGAATTAAACTGGAATTAATGTTAAACGATCGATGATCAAACGTACTAGCATGCATGCGTGCATATATTTTGCCCAAATCGTGGCTGGAGGGGCGGTTCCAAGGTGCTTACTCTGGTTGTCAGTGGTGTATGAGCTCGTGATGGCGCTGCTGGAGTTTGGTTTCTTGGACTGTGGCACCGAGTCCTTGGCTACCACCGTACTGGTGGCGGGCTTCCTCCGGCGACGGTTGTGCTCGGCGAGCCGCTTCCGGCAGCTCCTCTTGGCCTCGTCAAAATCCGTGAGCACATGAAACCTGGTGGGTTGGAACAAACAAGAGAGCAAACTAGTTTATGCTAGAGTAGCAAACCCTCTAAATTACACATCTCATGTATTTGCATCGTGTACAAGTGTGTATATATGTACTTTGCGATGTGTTTCAAAGCTTCAAATGATGAAGGCTAGGTAGTACTAGTCTAGCTACTACACTGGTCAATGCGGGGATAAAGAGAAAAGCAAACGCAGAGATACGCCCAGGGCCAAGGCTGACCGGATCAGTAGGGCCAGTCTCTGCAGCCAAAACACGCAGCCTTTTCCCTTGATTCTTTCATGCATGATCCTATGCTTTTACATGATTTTGTCTCCACCGATCCCGAGAGGATGAAAAAAAACGGTCAGAAAAGAACGGTAGGATCGATCGATCATGCCAAGGCCAGTCAAGCAACTCGTACTACAATTAAGCTAGCGATTCAAGAACCAAACCGAGCTCAAATGGATGCATGCCCTAGCGTTCTTTCTGTCTTTTCAAACATGACTGGTCGTCTCAGAGATGTACTGGTAGTTGCTTTCCACAGCCTTCCATGGCCGCAACAGACAAGGAACACAAACCGAAAGCACATCTCCAAGACTAACTCTCTAAAGCATGCGACCAACTCGGCAACTTGTAGCAATAGTAGTGGTGAGGCTTCAAGTCTCACCTGCTTCCATTGGCCCCAAACTATGCTTCTAGCTTGCGATAGCTAACTAGAACTAGCTACTAGGCTTTGGCTATACCATCTTTATGCAAGAACAGGCACTGTCTGTAGAGAGAGATTGTAGCTTCTCTCTCTTGATGCACAGAGAGAGAGAGTGTGTGTGGATGGACAGTGGGCGAGCTAGGTCTCAGTCTCACCTGCTGCACTGCTGGCAGAAACGCTGCTGCTTGCCGGCGGCCACGACGACGGCGGCCTTGGCGTGGTACTCGCAGACCTTGTGGCGGCGGTGGTAGTGCTTGGCGCCGGAGAGGTCGGCCTTGCAGCCCTCGGCCTGGCAGCGCGGCGGCTGGTGGTGCGCGCCGCCGAAGCCGAGCCCGAACACTCCGCCGAGGCGGGACCGCATCAGCAGCCGGTCCACAGCCAGCATGTCCCCCGGGGAGAAGTAGGTCCGGCGGCCCAGGTTCAGCCCGATCCTTCCCGCACCCCCGCCGACGTCCGGGCCGCCGCCGCCCTCACGCTTCACGATCCCGAGCGCCGGGTACACGTCGCCCGGCATCCCGGGCATGGGCATGGGCATCTGCAGCGGCATCGGCATCGGCATGGGGGGCGGTGCCATGGGGAGGCCGTTGGGAGGCAGCGTCAGTAGCTGGTGCTGCTCCTGGAACTGCAAGGTGGCGGCGGCAGCGGCGAAGTCGAAGTTGTCGTACAGGTGGTGCTGCATCCCCCCCGGGCGCTGTCCGGCCCCGGCCGCCGCCGCCCCCATGCCGTGCTCGAACCCGACGTAGGGCGGCGGCTGCATGGCCGCGAACGGGAAGTCGTCGCTCGTCGCGGACGTGGCCATGTTTAGCCTACCGCTCATCATGGCCTAGCAGCTAAAAGAGCTAGCGGTGCAAGTGTGGATACAGTAGCAGAGTGGTAGGAGGCCTGGGGAGCACAAGAATGGAAGGGGAGGAGGTGTGTGGCTGGCTAGCAAGCTATCAGTGTGGTGTGGCTCACCGGTCGTGTAAGTGGAGGAGGGCGCAGGGTGGTTAAAAAGGCAGTGGGGAGAGAGAGCGCGCTATGTGTAGCGTACAGGGGGCGCGATGTGTGCGTAGAGAGAGAGAGTGTGTGTGCGCGCGTCCGTTGGTATTTCTCTTGGCGTGTTGCTTGTCCGGTAGTGGCATGTGTCAGCTGCCTCACTGGACGAAGCTAGGCTCACCAGAGAGAGAGACAGAGGGGCATTGCTCTTGCCGTGCAACAAGTCGCCGTGGTTGTTTTGGAGAGACGCTCCCATGGAGATCGAAGACATGCATGGAGAGTGGTTCTCTTTTTTTTCTTCTCCTTTTTGATTTTTTCCAATATTATTTTTTACAAAATGGAATGTAAATTTAACATTCTTGGTTGGATGCTAGCTTGGCAAAAAAAAAACGCGTGTAAGATGTTGTCAAATAGGTTGTTTTTTTCTTCTAGCTTTCTCTTTCTTTCTTTCTTTAGAAGCAGTTTTTTATGTCGTTGAATCGACAGGTCTGGCCTGCATGACTTGACTCCAGTATGCAATGCATGCATACATCGATCTTGGCCTTTTGCGTGCCTGTAATCCGGTCCAAGTATCGGAGAGAAAGCTGATAGCTAGGGATATGCATACGCAAGATGTAGACAGCGGGGGAGACAGAGGGGTCAGGCACACACGACATACACAGAGGGAGAGACTCGGTCGTGCTCTAAACGGTTTTAGTTTCTAATTTATTTTAATTTTTAATTTATTAAAATTTAAAATTATTTAAAACATGTCGATTTTTAATTTTAACTTTTTAAAGCTTTTTTGACTTTTTCTCCAAACGGTTTTAGTTTCTGACTTATTTTGACCTTCGGTTTATTTAAATCAGAAACTACTTGGAACACGTCAGCTTCTAATTTTGACTTATTTTATCTTTTTAGGGTTTTTTTTTACTTTCCCGCCTTATTCCTTTGCAGATAGTTGTATATGTGTTGTATAATGTATTTATGGACTAACATTGGCATGTGGGTAAAACAAAAAATGTGGACTTATAGGGTAAAAATTTTATAGAATGAAATAAGTTGAGTTTCACCTTATCGGGATATACACACCGAACTTTCATGCACGTACACCAATCACAATGCAGTAATTCTTATATACTGCAATTCATTGGTTAGAATTATTTATAAAAGAAATTGCATCGCGGTAAGCTTGAAGATATGGATCCAACCTCTTTAAACCACATTTAACTATAAGATTAACAATATGGTAGGTGCATCGCTGATGTAGTAAAAAGAATTTAACGTGCGTACTAAATAATAGAGTGAGAATATCCATTGCCATGGAGTTTGTTGTAGTATTGTCCAGGGTAATTGTAAAAAAAATTGTTTGTAAGACCAAAATATTTCATAACTTTGATAATACATTCTGTTGTCTTCTCACTCATATGTGCTTCGTCAATTAGTTTAAGGCCTATGATTGTCTTTTCTAATACCTAGTCATCATTCATATAGTGAGCAACTACACTAATATAATACTCTCTAAACTTACCACTCCATATGTCTGAGATCAAAGCCACCGAAAATGTACAGGTTATAAAGAGTTCTTTTATTTTAGAATAACTATTTACTGTAGCATTTAACTAAATCTCTAGTCACTGTCTGTCTATAAACATGAGAAAACATAGGATTATGAGCAGTTCTAATGTACTTTTCGAACGCTTCTGATTCACCAAAGTTTAAAAGAAGATACTATGCGGCAATTAAATGGACTAAAGATTCTCGAGCTATTGTTACCTCTTTTACTTGACTGTAGCCAGATTTTGAATTTTTGAATTTAAATAATAACAACATAAGTATATAAAAATTACTATTGTTACCTCTTTTACTTGACTGTAGCCAGATTTTGAATTTTTGAATTTTTTGCAAAATTATTTAGAATTTTGCAAAATTATCACAAAGTGTATCAAAAATTTCATAAAAGAGTTCGAAGAAAAGATTGCAGGTTTGAGTGTGGCTAAATGAGGGGGTATGCTGCCTCTTTATAGAAAAACTTTGATATTTTTCGCATTTTTAAAACTTCCAAATGACCAAAAACGGTTAGAAATTTTGAAAATCCGATTGTTAATTAGGCTAAATGGGCCACATTCATCCCAAATAGGTTGTGCCCATCGGGCTACTCGTGCCGACCGAGCTAACTATACCCACCGGGCCACCTTGCCTATTGGACCGTGACGTGCCATTCAATACCCATGCAGGATCGTGCTTGGCCCGACACTATTCTTACCATGCTGGCACGTTAGGCCAGGACAGCAGCCTAGGCACGACCTACTGCCTCATGTCAGGCCAGCCCGACACGACTCATGCCGGGCCGACCTGACATAGCTTCGTCATAGGTGGTGCCATGCCTAGGCTATGCCTATAGTAGCATGCTATGAGCCAGTTCGACAGGTATGACCCATTTAGGCATATCTAGACCAGGCACCACCTCAATGCTGCAAAGGCAAAGCAATGCTGGTTAACCCTTGTCCAAAATGGCTTCCTAATTGAACTACCTAATTAAGTTTTTTTTGGAAACGATGTAACTTTATTAATATAAGCCAATATATGCATGAGTTTTGACGTGTACATAATTAGTTACTCGTAATTTATTCAACATGTATAGCGATCCTGGGGACAAACAATTTTATTGCAAGCCAACAACAAACTATTGATGAAAATCGCTGATTGCTTTCACTGCACTCTGTATTTGTTTAGGATGTAGGTTATGTTTAGATTTGCCAATGTGCAGTACTACAGATAAATTCATACACACATAAGATGCAACGATGTATGGCACCAGAGCACGGTTGAGCTCGTAGTCCTTTGGCAACAATGTTGAATTTCTCATAGATGATACAAATTTCAACACATAGCCTTAACAACAAACATGCACATCACCCCATATAATTGCAATTGATGTCGTTAATATAATTATAGCCAATGAATGACGATTGATGAATCCATAAAAGCAAAATTACCTGCTATATAGACTTTCATCCCTTGTCACAGCTCAACAGACTTATTGTATCAATTGGTAACAGTAATTTTCAATAAATTTATAATAATCTTGAGATACACAAAGTGTAACACTAAGGGGCCGATTAAGTGAAAGTTTGATTTTGTCAAAGTGGATGTGCACTACAATTTCAAAGTATTTTCATTCTCTCTTTATCCATGTCATTAGACAAGATTAACATAACCAAACTAAAAATTCAAAATTTAGAACTGGCTGTGAGAAAAATGGGGCTTTCGATGTTCTTCTGAAAATGTAACGAAGAAAAAAAATCTACTTCCTTCGAAACAGCAATTGCATAACCCTGTTCTAAAAAAATGACGAACCAAGGTCGGTTATCACTAAGGGACAGGAATATCTATCAAGCATTCAAGCTGGTCGCCCTGTTGCTAATTAAAAGCAGCCAACATCGCAAAAAGCATATTGCTAATTAGTATAGTGATGGCCAAAATATATTTTGCACTAACCAACAATTTTAATCTTTGAAACTATAATAAAAATGGTGAACTCGTACCACTACTTTTTACCAAAGGCACAAGGTAATCTTTGAAACTATCTGGGCATTCATAAAAATGGTGATGATGGGCGTAAATCAGACGGTAAAAAAAAAGTACAGGGCCCCGGCCCGGCCCGTACGTACACGCGCGGACGCATTCCCGTATATACGGACGTAGAGTACTGGTAAATACAGCAGCAGCAGCAGTAACTGTACAGTTGTACGCGCGTAGTTACCACACAGCTGGTAAATGCACGCATGGCTCCAACTGCCTTCTCCCCATAGGTATAGCTGGATGATCGGTTTTGCTATTACAAAGATGACTGAAATTTTTTTATCTCTCAGTTAATTGAAGTTGCAGTTCTTCTTCAAAAAAATCAACTAAAGTTACACTTAGTTATACTCTCAATTAACTGAAGTTACAGTCCCCTTCCAAAAAAATCAACTGTAATTTTAGTTGATTAAGAGTGCAACTTCAAGTGATTGAGAGATAAAAAAATTTCAACCGTCTTTGCAATAGCCACTCCCCTGGATGATCGATCATCGATCAGGGCCGTTATTTCCCAGTGTTAACTGACTGCATGCAGGTGCATAGATATATACGCGCGCCATAGACGCGCAGAAGAATGATCGCGCCCGTAGCTTCGTACGAGATGATACATTGATTGGCTATTCATGTCGCTGCGGTAGATGCGATCTTTCGTGCACTTTCGTGTGTATATATCTACGCACGATATGATCCGACGTCCCGTTCACTCTAACTTGCATGCTCACCGTTTGAGTTTGACTTGCACACACGCACGCTGTGAATTTGCATCCATGTATATATGGTGCCGTACGTCGACGGTATCATTGATTCATTGTGCATGCATGTTACCGGCTTTGATTGAGGGAGACGGGTACGTACGATCCTTGCACTGCATGCATATACACATGTACTTTTTTTTTTTGATCTCCCAGGTTTTTCTTACGAGAAACAAAGGGAAGGAAATAAGGGCAATGACTAGTACGTATCAGCTCCACATGCATATGCAAGGTGATGGCATTACCATTGAATTCGATCCTAATTCCAGAGGGGGGCCGGGGTAAGATTTGGCATCAGACGTATTTAAGGAGCCTAGCTAGCTAGCTAGCTAGGCGGTACTTGCCCTAACAAATTTCACTGTGCATATATTGATAGAGAGACACATGCGATGCGAGAGCTAGCTCACTTGCCGGATCGATCCATCGACCATGATCTCATGCATGGAGCATCCGTCGATCTCTAGCTATACCTACCTGGCCTGGCCAGCTAGGGATCGAGAGTGTAAGGAGCACATTCATTTTTTGCTTTTGACAATATGGACAACATTATGATCGATGCATGCACTCCATCGTAAAGGACGAACTTGAATGAATCGATCCATAGCCATATGCTCCTATCTTGGTCCATTGTTGCGAGGTTTTAATGCTTCTACAGTATGTGATATACGCTTGGCTAGACATGCCCGTATACATATCCGTAGGATTGGTGTCGGTAATTAGAGGGGTGAATGGTTTTCGAAACATTTTCTCTTGTAGTATTCGAAATATTCACTCAAAAGATTATGATAGTCATCAAATTCAGATCACATCTACACGGCTAAGCAAAACAAAACTCGAAACAAGAACCGATAAAACCAGTAGCCTCCTACACAGGACCGATCAGACCGCCATTGAAGGGCCGGTTTGATCACCGGCCTATGACCGATACACCGGCAAGTCAGTCTTATCGCAGGTCTGGGGCCGATCCAACCGGTCCCCTATTCCCAAACCTGAAAACCTCTCGGGACAAAAAATCAAATCTTAAGAACTTGCCCCATTCTCATCCAAACACATCTAAGTTTTGTATGAGACTTGTTCAAGGCAAAAGGAACCTAAAGCAATCAAGAATCACAAGATTCTTGAGCTCTAGATCACCAAATTGAAGAGAAACGAATCTAGTTCACAAGAACACCAAAAACCTTAAATCTTAAATTACTTCTTGTTCATGAGGATCTAAGATATGAGGTCTTCCATATCTTTTCTCATGTGTCCTAGCAAAATAATTTAAGCAAAATATTAGGCTAGAACTCCCGTGGACCCGAAATCATAAATCTAGCTCAAGAGCAAGCAAAACCAAATAAGAACACAAACAAGAATATGATTGAGATAAAGCTTTGATCTATTTCAATGGAGCATAAGGTTTACATACTCATAGATGATTACAAGGTGCTAAGTATGGACTAGTGACACTAAAGTTTAGCAGTGATCATATTGGCATAGTCATTGTTGCTTTAGATGATATTACTTCATCTTGCTTCAACTACACCTTGCTTGAACTAAAACTTGAAAGTGCCACTAAAGAATTGCTCAAGTTCAATCATGAACACTCTTTCTCTCATTGTGAGTTTAGGGAACACAAATTGGAAGAAATGACTGAAATGCTTTTTCATCCTAGAACTCGATCTTGTAAAAGTTGCCCTAAACTCACAACTAAAATTAAAGCTCTTAATAAGACACTTGAAGATAAATGTAAAAATGAAAAAATCTTATCTGCATATAAGAAATCCATTTATTCTATTGCTTATGTATTTTGTGCTGAGATTGAAAATGATTTAGATAAGATGCATGACTCCTTTAGAGTCAAATTTGAGAAGCAACTAGGTAGGATTAGAGATGCTTCTTGCGTTGTGAGGCTTTAAAAGTAAAGGTAGCCATATACAAAGAGAGACATGCTAGGGCAACCAAAAATATTGAGTGTACCACATGTCCCAACCTACCCAAAGAAAATGACTATCTCAAGAAGACTAGTGAAATATTTTTGGTGGAAATACTACTGCAGAAAAGATCATCACAGACGGTTCAAAAAAGACATCACAGATGGTTTTGTGAGTCGTCTGATTTTATAGATCAGTAATGATATGAGGTCATCACTGACGGTTTTTGAACCGTCTGTGATATGTACTATCATAGACAGTTATTACCTCATAACCGTCTGTGATAGTTGAATATCACAGACGAATTATAATAGAAACCATCTGTGATATCTCATGAATCATAGAAGAAAACCGTCTGTGATTCATGAGATATCACAAACGATTTCTACTACAAACTGTCTGTGATAGTGAACTATCACAGACGGTTATGAGTTAATAACCATCTGTGATATTCTTTTATATTTCTAAATATATTTTTGTTTGTTGACTAGCCTCAGGAAATGCTAGCCATGCCCTTTGAAACAAGCAGAGACACAACAAGTACATGAATACATCTAATTCATATTTATTTCAGAAACAAGAACATCTATTTTACAAATCAATTAACTGAAATGAAATAAATTAATCATCCATGTACAAATACACACATGTACAATTAAGCTCAAGCTTAATATAATCAAATTCATTCTACATTGTGAAACTCCCTATCTTTGTTTATGACTTGAGACATTAAGAAGTACGTACACTGTCCTAGAATTTGTCGGAACTCGGCCTGTTCCAACACAGTTGTAGCGATGGACGCGACCTATCGATAGGAAGATCAATGTTATGCATACATATAAAGTGATAAGTATGAAATAATTATTGCACGATTGACAAACCTGATGATCATTGGTCTTCGCGGAACTGAGAAGTAGTTCCATGTTGTGACAAACATAAAATCTACAGGTGTTTCCCCGCTGCTACTGGTGCCACTACAAAAATACAATTTGTTAGTTCGAGAGGCATTACTACGAAGTGTTATATATAGGATTAATGTGTACTTGCGAATACTAGGAAATCTAGATCATGTCGTAGGGCGTTGATTCCTCCCTTGGATTTTCATACAATAGCAACGTATGAAGCGAACGACCTACATGATTCGAAAAAGTTAGCCTTAGTCGCTACGAATAAAGAAAAAACTACAATAGAGTTATCTATAGAGAAAATAGGTTTACTAGTTGATTAATTGTGAAGTCAGTTTTAGCCTTCTTTAGGGAGTCAAGGTATATTACCCTGTCCCATTTTGGTATAACTACAATTACAATCTAGTGGAACCTACACAGGTATGTCATCATGGTCATTAAACCTGAGAGATCATGTGGAGATGATCCCATCTTTATGATGAGTAATTGACCCTTGGTTGAAGGAAAATTGAGTTTGTTTTGGGCTTTTATTGCAAATTCTTAGCTCGTCGTAGTCAAAGTGGTACGACTTTCCCACAACCGTCGACCACATTGGAACTGATCGGAAGCTTGAAAGTGCGTCGACCATCCGGGACGTGATCGGAAGTCGTTCGGGTGGTCTCGACCACACGTTGTGGCGTCCCGGCGAATTTGAGCGTGATCGGAAGTCTTCGGGTCCGTCGACCACTTGGGAGCTGGTCGGAAGCCGAATTCACGCACGACCACTCTGCGGGTCTCGGCGTTTTAACCGTGGTCGGAAGTCGATACGACCACGTTGGGCTTAATCGAAATCAATTGGGACTCTACGACCACGTTACGGCTTTCTCGGGAAGTTTGGTGGTGGTCGGGAGCCGATCGGACGGTGTGCGACCACGTTGAGGAGCCCTCGAAGATTTGACCGTGGTCGGCACTCGGCGCTAGGGTTTACGACCACGTTGTGGTCTCGGTCTTCGACCACGTTGTGGGATCGGAGACTCGACCACGTTGGGCGGTCGGGCGTTCGACCACTTTGGCGTGGTCGTTGGGCGACACGACCACGTTGTTTGATCGGTGGTGCGACCACGTTGTGCGCTCGGAGAGATTCGACCATGCTAAGGTTTTCGACCACGTTGTGGCGGTCGGCTTCGACCACGTTGTCGGCAGATTGACCGTGGTCGATGGAGCTCTTTAAAACCGGTCGTGTGGGCACATGTGGTGTCCGATTACGGTGAGGTTTGGTCGGTTGGGTTCCTTGTGATGTTATGGACCTTGTAGACTGGTTTGTTCTACATTTTGACAAGGTTTGGTAAAGTCTAATTTCGTGGAAAAGAGACTTGAGCTCGTGGAGTCGGGTGTATGGATCGGTGCTATGTGATGTTTTGTTGTTTGTCTTGGATGCAGGTACTGGAGACTAGTCTTGGTGAGGCTTTGGACAGTCGGGACTAGACATGGGAGATGTTGAGGTCGAGCAGCGTGGAAAAGGCGAGGAGGACGTGTCTGCGGTGGGGCGGCGGCATGGACAACAAGGCGGTGGAGGAAGCTTCCTGGAAGGCAGCGGAGGGGCATTTTGGAGAAATGTCAAAGCTGCGGAGGAAGCCTGTCCACTGAGAAAGCACTGTACGCACTGGAGAGTTGGTGGTGCAAACGGGCAAAGCAGTGGAGCCGTTGCCACTGGGTAATGGGCAAAGCACTGGAGGCCTGTAAAGCACTGGAGCTCTCTGTAACGGGTGGTCTGTGGAGACCCGTTAGCGTGTGAGTATAAATAGAGGAGGAGACTCTGGAGCTGGGAGAGGTTGTCCCCTGAGTTGCTCTGAGCTTTTCTTTCTATTTGTGTGAGTTGTCTCTGGGTAAGAGCATGGATGCTCGTGTACCTCCGATGGAGTGGCTGTAGAAACCTCCATATGCAATAGAAAAGATTGGATTCATCTCTCTGTATCTTTCTCAGTTTTTGTTCTTGAGATGATTTGTTTGATCTGTTTGCCCTCTCTGTGTTCTTTCGATCATATGTGTTTTATCTGAGAGTTGGCTTGTGCTTCACTTGCTCAGGACTGGGAAATTGTTTTGAGACCTTCTGGTCATTTCATTCCAGAGCAAAGTCGAAATCGAGAGAAGTCTCTGTGATTCTTATTCTTAGCCTCCGATTTCATTACGTTTTTCGACTTTGCCGTCTTTGCCGACCATCGCTTAGATCTCTCTTTTTCTTGGTTTATTCACTTCTAGAGATCTTATACGAGCTAGAGTTCAAGTTTCTTTTGGTTTTGACCTCGGAGCAAAAAGTTCTTCAAAATCTTGCTTTCGTGATCGTGCGCCGACAACAAAGTATTTCTGTATCGTTACATTGTCGGATCGGCCATTTGACCACGGTCTTTGGTCTTTTCGACCACGCTGATTTCGAGGCGATCGTTTCTAGCTCTCGACCACCATAGTATCTCTCTGTTGTCGGTTGATCGACTACGGCATAAGTTTTACGGTTCGATTTTACCGGCGTTATCCTCTGTTTACGGTCGTTCGACCTCGTGCGTATAGCGGTGGTCTTGTGTGTGCTGGTGCATTCTCACTCCATCGACCACGGTCAAAACCGACAACTTTTTCACGATTACGACTACGGTTGTCTTGATTCGACTTACGGTTTCATTGTTCTTTGTGTTTGGTTGAGCTTTGTTTTCGACTTCTTAGCTCTCTAGCTAAAGGAGAAGAAGAACTTGGGAGGAAGTTTTAAGGCACCATTCACCCCCTCTGTTGCCATTTCGGTCCTTCAATTGGTATCGAGCGGGTTAGCTCTTCTTCATAGATCCTAACCGGTCTCAAAGAGCCATAACAGCAGACAAGTATTCCACCAAGCCGCCTATTTTCGATGGCTGGATTACCCTTCCGAAGAGCCGAATGGAAACATATATCCGGCTCGGGGTATGCTATTTGGCGGAAGGTGAAAATACAATTTGTTGTTCTGCCGATGAGAACATCAATGCCGGAATATGGGCGATGTTGAGGCAAATGCAAAACAAGGAACATCATCATACGAGGATTGAGCGAGCGAATTTGATCGCATCTCTCACCGTCGTCCGCTCACGACATCTGGGTGACCCTCGATGCATACCATGAGGCACCTCCCGGATCAAGACGGTTCGACAGGATCGGTTCAGCGAATCTGACAAATTCGAGATGCTTCTTTGGAGAGTCCCTTGACGAGTGCTTTTCACGATTTCACAAGATTTTGAGCAATCTCCGGCGGTCGGTCTCACATACTCCGACTCGGATAACGCTCGACAGATGCTATCTGCACTCGATCTTCGGGTTTGGGAGATGAATGTGACTACCATCAAGGACACCACGGACCTCTCGACCTTGACTCTTGATGCGCTTTACTCGCGTCTCAAGACTCACGAGATTGACATAGTCTCTCGTCGGTCGAAGTCTGTCGATGGCTCTAGTCACGGATCCCACCCGACTTGGTTCTTCTGCCGATTCTCTTTGGGGTTCTCCTAGCTGCTCTCTGTGGCGTTCTTGATGATCGGTTAGGCGGCTAGAGGATGAACAGTGGCCCTCTAGCTCGGAAGTTCTCCCATGCTTACAAGAGAAGGAGGGACGGAAAAAGAAGAGGACCGATGATTTGCTTTGAGTGTGGTGGCCCCAACCACATTCGAACAACCGCCCCAAACGGAGAAGGGCAAAGCGGCGTTGGCGGTTCGGCAAGAATGACTACATCGACAAGAACCGCAACAAGAAGCCTCCGGCTGACGCAAGGCAAGAAGAAGTACCGCGACTTTGGGAAGGCCAAAAGTCATTCCACCGCGTCCTCGCGCGTTCGACGACCTCGACCTCGGCGAGGTGGAGGGATGGAGCGACGACGACGGACGGGTGATCAAGAACCCAAGAGCGGCGGCGACTTCTCGGCATGTGCTTCATGGCCCTCGAGGGCGGCGAGCGACAATGAGTTGTACTCCGACTCGGATGAGGTATGCCCCACCTATGACCACTCAATCATGCTTTTCTTAAGCTAGGTGGATTTCATGCTAGAGCTAAGGCTAGGTGCACCGAGTTAGAGAAGGAAGTAGCTAGATTGTCACGAGCTTACTTCACTTACATCCGCTTCCTCTCGTGATTTAATGTGATACATGCATTGCCTTGCTTGGAGACATGGAGAAACTAAGGACCTCGCATGATAGTCCGTCCTCGGAACTTGACATTGTTAAGGTGGAGAACATCAGTCTTCTTGCTGAGCTTGAGATGAGTAGGGTAGTTCCTGTTTCATCTTCTACTGTTGAGACTATTTCTTGCACCTCATGTGAGGATAAGGACAATGCGTTTAGAGGTCTTTATACCATGTTGCTTGATCTGCCTGAGACTTGTGAAAGTTGCAATAATTTAAAATGAACTTAAAAGGCGGATCACAAAATTGCTGAGTTACAAGCCTTTTACTTGAGCCTATTACTTCATGTGCAAATTGTCCCAAACTTCTTCTTGAACTTGAATCGTCTCCAAACAGTTTCAAGAATTTGTTGATAATAATAAGAAAATGGCTCGGTATGCTTCTAAGGATCTGTTAGCTCACCATGCAAAGTTGTAATAAACTAAAATCTGATTTGATTGCCTTAGATGAAAAGTGTGTGAAGCCAACTAAGGACCTTCTAGAAAAACCACATCCTCCACAGTGCTTTCTGTCTTTGAAATGTTGGAAAAGGATAAGGACATGGTAGAGGCGGCTTAGGAAGAGGTGCGAGAACCAAATGGCTAGGATTAGGGCTGCCCCTGTGTGTCTGCGAAGCCCTCAAGCTTGAGGTGGCCGTGCATAAGGAAAAATACATGCGTGCTATTCGCTCTCCTTACATTGGTTCTTCTTCCTCTCCTCCATTGTTCTTTCTCCTCCTCCTTGCTCTTCTTGCACCTCTCTCTTTCGGAGTGTCGGTACCTTATGAACACTCTCGAGAAATTTGTAGGAGGCAAGAAGGATCTCAATCTTATTCTAGACCAATCAAAAATTTGCAAGTTCAAGCAGGGTCTAGGATATAATTTCCGTGAGGATGTGAGAAAACATCCACCGTGGTGCTCGGACCCATAGCGCAGTGTGATCGAGGTCAAGCCAAGAACAAGAAAGTTCAATTTAGATCGGGGGCTTTGTCCAAGGGATTCGGCGACAAGGTGATTTCACTGCGCCTTGACCTCTCGGGCGAAGCCATCTCATGCTACTTGACCCCTCGAGGCGGTATCATTGCACCTGCTCGCCGGAAGGATGGGCATCTGATTGACCAATGCTTCAAGCGCGCCAAGATCGCGCGAAGAGACCGTGCTGAGTCTCTTAGGCGTATTCAGGGTCAGCCCCAGACCTTGAGTGCACCTAAGACCAACACGAGGTCTAGGTTTGCTCTTGTTGGTAGCTTTGGGCGACAGAGGACTTGGTTTTCGGAGTTTTCATTTTAGTCCTCGTGCTCCCTCTGGTCGTGACTTCCGCCGTCACGAGGGTAGATCTCGTTCCATCGAGATAGCTACCGCGCGTGATCGCGTCTTCTTGCGGTGCTCCCACTCGCTCTCCGTAGTAGTCGGACCCGACAGCGACAGTGCGCACATAGACCTTTTGCTTCTTTGAGCGACGGAGGGCGTAGGGTAGTTAGAGGTCAGTCGTGTGTGACTACTTCTTCTGCTCGACGTGTGACTCAGTATTGGGTGCCAAAATCTATGTTGATTTATCCCAGTACTGAGACTTTGCTCTCTTGTTGACTCAGGTTCGCCGGGCAGGGAAGGGAAAGGTTTGGCTTGTAGACTCCGGGTGTTCACGACACATGACCGGAGATTCCCGTTGGTTTTCTTCCTTGCCGAGCTCCGGTGATGAGGCGATCACCTTCGAGATGCTTCATCTGGGCGTCATCGCCAAAGGTGCTGTCGCATTAATGATTCATTTATTTTGAAAGATGTTGCTTTAGTTAGCAAGTCTGCGGTACAATTTGCTCTCGGTCTCTCCACTTCGATGACAATTTCGAGGTGAGCTTTAAGAAAAACAATTGCAAAATTCTTGATTCTTGGTGATACGGTTTGCGGATCTCTCGTTTTGGGAGGATCTTTCGTGCTGATTTTTCTGAGTCTTTTAGTGATCCTATCCGTTGTTTGCTTGCTTCTGAGTCCCGCGACCTTTCCTTCGGCATAGGAGACTTGGTCATATTGGATTTGACCATTTGACCCGAGTTAGCGACCACGATCTCATTCGTGGTGCGCGAAACTCAAGATGGTCAAAGATCTTGTTTGCGCTCCATGCCGCGCGGCAAGATGGTTGCCGCTTCTCACCCTCCGGTCCAAGGACTATGGCCGATGCACCGGACATTGCTCCACATGGACACGGTCGGACCGGCTCGAGTGCAATCTGCGGGAGGAAGTGGTATGTTCTTGTCGTGGTCGATGACTTCTCGAGGTACTCTTGGGTGTTTTCTTAGCCTCGAAGGATGAGGCGTTTTCACTTTTCCGAGGTCTTTTCGGTGGGCTTTACGTCGAGCTTAGGGTGCCTTCGAGCGATCCGCGATGACAATGGCACGGAGTTCAAGAATTCCTACTTTGAGAGTTTCGTGGTGAGGCAGTGTAGAGCACCGTTCTCTTCTCCATCGTTCCTCGTGAGAATGGCGTTGTGGAGAGGAAGAACCGTACCTTAGTCGAGATGGCGGGGCGATGCTTGATGAGTACTCTACACGGAAGTTACGGGTGAGGCTATAGCCACCGCGTGCCATGTTTCCAATCGAGTTTTCTTGGGCACACTTGCACCACTTCTTATGAGTTGAGATACGGGCGGCCGGTGTTTCTCATTTTCGTGTGTTTGGTTGCAAGTGTTTCATTACAAGTCCGGAACCTAGATAAGTTCGAGTCACGTTCTTGTGATGGACTTTTTCGGGCTACTCGACTTCCTCGCGGGCCTATAGGGTGCAGGCTGAGTCTAGTAAATTGGTAGAAACACGTGAGGTAACTTTTGATGAGGCCACCAGGGACTAGGCCCGATATCTCGAGTTCACTAGAGCGGTCGAGACCATCTTTGTGGATGATGAGGATGATGGAGATGAGGGTTGTCTACCCGATCCGGTCCTTCTCCACCCCTTGAGGTGCCTTCTTCCACTTGCACCTCGAGGCGATCGCCCCTACCTACGCTATTCCGGAGCTAGTGGCTCTGTTCCTACCCCTTGTGTAACGAGGTGAGGCCACTTCTTCATCTCATCCGGACCTCCAAGACATATCCAAAAATCTCATCCTTCGAGCGGATGATTGGAGATCTATTTGAGCGAGTCACACGTTCCAAGTCGGCGTGTCACTTTTACATCTCCACTCGCCTTCGTAGCTTCTTTTGAGCCCAAGGGCGTTTGTCATGCTTTATCGATGAGTCTTGGGTCAGCGCCATGCATGAGGAGCTAGAGAGTTTCGAGAGAAACAAGGTGCGGGCGCTTGTTGAGCCCCTCGAGATCACAATATCATTGGAACCAAGTGGGTATTCAAGAACAAGCGAGCGAGGATGGGGTAGTCATTGAAACAAGGCTAGGCCGGTGCATGGGGTACTCCCGGGTTGAGGGTGCGGATTTGAGGAGACCTTTGCCCTGTAGCTCGTCTTGAGGCCATTAGAATTACGCTTGCCTTTGCGACTTCTAAGGGTTTCAAGCTTTACCGATGGACGTCAAGAGTGCCTTTCTCAATGGCTTCATTGAGGAAGAAGTCTATGTCGAGACGACCTCCGGTTTCGAGAACCCCAAATACCCTAGTCATGTCTTCAAGCTTTCCAAAGCGTTGTATGGACTTAAGCAAGCCCCTAGAGCTTGGTATGAGAGGCTTAAGTCCTATCTATTGAGACATGATTTTGAGATGGGTAAAGTTGACAAGACCTTGTTCATTCGCGGCTTGGCAATGACCTTCCTTCGCCCAAATCTATGTCGATGACATCATCTTTGGCGGCTCTTCCCATGCTCTAGTTTCACAGTTCTCGGATGTCATGAGCACCGAGTTTGAGATGAGCATGATGGGTGAGTTGACATTCTTCCTTGGCTTCGGATCAAGCGAGACTCGGGAGGTACCTTCTTGCATCAAGGCAAGTACACTCGAGACCTCACGAGACGATTTGACATGAGTGATGGAAAGCGGTGTCAACTCCGATGGCTTCTGACCATTCTAGACCACGATGAGGACGGTGAGCAGTTGATCAAAAGGAATTGAAGCATGATTGGCTCTCTCTTGTACCTCACGCCTCGAGACGGACATACACTTCTCCGTGTGTCTTTGTGCTCGGTTTCGAGCTTCTCCTCGCGTGTCTCACCGCCCGGTGAAGCGCATCTTCGGTACCTTCGAGCTACCATTGACTATGGTATCGGTACTCTTCCTCCTCTGTCTATCCCTTAGAGCCTTCTCGGATGCGAGACTTTGCGGTGTGGGATAGATAGGAAGAGCACTCGAGCACCGCCAGTTCATTGGCACTTCTCTCGTTTCTTGGTCTTGAGGAAGCGATCCGGTGTTGCTCGATCCACCGCAGAGGCCGAGTATGTTCTTCGACCGATTCTTTGTAGCAGTACTGGATGGTCTCGACTGCGGGACTTTGGGTTATATCGGCCGTGTTCCGCTTTTACTGCGATAACACGTCTGCAATCGGCATTGCTAAGAACCCGGTGCAACACTCTCGGACCAAGCACATTGATATCGAATATCACTTTCTTGAGATCATGTAGAGAAGGGTGACATCGTGCTCCGGTGTGGAGAGTGACCACCGGTTGGTGATGTCTTCACCAAGCCTCCGGATAGCACGAGGTTTTCGACTTTGCGGGAGAGCTTGGGGTGGTCTGTCCTTATGGACTATTGTGAGGGGAGCTTTGGGCTTTCTTGCTTTATCTTATTATTTATGCTTCGTATCCTTCTTGTTGCATTGCATCTGCGGGTGCATTGGGTTTAGTCCTTCCAAAGATAGGCTAGAGTGGTTCTCTTCTTTGAGTTGCTTAGACTTCTTGCTCTTATCTTGTGCTTTCGGGATAGTGTTTCTTATCTCACTAGATTGAGCTTACTCACTTCTTGTGATCTAGCGAGGTCGGGCCACCTTCGGGTGAGCAGTGCGTGTTTGCTCTCTAGTGTGTGTTTTACGGTCGACTATTAGTCACAGAGTCATATGGGGTAGATGAGAGTCGATCGAGCCATAGTATCCTCTATATCTTATCTATGCTTTAAGGACTTTGTTTTCTTTGCCGCCTTCTCTCTTTTATTGCTTTGGTTCGGGGAGTTCATTTGGGAACTTCTAGATCTTAATATTGACTTAACTCAACTTGAACTAAAGTTGCATCTCATGTTGAGGGGAGTGGATTTTACGCATGTCATCATGCATTGTAATATAGCTACATGGAGCCTTGATTATTATCCTTTCATGACATGTTTTCATTATATTACATCTTGCCATGACTTATGCTCCATTGCTAATTTGATCATGACTTTATATGTGTAGTCAAGTCTTT
Source organism: Bonia amplexicaulis (assembly GCA_036346245.1). NCBI lineage: Eukaryota > Viridiplantae > Streptophyta > Magnoliopsida > Poales > Poaceae > Bonia > Bonia amplexicaulis. Next base: position 22,740,846 of record CM070752.1, on the reverse strand, counting down.
GCCACGATAGGTTAATTACAATGCTAAATTTGACCTAATTCTGTCATGTTCATATTTGAGACTAGTCGACTTTGTGTTATCTTTTATGATTCTTGCCATGTCAAATAGGTGAGTTGAGTCTTGAATCTTTGTTGAGCAATAGATTGAGCTATATAGTTTCTTGATGACACATAAGTTAGTACAATCTATCAAAAAAAGATCTCTTACGTGCGAAAAAGCGATCTCACCAATTCCTTCTCATGAGGCGGCTTGCCATTGCACAAGGCATGAACTCGGGGAGATTTGGATGACCAAGATCATTTCCTTAAGCTTCTCGCTTGGAATGATCGCATAAGGCTTGAGGTCTAGCACATGACAAAAATATGATTGAAAACAATCATGAGATCTCAAAAGAAAAATGTCAAAAGTGCTAAATAAAAAAAATCAAAGTACTTCAACAATTGTATCATTCTTGAACAAATAGCACTCTAGTTGGCTCAACACTAGCTTCTTGATTCCATTTAGCTTATTAACATGGCTTGCATCATTTGTGGATATCATTAGCTAGACTAAAATCTTGTTTGACTTGACTCGCTAAGCACTTCAAAATAAAAATTCAGATTATACCTTCATTGCTTAGCTTCACTTTACATACTTAGCCATGATCTTTATAGCATATTTGTATGTTATGGCTTGGTGTAATACATGTTGGTCATTTGGATAATTCTCATGGCTCGCATTCTTTGAATAATCAAATCGACCATTTCATCCATCATCATGACTTATTCTCTCTCTTGCATACTTGATGTGTTTATTGCCAAAGGGGAGAATAGATTAAAAAAAGGGAGGAAGAAAATTTCTCTCGGGAACTTGCTAGAGCTTTGGAGATCAATTTGCTCTTTGTTCTTTTGCTCTAGTGTTCTCTCTGTTGACATGGTCATAATTTCATTTCATTCTGAACCATGTCGCCTTTTACAAACTCAACTTCTTATTTTTCGGTGTTTGTCAAAATACTCATCAAGGGAGATTGAGAGATCATGTGGAGATGATCCCATCTTTATGATGAGTAATTGACCCTTGGTTGAAGGAAAATTGAGTTTGTTTTGGGCTTTATTGCAAATTCTTAGCTCGGCAGTAGTCAAAGTCGTGTCGACTTTCCCTGACCGCACGACCACATTGGAACTGATCGGAAGCCGAAAACGCGTGCGTGCGACCATCCGGGACGTGATCGGAAGTCGTTCGGGTGGTCTCGACCACGCCGTGGCGTCCCGCGAATTTGAGCGTGATCGGAAGTCTTCGGGTCCGTCGACCACTTGGGAGGCGGTCGGAAGCCGACCACGCATCGACCACTCTGCGGGTCTCGGCGTTTTAACCGTGGTCGGAAGTCGATACGACCACGTTGGGCTTAATCGAAATCAATTGGGACTCTACGACCACGTTACGGCTTTCTCGGAAGTTTGGTCGTGGTGGGAGCCGATCGGACGGTGTGCGACCACGTTGAGGAGCCCTCGAAGATTTGACCGTGGTCGGCACTCGGCGCTAGGGTTTACGACCACGTTGTGGTCTCGGTCTTCGACCACGTTGTGGGATCGGAGACTCGACCACGTTGGGCGGTCGGCGTTCGACCACTTTGGCCGTGGTCGTTGGGCGACACGACCACGTTGTTTGATCGGTGGTGCGACCACGTTGTGCGCTCGGAGAGATTCGACCATGCTAAGGTTTTCGACCACGTTGTGGCGGTCGGCTTCGACCACGTTGTCGGCGATTGACCGTGGTCGATGGAGCTCTTTAAACCGGTCGTGTGGGCACATGTGGTGTCCGATTACGGTGAGGTTTGGTCGGTTGGGTTCCTTGTGATGTTATGGACCTTGTAGACTGGTTTGTTCTACATTTTGACAAGGTTTGGTAAAGTCTAATTTCGTGGAAAGAGACTTGAGCTCGTGAGTTGTCGGTGTATGGATCGGTGCTATGTGATGTTTTGTTGTTTGTCTTGGATGCAGTGCGGAGACTAGTCTTGGTGAGGCTTTGGACGGTCGGGACTAGACATGGGAGATGTTGAGGTCGAGCGGCGTGGAAAAGCCGAGGAGGACGTGTCTGCGCGGTGGGTGACAAGATGGACAACAAGGCGGTGGAGGAAGCTTCACGGAAGGCGGCGGAGGGCATTTGGAGAAATGTCAAAGCTGGAGGAAGCTCGTCCATCGAGAAAGCACAGACGCCTTGGAGAGTTGGTGGTGCAAGCGGGCAAGCGGTGGGCCGTTGCCACCGGGTAATGGGCAAAGCACCGGAGGCACAGTAAAGCACTGGAGCTCTCTGCAACGGTGGTGCTGTGGAGACCCGTTGGCGTGTGAGTATAAATAGAGGAGGAGACTACGGAGCCGGGAGAGGTTGTCCCCGAGTTGCTCGAGCTTTTCTTTCTATTTGTGTGAGTTGTCTCGGTAAGAGCATGGATGCTCGTGTACCTCCGATGGAGTGGTCAGAAAACCTCCATATGCAATAGAAAAGATTGGATTCATCTCTCTGTATCTTTCTCGGTTTTGTTCTTGAGATGATTTGTTTGATCTGTTTGCCCTCTCGTGTTCTTTCGATCATATGTGTTTTATCGAGAGTTGGCTTGTGCTTCACTTGCTCGGATGGAAATTGTTTTGAGACCTTCGGTCATTTCATTCCCGAGAGCAAAGTCGAAATCGAGAAGTCTCTGTGATTCTTATTCTTAGCCTCCGATGCTACATTACGTTTTTCGACTTTGCCGTCTTTGCCGACCATCGCTTAGATCTCTCTTTTCTTGGTTTATTCACTTCTAGAGATCTTATTCGAGCTAGAGTTCAAGTTTCTTTTGGTTTTGACCTCGAGCAAAAGTTCTTCAAAATCTTGCTCGTGGTCGTCGCCGACAACAAAGTATTTCTGTATCGTTACATTGTCGGATCGGCGATTTTTGACCACACGGTCTTTGGTCTTTTCGACCACGCTTTGATTTCAGGCGATCGTTTCTAGCTCTCGACCACACAAGTAGTATCTCTCTGTTGTCGGTTGATCGACTCGGCATAAGTTTTCGGTTCGATTTTGCGCCGTTATCCTCTGTTTACGGTCGTTCGACCTCGTACGTATAGCGGTGGTCTTGTGTGTCTTTGTCTGTTCTCCTCCATACGACCACGGTCAAAACCCGACACCTTTTCACGATTACGACTACGGTTGTCTTGATTCGACTTACGGTTTCATTGTTCTTTGTGTTTGGTTGAGCTTTGTTTTCGACTTCTTAGCTCTCTAGCTAAAGGAGAAGAAGAACTTGGGAGGAAGTTTTAAGGCACCATTCACCCCCTCTGTTGCCATTTCGGTCCTTCAAAACCTCGCCTTGTTGTGTATAAAGTACAAATCAACAAGTATAGCACTAGTGCAGCACTTACCTCTGATTGTCGAGTATAAGTATGAATTTCTTGTTGCGGTGAGCCACGAATGCCTTCGCCATGTAATTTTCGACGAAGGATGCATTCTCCTCGATGGTATTTATGAAGACCTAAGTGTGGGTTGAGAAAACCTATCGGTGATTTCGTTAACCTGTCTTAAATCACCATGTGTATATATATGTATATGTATATATATGTATATGTATATATATATATATATATATATGTATATGCAAAAGCAATGAGTTATATATGACATTTCGGTATTACATGAACGTAAACCGTGATTGTTATACACACTAACAATGTCCAGCATTGAATGAGTGGAGCATCGAGAGCGTCAAGTATGAAGAGAATATCATGAAGCCACAGTCATGAATATCGTGCTGAAGATGATGCGGCCTAAACTTGATGTTGACACCTGAGCACTGTTGTGCCTTCGGCTGGTTGGCCTGTCCCATGTACCACGCATGCAATCTCTGGTAAGCCAATCCTAGGGTTTGGAGGCACTCTATCGGGACAAGCAATGGCTCGCCTAGATTGAATTTTCAAGCCAACAACAAGTATGGGATATCATCGGTCTTCTTCGGTTTGCCTTTACCATTTTGGTTGTTATAGGTCGACTTCACGATAGTCGACCGAGCACAAGATGTAGATGCACCGCACCCTTGCCGCGTCGATGCAGGTAGCTCTGGTGTAGACACCTCTCGTGGACTTGGCACCGTGAGATAGCTCCCGTGGACTTGGCATCGATGCATATAGCTCTTGTGGACTTGGCACTAGTGCAGATAGCTCCCGTGGACTTGACACCGATGCAGGAGCCTCCAGCCAGATGTCCCTCTTGGGCCACTGGATAATATTCCAATGGATTACCGTAGAGTCACGACCTCATCGTTTGGGGGGCATCTGCAGCAGGATAACCTCGAAATTAGCATAAACACCATCTACATTCAATTTTGAGAATCATAGCGCTAGAGTTACACCATGCACCTTCATCCCACGAGCAAGTCATATATAAAGTTCTTGAATTTTGTCTGATTTTGGTGCAACTTTACGTATCTTGAGAAAAGGTTAAAATTTTAGCTAAGATCCATGCGATCCTCAGATGAATTAGGTTTTGAGATCCTTAGCAAGGTGCGTGCACATTTTTAAATCATTTGGATATGTATTTTGAAGATTGCACCATCTTAGTTTTGGCTCGGGTTGATTTTCAGTTCTGGGAAAAGGGGTGCGATCCAACTGCCCTTAGGCTGCGGTTAGACCGGTCATGTTTGGGGGTTAAACCGCCAGACCGGTCCAATTGCTATCCCATAGCGGTCCGATCAGTCCAGAGGAGTTGAACTCCGTTTGCTTCCACGCTTTTGTGAGTTCTTCGTTGATGTGCAAATCTAATATTCCTAGCTTTCAGTAACTGGTGAAGTGAAAGTTTTGTAATACCATTTGGGAAGTTGAATTTAAAGGCATTACTTCCCCTTCTGATTGTCATATTGAGTCCAATAAGTGATATCGGAGCCCGATTCTAACATCTCTGGCCCAATGGACAATACCTAGTGTGTGAACGTCCAATGAATCATGACCCCGAGGGACTGTTGGTGTACGGTGAACGGCTGAGAGACACTAATGTGTGAAGGGAGTAATTGTTGGAATAGTTCTACATTAGTTATGGAAGGGTAAGGAATGTAACTTAAAAGTGGATATGTCTCTCACCTCGCAAGCTACCTTTTGGGGATAAGAAGACATTTAAGATCCAACATAATGTTTTATGAGCAATGCGTACATGCATTTGTGTCTATGGTAAGCTCCTCTCTCTGTTTCACTATATTTGTTCATAGCCCATCATGTATATAGACCAAAAAATACTAAATCTAAGAAATGGTTAGTGATCAATGATCATATATATACTCCTATTAAATAACACATCATAATCAATTAATCTCTTCTAAATTACATTAGTAGAAGTAGAGAGTGAAAAAAAATATAATAACTACACACTATATTTTTTAAGTAGATAAATATATTAAAATAGGTATTCTCGGACCATAGACAAATATAAGGAATCGTAAGGAGTAGCATACAGTTAGAACGTTGGCAGATCGCGGCAGCTCTGCATTGCATGGATTCTTTAATGGCAAGACATATACTCGACTGATCCTAGGTAGCAGGCAGCTGGCAGCTTCTCTCTATATATGTTCATATAGTTCAGTGTGTTGCGGCGCAGGGCCTCGATCTGTGCAGCCACGGTAAACCGTACCTCAACACACGTACATTTATTTTACAGTACATGGTGAGTGGTAGGAACCGCAGAGGAGTTTACTTTTACAGACGCCCATATACGTCTATATATGTGCAGTATCTGTGCATGCACGCACAACCACACGGCCTTTAAAGTCATGCGTACTCTGACATCTGCTCTCTTGTCTAAACCTATAAAACGTATTTACTTTTAATATACAGATAAAAGAGATAATAAAAATAACTAAATTACATGTGATTATTATCTTTAAGCACTACATTTAATGCATGTATGTAGAGAATAGTAAATAAAACTACATATTTATTAAAGGTATAAAGAAAACAGCACACTAATTTTGCATTGGAACATTAAATACATTACATATTTATAGATAAAGTTATTCAAAAAATACATCCTATAAATTTAGACGAAGGGAGTAGATCGGAAGAGTTTGCTTGCATGGGTAACTTCCTGAAAGCCAACATTTGGAGCAAACGCAAGCTAAGACAAACAATACCTACCTCGGCAAATTTATGAGACCGTTTACACCGACTTCTGTTCAGAGAAGAAAGAAGGTAATATAAATATTTAACTTTATGAAATAATTTCTCTATTCATCTCATCCTGAAAATAAATTACGGGACATAGAGATATCTCGCATCTCACTTTTCTCGCTCCCGTCTTACACAAGTATCACTCTTGTACTCTCCCACCACTCGTATCCTCCCACTAAAAGCCACTTTTTTAGTCATTACTATTTATTTTTAGCCAAAAACCATCAGTTGTTGTTCAATATGAACATGCCAAGCGAGCCATCGATTTTATTGTAATCTAGATTCCCAAGTTGCGTGTCATTAGCTTGACCTCGAGTCTAAGACGTAGTAGAGTCCGTCTTCATGTGTAACTCAAGTTGAAGTTGTGTCCAACTTGAAGTCTGAATATGTATGCTAGTAGGAGAGTATTGAGGAGGCTTGTAGCCAGTTTTGTAAGAATAAGAAAAGGCAAGGAAAAAGGGGAGCAAGTAAGAGAATAGAGAAATTCAGAAATTCTCCTGTGTTCTCATTTTATTTGTGATGTGTGCGTTTTCTCCTAAAGCAAAGTTAATAGGTGGTATCAGAGCCTAGGCGAGAACCGAGTCGCTAAAAAAATCGTCTCGATGATTCCGTTTTGCGCTCGTCTCGCGCAGCGCTCTCGAGACATCCGCTCTGTGCGTCATCACGTTTCAGCAGCTCGTCCGTGTGGCGCATCCGTCGGTCAAGCGACAGAACACGTTTCTGCAGCAATGAAGAAAGCGTTGCTTGCTGAAGCGCTCAGCGATGAACAAGTGGTTTCAGAGCCGCGCAGTGCTCCTGAGGTATCGCATGTAGTCTCGGCACCCCCTATTCCGGCGTGTTCTCCCGTCGCGTTTCGCCGTCTCCGAAGCACAGAGGACAACAAGTACGTCTTCGCTCGGTCCTTCGGTTTTGGCCGTTCCGAAGCAGCAAGAGGCAGGCGGTAGGCATTTTGTCCTTCGGTTCTTCCGTCCGTGCGGCCACAGTGAAAAGCGAAGTCTTCGTCCGTCCGTCCATCTCCGAGACGATGAAGCACTCAGCGATGATGAATCAACAGTGCTTTGATGATGAGTTGCGTCAAAGAAGTTGAGAAGATGTGTCGCCGTCCAAACTCAAGTAAAATGAAAAGAAAACGGAAAGCTGAAGAAATGTGTCACCGTTCTATATGAAGTATGAGTTTAGTAAGTCGTAGTTGAGACCAGCTGCCTCAATGTTTTAGAATCTCTGCATCCGGATGGACCCGTACCAATTGAGTTGAGTTCCTACATGCAGCTTGCATGTAGAACACTTCATGTGGAGGTGTGGTTGGTAGTTTATAATACATTGGGACTAAAACTAGAGTATGTCAAGTCAAGATTAAGGGGGAGGTTGTTAGAAATAATCTTGACTTCGAGTCCAAGACGTAGTAATGTCCGTATTCGTGTGTAACTCAAATTGATGTTGTGTCCAACTTGAAGTCCGAATACGTATACTAGTAGGAGAGTATTAGCCTATATATTGAGGAGGCTTGTAGCCAGTTTTGTAATAATAAGAAAAAGCAAGGAAAAAGGGGAGTAAGTAAGAGAATAGAGAAATTCGGAAATTATCATGTGTCCTCTTAATTTATTTATGATGTATGCGTTTTCTCCTGGAACAAAGTTAACAAAATACATGAAGGCCTCATTTCGTCGATTTTTGTAGTATCACTGAACTATCTAGCTATTTTATGTAAATTTCCTACATTATAAATATAGATTAGTTTTAAATCATTAGCTCAAGTTGCAACTCCAAGCTAATCATCATCTAATTGATTAGCAAGAAATTGGGTGAAACGATGACGATACCGAGTGTGCCCAATATTGTTCCAATACTTCAGCACCAAAATTAACTCCTCACATCCAAACAGCACTGTTAATGTCTCCTTCAGAATTTTCCAAGTATGAAATGCGAAAGTCAACTCTAGCTTGAATCAATCCAACCGGCAGATCAAAATATTAGCCCGACAAAAAATATATATATAGCAGCTAGCAGAAACTGCCAGCAAGGCGCAAGAATATAACTACGTACTCCGTTCGAGTACTTGCGAGGGTTTTACACAGTTACTACGACTCGCGGGTGTCATATAGATTTAAAGCGCACGATTAATACATCTGCGAAAACAGGGTACGCTCGCACAGTGGCAAGCAGGCTCGATCGCAGAAGATCTTGGCGGTGATCTCTCAATAATTAGGATATCTACGAGTATTAAAAGTAGGGGACTGCCAAAATATTTACTGCAGTAATTAATTACTTACAGGCCGGGTGAAAGATATATATAAGAGGCTGGCTAAGAATACAGGCCGGCTGAAAGAATAGTTCGGTCATCGATTTCCTACTTATGGTATGTACATCGATCGATCGATCGATCATGTGCGTGCTATTAAATGCATATATATGCTGTAGGCGAGATATATGGCAAATGTGACAAGCTGCTGGGCCAATGGTGTTTGCTACATGAAATTAATAATCACATAATAGCGAGAGATTTTGCCATTTCTGTTCAGAACATACCGGCCGGCCCCTCAATAACAGGGAACTAATCATTTCATCAGATAAACAGGGTAAGGGTCAAGTGTTATTGCCCTGCACAGCGTCATGCCTTGAATCATAATGTATACACTATGTGTAGGGAATCCCTGTCGTCAATGTATAATACACCTAATTAAAACCTCGATAGATGCATGGCACAGTATGTATATATTGTCATCCATGCATGGTATGCATGTATGACTATACGGAGAAAAAACGCACCAGCTAGTTAGCTAGTACGTGTGGTAAGAGCCCATCTAGCATAATCCCTGCTTGATTTTCACCGTTTTATGCTGTATCAATCATATTTTTGGATGATGTATAAAGTTTGCACCCACTACTGATCTAACTAAGAGATATGCATGGAAAATCACTCTCTAATGTATAAAGTTCGCACCCACTACTCATTAAACTAAGAGATGTGCATGGAAAATCAATGTCCATTTTCAAACCTAAATAATCATCATGCATGCATACATGTATATACGAATGCATATAGGTACATTATTGTGTATAAATGAGCTATCAACAGTAGGCGTAGAAACGCTATGCACGCATGCAAGCAGCGCTGACAACGCCCAAATTCAGAGCCACGTACCCTGCCGTACAAGTACGTATGTCCGTACCAATTCTGTGGCTGCATGCTTGATGCATGGATCGATCGCCATGGCAACCAATTCGGTCATATTTTTTACGTGTATCAGGCATGTGTACTATATATCCGGGCACGTACTACTACGGACCCACTTGTCAGCGGGGCACAGACACCGCCGCGCGCGTGACACGTGTTCGATCTCCCCGACTTGAGTGGAAACAGTAGAGGAGAGGTCGCATTTATGTATGTACGCGCGTACGCACATGCATACGCGCACCACAGTGGCCGTGTGCGCTGCGTGCTGGCTCGAATGCGCTGCATGCATGGGTCGGGGCCGGGCAGGCGCGAGGGATCTGACGTCGCGATCGTTGGGGCCGCGCGGCCGGAGTACGGTGAACAGTGAGGCTTCAATTCCGCTGTCCGCGCGGCCGGCGGAGTTATTGCGGCCGGGCGCGCGCGCGGGGCGCGCGGACGAGGTTTTTGCGCGTATCCCAAGGACTTTTGCGCGCGCGGGCGGGGAAGGCAGCATGACGGTCGCGTGGCCTGGACGGCGTCGATCATCGGGTCCGCGTGTGGCCGCGCGGGCTGCGCGTGGAGAGGCGGGCACGAAAACGTAGGGGGTACGTGCTGGTACTACGTGGGATAGCGGAAATGGCGGTGATGTGCGTCTTGCATAGTGGCGTGGCTGTGTGCATGCGGCCATGCTCATGCGCGCACCGTCGTGGCGTTGCACGCTCGGGTGCAACAGTCGTATCGCTGGGCCGCTGGCAGGTGAATGAATGGCTATAACTGAGATGTTTTTACTAACTTAGGGGTCGAAGGTATACTATGATTGAATATGGACTGGACACTGGGGCTCTGTTCTTTTTAGCTTTTAAAAACTACTTTTTGATTTTTCTACAGTAACTAACTTTTAAAACAGAGTATCTTTTCAATATATGATCTACTTGTTAACTGTAGTACATACTGTACTGACTTCATTTATATCAGCAAAAACCGCATGTGAGTTTCTGTTACTCTATAATCTCTCGCACAAACAACTTAAAAACCACAAGTCACAACCAAAAGTCAGAAACTCCAGTCGAAAATAACAGGCCCTGGACAGTGCACAGATGACTGCACACTTGGACGTACAATGGATAGTCTATGACCCGTTTAGCCCGACTCCAGCTTTAATTTGTCTTAGCCAGCCCAGAAGCTTCAGCTCGTAGGAGAAACCGAAGCTTGAAATTGGAGTGTTCGGCCTAAACTCCGGCTTCACAGTCACACCTTAATTAGGGCCTGGACAGGGGACTTGGATTCCAATCCTTATGAAATCCCAATTATTTCCAAATAAACTGTAACGCCCTAAATCCAAATAGACTTAGATTTACCGTACGTCGAATAAACCAGGCTCGAAAGAAGCTTATGTCAGCTGCACGTGGAATAAACCCTAGTGCCAAACATCTCACTTCCAGGCTTCCAAAAGCCAGAAAAGCTGCTCTTACGGAGCTAACTAGAGACTGGGGGTCTGTTCTTTACTTCAAAGTGACGACTTTTGACTTTTATTCTGATATCAACTTTCAAACGGAGTATTTTCTCAAGACGGGGTCTACAAGTTAAACGACCTACACGTTAAAAGCCCAACATCTGTACCAGTAAAATCACAAATGAGTATCTCTCTCTCGTAATCTGAAATGCACCAAAATTCAAAAATTTCATTAAAAGCCATAAGGCATAGAAAAAACGAGCCGGGCAACATGTTTGACTAAGTCACTCGGGCTTCTGCCAAAATATATATATATATATAGAGCTGAGCTGTGCCAAGGAGGGATTAACCCTGTTTGGATTGCCAGAATTTCACATTGATGAGGATTGAATAAATCGTTAAATATAGTTTTAATATTCAATTAAGGCTAAAGGACTCCGTGGTCGTAAACCTCCCAAGGGTTATTCCTCGAATATCTTGATTGAAGATACATTGTGTGTTGTCTGACCAGATAACTACTTAGAGAATCTATGAACTGATAGCTAGACCTGATTTCAAGATATTCCTTCTATGCGGTGGGTAAAACATGTGCCTTATCCACTCCAAACATCATAACATTTCAGCCCTGAGTTTCTGACAACAACTGCTATACGGTTGTTGCCCACGTTCATCTTCCACTGACAACAACCAACGATCGGGTGTTCTCTCTCGAACAATAACTGTCTCCCCGACCGACACGCTAGTTCCATAAGATGTCCTCCCCGATGGACAATCAGATATCTCTTCATTGGTATTTAAGACTGGACGAGAGAAGACCAGAGGACAATTAACTCACAATCAATTAGTCTCAATTCTAGACAAATTGATAGATCATTCAATTCAGTGTGATTAGGGCTAGTATCACATCTGGTTAAAGACACATTGTAACCGGTTCATAACAATAAAAAGCATCATTGTTCTCTCTCAAGGATTTTAACCATTTTTTTATATTATTTTGTAAGATCGACGACTCAATCGTCGATACACATAAACTATAGTAGAATTATATTGTTTTCTGTAAAATTCTTATGTTACAAACCTGTACTCACTACCTAAAATTTCCTAAAATCTGGTCCAAGCCCGGACCAACCAAATATTAGACGTTGCTAGCCAAGCCCAGCCAACCAACCAACGTACATAAACATGCGGAGCTGCTACGTAGAGCCTACCAAATAAATGCACCCAGTAAATTCACTGCAGCCCGGTCCGTGCCCAACCGAAGCCCGAAGTTCCTGAAGACCGAGGCTTAGCTCTAGCTGAGATCGAGCCCTCGCCATGTCCCATGTATGTATACGTGAAACCACCTGCAGCCAGCTAGCGGGCAGGCACGTGCATGCCGGAACATACGCATGCAGCTCCTGGCCCAGGCGGCCGGCCATGCCTTATCATTTCGCCCGCCGTGGATTAGCTAGCTAGGCGCGAGCGCGCGGGAAGGCGAAGGCGAAACTCCTCTCCCATTCATGCGGCAGTACGTCCTCCTCGCCATCCTACGTCACGTGCCGGGTGTTGAAGGCGCCACTGTCGCATTAAGTCGCCGTGCCGGCGAAACCGCGAGCAGCCAGCCTGCGTGCCCCGCCCACCAAGTAAATGCACGGGGCTGGCTCGGCTCAGCCTCAGCTAGCCTTCTTCCACGCATGCTCGTACGTACGTCCCACAAACACAGCCGGCCGGCTCAAATCCAGATGCATGCCATGCACAGAACCACAGATTGCATGTATGCATATAGATCGTTCGGCCGGTCGATCTATAGCTAACCGATTAAGCACACAGGCGCTAGCTCGAATCCAAAAGCAACGCGGGCAGTAATGAGCCGGTCGATCGATCGGCTGGTATCTCGCCGGTCGGGCGTTTTTAAGTCGCCCGATCGGATTTCGCAGAACTGTGCGTGAAGATCCGGCGCCGTACGTCCGTGGGATTCGCTGCCGGCGGAGGAGCAGCGGGTGAGTGTTCGCCAAGGTCTTTCCTTTATTGCGGCCGCGGCCCACCGGGCCCGGGGTGTCTGGGTTTCCTGTACGTGCGTAGGACTCGCTGGACCCACTGGGCCCGCCCGGGTTTAACCGGCTGCCTCTCGTCCGCTACCTGCGTAGGGATCGGATAGCTGCATGGGCACGCTCTAGACGACAACACGCCAGTTCATCGTCTCCAAACACACACACGAGTTCATCGAGTTGGAGGTGCTTGCAGTTGCAGTGCATCAGGTCGATGTTGCTGGTGATGATTTGGCCGTTGCTTGTGGGTCGTGGAATGGTCAGTGACCGTTAAATCCGAAAAGCTTGCGTGCACGGAATATGGTCGATCGGTTGCTTGTTTGGCATATGCATGGTGGGAGCTGGTGAGTACGTACGCCATTGTGATCAATGGACGTTACATTTTTCTCAAGTACTCCTATCATACAAGTAAGACAAATCTCTCTCTCCCTGTCTCATCAGTCGATAAACTGCTGTACAAAATTTGACAATCGCATCTATGATTGCCGATCGACACCTACCGCGTGATAAGTGAGAACACTTGTGTAGCACAAAAAAAAACGTATCCATCCATATCTCTATCTCTCTCCTATATTTATCCCTATTATCTCTCCCATCCCATGTCTCTTTCCAATCTCTCTTCTCCACCCATCTACTCTCCTGTTTTCTTCTCCTAATGGTGCGAGCGACCGAGCGCAGACACGTCAGCCGAGCGACGTCGGGTGGCACGACCGGCGTGCGGGCGACGGCACTCATGGGTGCAGGTGGTGCACAGCAGCGGTGGCCGACAGGGGAAGGCGCGCACGGGCGCAACTGGGAGAAGGAGGTGTGGCGGCTGGCGGCGGCACAACGGCCAGCGGCGGTCGAGGAGGAGGCGTAGCAGCGGTGTGGGCCGATGTAAGATCGAGGAGGCCGACTAGAGGGGTGAATATGCGGTCTAAAAAAATATCTTTTAATTATTATTGACAATTCAATATCTTTTCTATTTCTCTAAATCAAGTAAACAATGCGGAAGCTTAAATCAATTTGGTTTAGTACAAATAACGCATAGATCAAATAAGTTCACCTAAGTGCACCAACAATTCTAATCTAGGTCAAGGTTGTACTCCTAGGATAACAAGAAATCAATTTAATTCTATATATAAATTGAGCACAAGAAAACAAACCACAATTGACACGGTATCTTTTTACCGTGGTGTTCGAAGATTTGCCGGTCTCCCATAGTCCACGTTGAGGTAAGCCCAAACTAATTAGACCGAACATGCGACTTACTCGACAATTGTTGATGGTGGGCTCGACCACGATCGAAAACCAATCAGGTTGAGTCGAAGGGATAGGACAATCACCCTTCTCAAAAGAGATTGTGACTTCTGACCACTTAGTTAAATTATTGACAAGGGAAGGGTCGATAGAGTTTACCTCATGCTCGACAGCCTTATACTATCGCTTGGACTCATGCGCAGATGAACCTCCATATATATGCTCGATAGTGTACTTCAGATCCTGGAATGATATGTCATACAACAACGTGATGGTATTGTACTCACTTAGAAGAAATACATTTTTGATCTCCTGCATAAAACAAGAATGCAGCACTGTAAGCCGATTGATACACCCATGTCTAGCACAGAAAAGTTGTCCTGAGATCAAGGTGTTGTGCTCTCCGAAGATGACACTTATTTGTATAGAAGTACAATATGTGCACTTTAACATCTAACTCTTACAAGACCAGATATCTGGTTGCAATCTTTGATGAAAGAATTAGGTATTTTTTAAGCACAAGCACCAGTCTTGTGGTGTGACAATTTAGGTGCAATCTACCTTTCAGTAAATCTGGTTCTTCATGCTCGGTCTAAATATATTGAAGTTGATTTTCACTTTGTTTGAGAGCGAGTTGTAGCAAAGATGCTTAATGTAAGGTTTATATCTTCAGCAAATCAAGTCGTAGATATTTTCACAAAGGCGCTGGCAAGACAACCGTTCTCTCGACCTCAACACAATCTCAATCTCCTTGATACGGGTTGAGTTTGAGGGGGGCTATTAGAGATATAATTTGAGACGAGTTCTTGTCCAGTACAAATACTATCGAATATCCGACAAGACAACAACTACTTGTTGTATTCAAACTAGTTAATAGATCCTGATCCACTGTGATTCTGAGATTATTGTAATCTTGATAATGCTTTAAATAGAGCATACCCCTTAATTGATTTTGTCCTGCATCCGCCAATTTGATTATTATGGGCTCAAATCTATATTCTCCTTTCTCAAAAAGATCCGATCGAGTTACATATTGGATTACCCAAAAAACGAAACATGTACTTGTGGCCGGATCGAGGTTACGTCCTTGATGAGACGTTAACGGTTCCCATGCCGACAGACGGTTTTCTATACGGCGATCTGATCGCTACGTTGTCCTCTATTTTAAGCTGGGTCGCAGTAGTAGCGTACTACTACCAAATTCACCAACCTAGGAGAAATTTTCACACAGGCGCAGCTGGAATGGAATGCCACGTGTCTCTGAGCCCCTCCCCCATACATGTATGATTCTCCGGCACAGCTATTCTCGTTATAAATATAGGCTGTGTTCTTTTGAATCGATGGATTATAGGTTATAGGTTAAATATTTAAATTTTAACTGTTTATAAGAGATACAATATATAAAAATAAATATATATGATTTTGATCGGTACATCTAAACTTAATATATTTTTATTGAAATGAGAACTTCAACCAAACCACAGCCCTTAGGGTATCCGGAGTGTATGAAAATAGGGGTCATAAGTCAAACTGCTGTGACCTTACGGTCACAGGATCGGTCTAGCAGAGCCAACCGGTGACCTCAAATATAACAGTGGTAGCAGCAGCTGGACATGCATGTCACACACTGACTGGCTCACTCATCACATCTCCGACCAAGGTCCTGTACAGAATCAAGCCTCGACGACCAGTGCAGATCCTGTAGGCCTTGCACCCTAGCAAATACTTTACAGCCGGTAAAAACGCCAGTTACAAGACAACAGAGATGAGATAGAAAGAAAAAACAAATCAGGCCTCCTCCTCGTACAGAACTCCTGCATTCATAGTGCTGCCATTCGTATGAACAAAACCTTATGGGATTGCTGCGACACACGGGCCCCAAGCATGGGCTAAAATTCAAGAGAATTCGCGCATCGCGACCACTAGGAACACCGCATACGTGAGCAGGATCAAATTCATGGTTTTCTTGCGAAACAATGGGTTTCTGACAAACTATCAGCTGAGATCGAGATGCCACTCGAAGTTAAGCTGCAGATGGAATGTAAGGCCATATAGCATCTACAGCTCGCCTGGTTTAGTTTGGGTGCGTTGGGAGTTGGTGGCTGTCCGTCTTTAGAGAGAGAGAGAGAGAGATCAGCTGGCTGGGAATATCAAGAATGTACCGGGCAAGATCAGCGAATTTTTATTGGGCAGAGGCCGTAGCCAGTCCTGGGTTTCAGTTTTCAAACAGAGATGGGCACAGGTTTACTCCGGCACTGAAGCTCTTCCGTGAAGTCGTTGCCCTCGTCTTGCCAGAGGAATGAACAAGTATTCCGCGTAGAACAGCTGCAGAGCCATGCATGTGAGGAATAAATGTTAGTAGTTAACAGGGTATTATTCCAGGACTCACCAGGTGCAGAAGGTAAACTAATTATATTTGCCAGTACACTCAGCCCTACAGGGAAGGAATTTCAAAGAGGGCGCCGTAACTGGGGGCGAGAGATCGGGACTAGATGCCGAGGTCGGCAACTGCCAGTCTTCTGAAAACAAACGTCTGATAGAAAGACAAGGCAAGGCAGCATGATTCATATATGGCAGTTATCATGTGAAGCCTATAGAGCAAACCACATGAAAATGCAATTACAATTGCAGACACCCGTTATTTTACTAGAGGTTTCTTCCTGTTTTCGAAGATGTCATCGGAAGACTTACCTGAATGTGGAGAAAAAATCCCAGTTGAACAATCACTGCAAGCACTGCTAATATGCAGAGTGCTGCAACGACAGCAAATCGCCTCCATCGAAAGTATGGCAACTGTAGAGAACCAAAACGGAAATGTCAGCTCTCTTTAATTAGGTAATAAAGGGTATAAATAGCTGCAGCACACCAAAAATGATGATATTCCAAAATTATACAGGAGTAAAAACAGCTGCAAGGGAAAGCACCCATTTCATATTACTTTTTAGGATAAAAAATATAAGCAACCATTGTTCTGCCATTCAAGAAAAGCACCATCGGCATTTTTTATCCCTCAACTTTGGGCTTTACCACGTGCCAGCCCTCGAACTTTTTAAGGCCCATCAAATTTGAGGGGTATGCAGATCAAGCTTTTCATCGGTATATGTCAGCCCACTAAATCTGCAGAGGTCACCTAAAGGCGGGTTGTTGCACACCTCTCGGTGCAACATCTTCCATGCCACGTGGAAGTCAAACAAGATGGCTTGCATAAACATTTCGTTTGGTTCATGATAGTATATCAGTATAGCTGGAAACTAGGTTCCTTAAAAAAAGAGGAAAATCAGCTGTCCTACTAAAGCTTTGTTTTGCAGCAGAAGAGGCAACACCACCATCACAGAGAAATATGAATCTCAGAAGCCTCAAGTTATTATCGACACGAGCTCTTACATTGATTGAATAAGCGGTTCCAAGAAAAAAGCTAACGAAAAGGGCCCAAAACAGAGGCTGTGATCCAACAACCCATCCAAGGCCGAAGCTCTGCAATGCACTAAGCGCACGCTCTTGAATTAGTCTGACAGAACTATCAGCAAAGGGCCTAAGAAGACAAATTATTAAAAGCTGGGCTGCGCTTGGGTAAAAGTTTATGAATATTAAAGCAAAATATTTTTACAAGGAAAAATATTTATTATTGGGATGGGGCACATCTATAATAACCTAAAAAATAAAACAGATCAAAGATTTGTCCCTATATAATATTCAAATCTATGGTTTGACGCGAGAAATCGCTCTCGAAATTTCTTGCCTCGAGATGTAAGGTGCGGGTGTGCCAGTGTAACAAGGTACATAAAAATAGATAAATACAAGAAAGACAAGAAAAACATGTATTTTATTCATTCATTTGAGAATAACAAAATTACAAGTTTCGTTCATGTATATGCGCTCCATAGCTTGCTTTGTATAGCAAATCTGACATAGGCGATGTGTTCTCTTGGTTCCTGAGGCCTCGAAGGCTCCCGGTTAATTACATCTGCGGAGTGAACCCACAAAACACCTTTGATTAAGCTGTGCATTGGTCGTCGTCTTCAGTCTTCGCTTTATGTTCTTCGTGCATGTGATGAATTGTTGATGTAGATATGGCATTGGCATTATCCATAGTCTCGTCTTTCTATGGGGCCACGCCCGCCCGTGTCACTCGACCTTGTCGGTATCAAACGACACATAAAATTAAAGTGGTTAAAAGTGCATGATTCACATCAAGCATGACTGATCTGACGACACAATAGCAGAATCAGTGTAGTAGACGTACTTAATTCGGGCGGTGAGGCTGGCAGAGCAAAACGCTTGGGTTAGATATCGAAGTGGTCAAAAGTGACCAACGGGAAGGACCCCTCTACAGTACAGGCTAATTTAGTCGAACTCTGATGTCGTAAGCGCAAACCATCCTTACTTTTAACAGGGCAGGACGCTAGGGTCCAGTATTGACGTGGTCAAAAGTGATCGTTGGGAAAGACTCCTCGAATGCCGAAAAGCCATCAGCACTCAAGAGTGATTGATAGTTAAAAGCCGAAAACCATCGGTAGAAACCATCAACTATCAAATGTAGTCGGTAGTCGATAGTCGAAAGTTAGAAGCCATTGGTGATTGAAAATAGTCGAAGGTCGAAAGCCAGAAGTCATCAACCATCATGTTGATGTGCCTTTTGGAACGACGTCGGCTCCTCAGCACTTACCAACAGCAAGTCCTCGTCCAGTTCGCGTGCGGCTAGTCCCGGCAGTGTCGTCGGTCCCAGCACATTGTCGACTCTACGGAATCGTAGCGGGGAGTCGTCATGGTCGTCGTCGAGCACTTCTTCTGCTTCAGGTAGAGGCGAAACAAACTCGACCGACGACACGCTCGTGGGTGCCATCGGGCTTGATGTGGACGTACCCGCACGCGCTCATGTAACCGCAAGGTTCGGCTCTGATACCATTTGTAACACCCTAGGGTCCAAACCGACTTAGGCCTAACCCCATTCTAGATAGGCCACGCACACGTAGCAACCCGCTTGCACTTTCGTCCTCGCTTCGCACAAAACGGTTAACCGGGGGTTGCCACCATTGGAAGCCATAGGCTCATATGTTAGTTATTCTCAAGCTAAACTAGAAAGGTGGGACTAACTCATACCCTCATGTGCGCACACATATAGGTTATCATGGGCCTAATTCAATATGGGCCGAGGTGTTACAATGAAAATATTGAAGGCGAGTTCGAACGGCGAGATGGCGACATGTAGCTTGTACGAGCCAAGTGAGCTGTGGTTCGGTGGAACCGGGACAAGAGAGACTTAGCGAGCGTGGCAAGCTAGTGGTGCACCTACAATTGGCAAGCATGGCAATTACCTGCAGTGGTTTGTGATGACCGGGTCAAGGAATGATATTTCTAGTTTGCGGGTTTCTAGGATTAGGCGGATCTTTCATGCTAATTTTATCGAGTCTTCTGGTGATTCTCTCCTGCTTAGTTGCTTCTGAGTCCCGTGATCTCTCTTTCTGGCATAGGAGACTTGGTCACATTGACTTTGATCATTTGACCCGGGTAAACGATCACGACCTCGTTCATGGTCTGCCTAAGCTCAATATAGTCAAAGATTTAATTTGTGCTCCTTGCCGACATGGCAAGATAGTTGCCACTTGTCATCCCCTAGAACAAGCAGAGTGGGGATGGGGTAGTCATTCAAAACAAGGCTAAACTGGTAACTTGGGATTTCTCCTAGGTTGAGGGTTTAGATTTTGAGGAGACCTTCGCCCTGTAGCTAGGCTAGAGGCCATTAGGATTTTGCTTGCATTCGCAACTTCTAGGGACTTCAAGCTGTACGAGATGGATGTCAAAAATACCTTCCTCAATGAGTATATTGGGGAAGAGGTTTGTGTTAGACAACATTCAGGTTTCGAGAACCCCAAATACTCAAACCATGTCTTCAATCTTTTCAAAGCCATGTATGGATTTAAACAAGCCCCTAGAGCTTGGTATGAGAGGCTTAAGTCATATTTGTTAAGTCATAGGTTTGAGATGGGTAAGGTAGACAAGACCTTGTTTATTCACAGCATGGCAATGACCTTCTACTCATCCAGATTTATGTGGATAACATTATCGTTGGTAGTTCTTCTCATGCTCTTGTTTTCCAGTTTTCTGTTGTCATGAGCATAGAGTTTGAGATGAGTATGATGAGCGAGTTGAGCTTCTTCCTCGGCTTCCAGATCAAGCAAACTCGAGAAGGTACCTTCTTGCATTAAGGCAAATACACACGAGACCTCCTGAGATGATTCGACATGAGTGATGGCAAGCCAGTGTCTACTCCGATGGCGATCTCGACTTCACTTGATCCTGATGAAGACGGCGAGCCGGTAGATCAGAAGAAATACTACAGCATAATTGGCTTCCTCATGTATCTCACTACTTTGAGGCCAGAAATACATTTCGTCGTGTGTCTGTGTGCTCGATTTCGGCTTTTCCTCGCATCTAGCTGTAGCCCTTCTACGACCATCACATAGTTGTAAGTTATTCTACAACCACGTAGTCGTAAATCTTTCTACGACCACATAGTCGTAAGTCTTTTTATGCCCATCACATAGTCGTAAATTATTCTACAACCACGTAGTCGTAAGTCTATCTACGACCACCTCGTGGTCGTGAGCCTTCCCGCGACTACTCAATCTTCAACTGACTTGTCTAAGATTACCTAGTGCATGGCAGGTTTATCTGACAAGACGGTTATATCGTGTGTTTACTCTTAATAACCGCATACGATTTCTCTTTAACAACAACCGCTACACGACGAACGGGCCACCACGTCTCTTTGATAATAACTTCCGCCAGACGGTTATCTCTCAAACGTTGAGACGTCCTTTGGCGCAGGACAACAACCGTCGCTTTATCAACTATATAAAGGTTAACACCAAGGAGAAATGATCGGATCACATTGGATCAGGAGATAGTGCTAGGCATTTCATATTACTCTCAGCTGTAATAAATTTCTCTAAGCAATAGCCACACAGGATGTAGTATTATTATCACAAGAGAAAACCAGAACCTGTATAAAAATCCATATGTCTTTACTCTACATGTTCATACACCAAGTGTTCTAGAGTTTCTCCGAATCCAAACAAATCATACGTAAGATCAATCTTAAAATATCGACAAGAGGCTAAAAAATTGATGATAAAACAGCATGAGACAGACTTGAAGGTTGAATCTCAGGTGTTTACACAACAGGACTGCAGCAATCAGAACTACATGGAATTAAATTAACATGATATACTACACACTGAAAATGGCATGATGTGTACATTGATTCACTAAACATTGGTTAGACTAGGGACATGCAAGGTTGTCCTCAGCCCTTCTCCTACATACTTAATTAGTTAATTACCAATGTCAACTGGAACAGGCATATCTCTACAAGAGTAAATATTGCATTTTTTTTCTAGTAGTGTTGTGGATTGTGACCTTTCAGGTTATTCAGAGGTGATGATAAGTTACGATCCTCCCACATGAAGTAGTTTACACAAGTAGGCCATGAACAGAATCGATGACATCGAAGCCGCCTCACATTCATCTCGCCTTCCTTGGCCTCCCAGCCGGTCTCTTCACCGGAATATCACCTAAGTCTGGTTCTTGCTCCACCAATATCAGTTTGCCTTGCTCTAGCAAGTCGATCTCTGATTTGACTGTGGCATCGTTGTTCTTGCGAGGTGCGCCCTTAGCAGGTGACCTTGTCGTATTTGGAGCAGTCCTGTGAGAGTTGGGTTGCTTTCTTTGCTTTCTTATTCGGTTCTTAGAACCATTTTGTAGCTGCACGCCCATTGGCAGGCTGAAATAGACACCCATATTACTTTAATTTCCTAGTAACTTCTTTTACCTTAAATCACAAAAATCAAACCAAACTGCTAAAGGAATACAAATGGACCCTAATATAGTAGTTTGTTTGCTGTGTCCTGCAATATTTCACTGGAACTTGTAGTTCAACTGTTCAACATTAAGTTATCAATGATGATAGCTCATGATTAACGACACATGTGCACCACAAATATAATATTCATGCATTGTAGATACACTGTAACAATGGCAATGCTATCCTACATAGGCGTCATAGCAGCTGATAACATAGCATGATAGCAACTGCGATCATACCTTGTCGTGAAATTTCTCTCCAATTAAAAGCAGACTGATTTAGAGCAAGTCAAAATATTTCAAGTTCAATGACAAAGAACAGTCACCACAAGAACGGACTAGGTGAAGTGGGATATGACATACCTGGGCACAGCCTTAATATCCTCCTTAAACATTAATTTGGAGACAGAACATGAATCATCGCATGCAGTATCTGCTCAATAGCAACCAACAAAATCAGATAATCAGATGATGTTAAGGCATCATACTCATATGACCAGCCAGGAAACATAGCAAATCTAAAGAGGACCACATACGCTCATGCTTCTGGTGTGATAAGCCCACCATCTTCTGCTCGAAAGGGATAAAAACATTCAAAGGTTCCACCTTCAAAGGAAAGCCATTCTTCAGATCCTATGGTAAAAGTTTAGCATTATCTTTCATGTCCGAACACGTTACCACATTTGTGATTTGACTGATATGAAAGAAAGACACAAAACAAATTATGTGTGCAGTGGGGTTCCTATACCTTTTTGGAACATGAATTAAAGATTGTAGAATCATAGTTTTTCTGGTCACCACCAGCTTGAGAGGAACTTGAATCAAATGGCTGTGATGTTACTGCCGAAGGTTTGTTAGGGACACCTAATATTTCCTCAGCACTTTCAACTTTTGAAATAATGTTAGAATATTTTAAATTGTTGGTCACAAGAAGGGGAACATCCGATAATAGTTTCTTGTCATCTCCCGAAAAACTCTCAAATGCATCATGATTCTTGGCAGTGCCAGTGAGCTTTTCACGTGAATTTGCGACTGGTGAAGAAACATAAAAACAAAAAATTGTAGATGGTGCGTAAAACAAATTGTTCTTAGGGCTTAATGGCCCTTCTCAAAGAATTGCTGAAGCAATTTTGTAATCTCTACCTGGATGATTTCTAATAACATCAACTTGCTTGAATTTTGAAATGTTTAACAGATTCCCATTAATCTTTGGCCTGACTCTTCGAAGGTCCTCGGGAGTATACCCCGCAGCAGAGTAACTTCTTTTGAGAACCTGCAAATTAATCATTCCAGAGATAAATTGATCAGAACGCATGTAACTGTAGTCTATATCTTAATGAAATGACACACGAGTCTTTGGCGTGTTCTTGAAGAAGAAAAAAAAGATAAATTGATCATGCTTAATAGCTCGATACCCTTTAGCAAAAGAATGAAACGTTAGTTAGCAAGACTGATACAGTACAAACAGGGGGTGAAATATAATTCGATGGACTGGAGTTACCATACATAACGACAAATTAAATTTTTGGCACGCAAAGAGCACTCACGGACTGAATCTTGTCAGCATTGTTATTGAAAAAGCTTTGATCGACAGGAGTAAATGTTGGGGCTGCGCCTGCAGCAGTACTATTATCAAAACCATGGCCATGGATCGGAAGAGTTGCAGATGGAGGCGAGGATATATTTGGACTAAATGAAGAATATCCAACAGTTGCTTGTCTGCTGCCAGCCTTCCTATTGATCGGAAGAGCAAGCCCACCGGCAACAACTTCACCTGAATCTGAGTTCACAACCCGCTCTTGAATTATCTTTATTAGTGTACTGCACTCAGACCTGAGATTAAAATTAAAGAGCTGAAATCGTATATTCTATTAGAGTATTAGTAATGTATTTTTCAATTTTTGCCCACCATCAAATGTTAGTTTGTCCAGAATTAAGGAAACTGCTAACAGAATAAAAAGGACAGTCACCAGTCGCAACTTATGGTTGTTTTTATCACGGTACGCAGGCTTGAAACAAAGCATAACTGATTCTTGAAAAGCTACCATGCTAAAGGGTCGGCATTTCAGCAAATTTCAAACATAGCTAGATAACTGTGGAACTAAGCATCACTTGTTGTGAAAGCCAATTCTTGCAACAAATGCACAGCATGATCCAGCACGTGTTCTGGTATCACCACTGTTCCCCTAGGCAGCCGCCTAGCCCACCTAGACACTAGGCGGCGCCCTCCCACCTTGCCCGCCTTGCCTATTTGGCCCACCTAGGCGGCCACCTAGCCTACCTAGGCACTAGGCGCCGGTCTACCGTCCGACTAACGCCTAGCACTTAGGTGAACATTAGGTATCACCGCCATTTTCCCAAGATAAAATGTACAAAGTGTGTTTATATGTACAGAATGTTTCTTGCAAAGGCTAATTTTTCACCCTGAAGCAATGTTGACGTGCATAACAACATATGGTACATAACTATAAGGAAAAATATAATCAGTACACACAAAAGTTTGAGAGCTTGGCATGAATGATCCTAGATCTGTTTTTTTACACAAATGCCACGAAGACAAGAGAAAAGAGGTGTTCTGGAAACTTTGCATAAGCCCAACTATTCATCGTAAACAAATACAGAGTGCGTTCACTAAAAAAAGAAAGACTGCAAATCATTTTTTTCACCTGAGTGTGAAACAGAGTACAAGAAAAGTCCCATATTTAAACATATAATCGAAAATAAGAATAGTTATATAACAGCACAAAGCAAAATGCAAATTTAACAATACTTTCTAGAAGGACATAAGTGGAAGGAAACAAGATATACAAGGTATATAATACCTTGAATAGGTCTCCTGCATAAGTAACTGAATTATGGCATCCTTCGGCTCAATATCTGAGACAATGGCTAGGGATCCCTCGGCATAGTCTTTCAGAACGGTCTCCTTTTCACTCTAAAATCACGCAAAAATTTGTACATGACCTCAATGTGTGAAGTCCTTAGATAACTAAGGCTATCTCCTAAGCCCACTGAGACACGGTTGTTCAGAAAATAATGGGAACGTAATTTGTAAGATAACAAGTAAAAAGGTTGGGGAATACCTGGTTTAACTGATTATTTCTCGGTGGAAAGAGCGGGGAATTGCCATGATCTGTAAAATAAAAGAAATCACCACATAGGCACATCACATATTAATCAATTTATTCAGATGTGAATTGATGAATACAATTCGCAAAAGAAAAAAATGCATGTCATTTACAGGAAAATAAAGAACTAGCACAAGCCAAGCACAATAGTACTATGTATTTGCCTGAAAAATCTTATAGAATAAACAATAAAAATGTAAATGAGAAAGATATGTTGTTCAAAGCTGAGCAAATGGTAGGCACCAAAGGGGGAAAAGGGCATATATCTTCAGAAAATAGTAAATAATAGGCGTAAAACAAATAACCTGTTCCTGCAGATTTAGACTAAGTTCAGAAATTACAAAGCATTTGGTGTCACCCTTTTCTTTTTAAGTTTTTCAGAACCACACGGTTTTGTCCTAAAAATCACACAGTTATCATGAATTTCATTATATAGGATGACCAGCAGCAGCTCTGACAGTATGTGACAAAATAATATAAACAGTTTCTGCATCGAACATTATAAACAGCTGAAATAGTTGTGGAGTCCCTGAGATTTGTGACAAAGGTTGAGACAGCCCCTAAACTATAAAGTTGCTAAATCAAGCGCTGAAGTCACTAACAGGTTCCAGTTTGGCTGGCCCCTTGATAGCCAGGCTAATGAAACATTGACGCAGTTGTATTAGGAGATAGAGTTTGGATTCTATTCCATATATGCATTATCTCTATATGGCATATCTCTTGTATCCTCCTATATATATGAGACCCAAAGGGCCATATATATAGGAGAGTACAAGAGATATGCCATATAGAGATAAGGCATATATGGAATAGAATCCAAACTCTATCTCCTAATACAACTCTATCTCTATCTCCTTAACACACGCAATGTAAAATCTTAGTGCTGAATCAGTTTGGGGTCAGGATGATCGATGTACGCATGCTAAGGGAGAGAAATTTTGTATTCGTTACATTTTGTAAATTAAAAGTTTTGCACTGCGGTGCTTGTGAGTCCAAGGACTCCTAAGGAATTCTCCTGGACTGGCCCACCCTTATATGAAGTTTGTGTGTTGTGGGGGGTGTAAGTTTTATCCTTCACAGTTCAGACCACCGTTTTTTTTAGTTTTTGGGCTCATATATCTGTGTTCACGCATGCCTTCCTGATCTCGCTTTCAGTTCTCAATTTTGAATTATGTCAAAAGTGAGGGAATTTAAAGCCTACAAGGCTACAATAAATGAGGGCATTAAAAGGCTCCAAGACTATGCGATAAATGAGGGCACTAAAAGACTTCAGGACTATGCAATAGTTTGGATTAGCACTATGAACGCTGGTATGACCTTTCAGGACCACATGCAGTCAAAATAAATGCTTAGCACAGGAAATTATAGACAATGGATAAAGAGGGGTCTAATAGGCATTTTCACCAGTTAGTGGCTTAGGGCATCCGGAGTGTATGAAAATAAGGGGTCATAAGCCACCTTAAGGTCGACCTTATACATTACAGAGTTGATCTTAAGCAGGCCATAAACAAAAAAACTTAAGGCCAATCCTTAAGCTAAAGACCTGGCCACAAGCATTAAAATACAATTTTCTTTTAATCATATTGTTCTCTCTCCCCCACCAGCCAACTACCAACAACCACAAGCATTAAAATACAATTTTTTTTACTACCGAGTGGGACCATTGTTACAACCGAGCGGTAGCCTCAAACATAACGAGTCAAACTTAACAATTATGTGGGACCTACCTTAAGACATATTGTGACCTTATACACTCATGATGTCACAAACATGATAACGCACGGCATAACAGTACCTTGACTGAAACAACTTAAGTCCACAATCCAACAACATGTTTATATTAACGAACATGAATTGACTTTTTTCAGGGAACCATGACGACGGCATTGCCACAGACATGATAACGCACGGCATAACAGTACCTTGACAGAAACAACTGAAGAAACAAACCTTTGCTTCTATGCAGATATGAAATATGAAAGTGCCAAGCATCCAGTTTCCCATTCTGTTGTGGAAGGCACCATGTACTCATCGTGTGAGAGATTAATTGAGAAAGTGAATTGTTTTCGTAACCATATGTACGACGATAAACTAATCCAAGCATCGAGCTAGCCAAAATTTGCAAGGGGCACCCACGGCCTAAAAGGCGCCAACTTCGAAGCATAATTTGAGGAAGGGGTTCGCATACCGGTACCTCCATCGTAACCCTCGCCATGTGCGCGAGAAGGCCGGGACGATCTCGGCGAGGTGGAGGCGGACGGCGAGGCCCCGTCCGACGCGGCAGTGGTGGTGGAGCCGGAGACGGAGGAGTCGGGGCCAAGCACGGCGGCGAGGAGCCGGCCGGCGCCGGAGACGATTCCGTGGATCCACCCCCTCGGCGGGGGAGGAGGCGCCGGGGGAGGAGGCGAGGCTCCGCCGGACAGCGACGGCGGAGGATCGCCGCCCGCGGTGGACGACTCCATGGGAGGAGAGGCGCGAGGGAGGAGCAGGGGCGAGGGGAAGTGGAGGGAAGAAGAAAATAAACGAAACCCAAAATAAACCGATGCTGGTTTGGGTCGCACGTTCGTTTGGTAAGTGGTAATTTTGGGGGCGGTGCGGTTTGAAAACGTTCCAAATTTGGGGCGCCCCATCCTTCCCGCGGATACTGCTGTCCTGTCCTCCGGTGATGGTGATAGTAGCCTGTGGTTGTGTGAGCTGGTGGTGCTCAACGTTTTTCTCGAGGGTCCACATGTCATTGGCTCTGTTTGGTGTGAGAATGGAGCCGTGGCTCATCCACGACAGCGACGGCCTCTCGCCGTGCCGCCAACTCCGCTGGTGTTCAGTGGGATCAGACGACACAATGTAACTTACGAAATCGCAAATTTTTAGTCATGTCTTTTAGATCTGCAGTTCTACCCTTTTTACTTTCATTTTTAGTGTAAATTACATCTGAACGTTTGATTTTTGTGGCAACATATCAAGTTTTGCTTTTGAATTTAGGGCAAGTTAAAAGCTTTACGTGCAATGATTCATTTTGCACAAAATTCAAGCGTAGAGTATTAGACCCTCTGCGATTCAACTAGTCTAAGCACGTCACCACGACTAAGGGCGGAACTAGTCTCCCATTTATGAAATCACCATCAATTAATTAAAAAAATTAATAAGATATTTATATGTTCAACAGTTCAAAAATAATATAATAGAAAAATATATCCAGTTACTTACTTCATAGTGTGGTCAAATACTATAATTTTACCTCGATTTGCAATGGGCTAGGTCTACATTCCAAAAATCAAAATTGAAACTCTAAATTTTTACAATTCAACAAAAATCAATCAAGAATATCACATTGAAACCCTACCTCACAAATTTAGCACTTGTTCTTGAAATAAATTGGAAGAATTAAGAGAAATTTATAGTAAAGTACATATTGGTCGAGTGAACCTAAGCTTCCTTCGAACGACGAGAGTGTGAGACAACGGGGACCAAGTGACGTCGCGGTGAGATGGCAGGCGAGGACGATCGGTGATGCCGATTTCTCCCATTCTCCAGCAACCGATCGCTGCCTGGCTGGGAGCAGCTGTGCGGCGGACATGGTGCACATATCCTGGCCAACCATGCGAAACGAACAAACGTTGATGGCTGCTATGATGTGACACGCTTCGGGATCAATCAAATGAACGATGTGGCCTGTTGCGGTCCACCATCTTAGGCTGGCACAAGGGCTAGCTCGCCCTGCTGCAGTTGCCTCATGGGCTGAGAGAAGCAAAGGCTCCTCGTGCACTGCTACTAGCTACCAAGAATTTAGGCTACTAGCGCTTTCTTTGTTAGGCTTCAAAGAAAGAATCGGGTGCACCGAGTTTAGTTTGGAGGGTTCACACATGGGCTAGAGGTGCTAATTCTTGCTAAAAAAATTTGAACCCGGCGTCCGATGACATCGGGGCCCATAAGTTGGTTTCGCCCGTGTTCACGTCAGATGCTACTTTGCACCACTTTTAGAAATAAAACTAGGTAAACACATCAAATGTAGCAAAAATGAGATAAATCCAAAAATAAACCCACCTGCAATCATCTTAGCTCGAAAATGCAACTGCAATTGTTCATTTGAAAATGCCACTCCAATTGTGAAATACTCCTAGAAATGTCATTATGCTCAATACTAGTCGATTTTTAATAAATACATCTTCTGTATTTCGATTATTTTTGTATGGACTTAGTGTTATGGGCACACCTAAGGTGTCCATGAGTGCGCCTCATGGGCGCATCCAAGACAATCGGGGCTACCGCCCCTAGTGGCTATTCAGTGCTCCATGACTTAGCCTCGTGGGCACTCCTCTGGTATGCCCATGACTTAGTGTCATGGGTATATCTCCAATACGCCCATGAGTTAGCCTCATGTGTGCCTCCAAGTTTGCTGAGAGGTACCACCTCATGTGGTTATTTGGTGGCTCATGACTTAGTCTCATGGGCACTCCTCCAATATATCCATGACTCAGTCTCATGAATGCACCTCCAAGGTGTCCTATGATTTAATCTCACAGACACTCTCAAATCTACCAGAGAATGCAACCCTGATAGCTTGAGTTTCTCTTCAACAACACGCGTACACCTCTCCCAGGCAACTCGAATCATCTACCATTGACCTAGATCGAATACCAGTCAAGGGTTGTCATGCCTACATAAGGCTATCACCTCAGATATCTCAGTATATAAAGTAAAGGGATTTTACCTGTCCCATAGCAATGACTTCGATCATCTATCATGTCGAACGAATGCTATCTTGAGACGAGAAATGAGTGTTGATCATTTTCTCTCTCGCTTCCAATATCATACTCCAATCTCACGTTATGTACCTATCACTATAACATCTCTGAGCTCACGTTCACTTGGTGGATGATCCCCGCCTTCTCCTTAGAAATATTTGGCTTTTCCTCGACAGTTTTTAATTTATTTTTGATAGTTTGTAACTTATTTTTTATGTCTCTTAGATTCTTTTTTGCAGCTCTCGGACTCTCATCGCCTAGAGGCATCGCTCTGCGTGCCCACCTCTAGGGCTATGCCTCGGTTGGGTGGCCCGTGTCTCTGACTTCGTCTTCACAGGCTTTGCTCCAATGCGCCACCCACCTAGAAGGCTATGCCTCGGCAGGGTGGCCCTGCGTCTCCGACTTTGCCTCTATAGGCTTTGCTTTGATGCGCGCCCACCTCGAAGGTTGTGCCTCGGTAGGGTGGCTCCACATCTTTGACTTTGCCTCCATAGGATTTGCTTTGATGCGCGCCTACCTCAAAGGCTATGCCTCGGTAGGGCGGCTCTGCGTCCACTATTTCACCTCAGTAGGCTTCGTGCCAACGCACTGTCCACCTCGAAGGGGTTGATTGTACTTGCAACAGGAAGGTTTCGAGGTAACTAAAGCCTTGCCCTAGTAGTGCTTCCATCATGAAGGGTCTTGAGCACTCAGTCGATATGAAGTCCTCGCCTATCGCGTGGAGTACCCTTGTGTGGACCCATCAGGCCTCGTGTGGACCCATCAAGCCAAAATTTTGGCTAAGCCATGGATGCCCTCGCGCGAAACACTCTCGTGATATGAAGCAAAATTTTGCGAAGTCTTGGGCACATTCATGCCAATCAAGCCAAAATTTTGGCTAACTCATAGATGCCTCACATGAATCCCTCAGGCCTTGCCCCTCGCGCGGAGCACTCTCGTGATATGGAGCAAAATTTTGGCTAAGTCTTAGGCACCTTTGTGCCAATCAAGCCAAAATTTTGGCTAAGTTGTGGATACCCTCGCATGGATCCCTCAGGCCTCGCCCCTCACGTGAGACCCTCGCACAGAGCACTCTCGTGATATGAAGCAAAATTTTGGCTAAGTATTGGGCACCTTTGTGCTAATCAAGCCAAAATTTTGGCTAAGTCATGGATGCCCTCGTGTGGATCCCTCAGGCCTTGCCCCTCGTGCGGAGCACTTTCGTGATATGAAGAAAAATCTTGGCTAAGTCTTAGGCACCTTTGTGCCAATCAAGCTAAATTTTTGGCTAAGTCATGGAGGCCCTCGCGTGGATCCCTCAGGCCTCGCCCCTCGTGTGGAGCACTCTCGTGATATAAAGCAAAAATTTTGCTAAGTCTTAGGAGCTCGTGTGCCCATTAAGCAAAAACTTTGGCTAAGTCATGTGTGTCCTCGCGTTGATCCCTCACGCCTCGGCCCTTGCCCTCGCGCGAAGCACTCTTTGATATGAAGCAAAAATTTGGCTAAGTCTTGGGCACCCTCATGCCCATCAAGCCAAAAAATTGGCTAAGTCATGGGTGCCCTCGCGTGTGTCCCGTGAAGCCCTTGCCCATCGCATGGAGCACTCATGTGTATTCCTCGACCCTCATGTTTCGCGCTACATCAAGTCAGAATTTGGCTAAATCTCAGGCATGTGCATCCACATCGAGCCAAAATTTGGCTAAGTCTTTAGCGCCCTGTAGAAACACCCTGCAAAAGCGCTCTGCTAAGTGCACATTGAAAATACTCATCGATAGGATACAAGACCTCAATACTCTTCTTTGCCCCTCAGGCATCCTTCAAGGCGCCCAAGGGACAAGGGGCTAGATCATAGTGTCGAGGAATACTACCACCTCTCGTTAAAAATGCTCCATGCTTCAACAAGCCTGCAGAAAGGGCATACCAGGCCCTTGCAGTGGGCACCCAATGCCCCAGTGCCTCGCATACTACACATGCTTTGTCGGTTGCATCCTGTGCCCGCGTATGACGCCCGCACTCGACGATCAGGACTTGTGCATAATACCTATGCCTTGATGCCGCTCCATTGAGCTCGTGCGCTTGCATGCTCGGCAGCGCCAGAATTCTAACGCATAGCCCACCCGCCCCATGGCGGCCAGCGCCCTGCAGCGTGCCCTAGCTACTGATGGCGGTACTCCTGAGACTACACCCCAGCGACCACCTCCTACGCCTCAGTTGAACACAAACCACATAGAGGAGAAGAGGGGAGATGAGGCCTTACCTTGCCTGGGCTCAACGCCTCCGAAGACCAGATAGCTCACCATGAAGAGGCCTTGGATCAAGTCCTCCTCTCCTATTATGGCATAGGGTATGTGGTGTTAGCATTAAACAAATTTAGCATCGTCAACTAATGAAAGGAATTCAATTGAAGACTCAACTAATAATGTACACACAAAGACCACTGGCGCCCCTAGCAAAGAGCTCTACTAGCGCCCTGGCAAAAGTTCCATTAGCACCATGGCAACAGCCGGAAACGCCCTGGCGTAGTCTTCAAAAGTCGGTGCCCTGGCAACAGCCGGCCAGTGCCCTGGCAAAGTCTTCAAAGCCGGCACCTTAGAAACAACTGGCTAGCGCCCGGACAAAGTTTCAAATAGCCAGCGCCCTGACAAAGTCTTCAAATGGCCAGTGCCCTGGAAAAATCCCTCAATAGCCAACGCCCTAGCAAAATACTCCGGCTCCTACGCACTAGCATTCATAGGGCACCGGCGCCTTGTCAAGAATTGGCTGGTTGATGCCCTGCCAAGTTAAGCAGGACAGCGCCCTAGCACTCTCTGCCGCCAGCGTCCTGGAGAAGCTCATCAACGCCCGGTCTTGTGCCCTGGCAATGATCCCTTTGGCGCACCAAAGCCTTGGCTTGCCGACACCTTGGCGGAAGTCCCTTTAGTGCACCTTGGCTCTGGCCCACCAACGCCCTGGCAAGTAAGACGACACACCAACAGTAGCCGTCCCTACTCCCAGATGGCACTTCCTTCCATGCACCCCAACCTCAGCTCGCTGATGCCCTGGCAAAAGCCTTCGGCAACTAGAGCACCCTGGCGAAGGGCTCCAACCAGAGTGCCCTGGCAAGTCTCCCATCGGCGCTCGGAAGAACTCCCCTAAGCACCCTGGCTGACCCCATCGTGCGCAATGGCTACAACCTTCAGCAGCTGGCGCCCTAACCATGGCGCTCGACGTCAGCGCCCAACGCCACGGCGCTCGATGCCATCGCCTGGCAATGGAATCCAACACCGACACCCCAGCAACTGAAGCGAAGTATGCAGAGCGGCCCCATATATGCTGCTCAAATACTTGGTGGAGTCGCGAAGCAAATAAAAGAGGGAAAAATCAAGAGCTCGGCAAGGGAACCAAGAGTTCACCTCTGTGCCTTGCATGTTGCCCGTCGACGCCCCAGTCGACCGATAGTCCACGCCTCGCCAGCCCGCCTTGGCGCCCTGGCTGCTCTTTGGCGCCCTGGTAGTCGGCCGACCGCGCCATGGTAGCCAAGCCTTGGTGCCCTACGAGCCACTCATAGGCGCTTGGTAACCGGTCACCTTGCGCCCTGGCAGCCAAGCCATGGTGCCCTGTGCACCAACCGTCGGGCAACTAGCTTCGCCTCACCATGGTCTCATGCTCCCCTCTCCAGCTTCGGCCGGTGGCCTGCTACTTTCCTCCTTGGCGAGGATATGTCGGCTGAGAGAGGAAGCAAGGAGCAGCCTAGGGTGGCTGCAAGAAGAAATTGGCAAGCCCCACCATGCTCTTGCAAAGCTCCAATCCTGCACTCCCTTCTTCGAATTGAAGGACTGGGAAGCTGATCTCTTTCCGACCAAGCATGGTACTTGCTTCTTCAGCTCGTCTCGGTGCACATGTGGAAGCAAGTGCCCTAGCGGTCATCATCGGGCACACCAACAGGTGGCCTCCAGCCAGTGCACCGGCAGTCGAACCACCGTGCCCTGGCAGCTGAGCACCGGCACTCCTGCCAGACACCCAGCATACACCTACAACACAATTGGCTTTTGTTTCCAGAAGTAGTAGGTAATACGAACGTCTCAGCTTTTATAAGCCACTTCTATCAACCATTACTATTTATCAATCATTACTTTTTATTTTTCCATATTGTAACGTACTTTATATTTTATTACATCACAATTTCGTAAGTCGCATAGCAGTCTGAATGTTGTAGTGTTTTTCATTACACCGTCTTTCTTACATAATACACTACTATTTATCAGTCGCTTGTATCAACCACTTTCATCAGCCGTAGCTAAAATATATCAGCAAAAGTCAATATAAATAGACCATAAATTTATGTGTGTACCATATCCAGTATAACTACTGGTTGATTGCCTCGGGTAGCAACCTCAAAAAATCTCTTTTCATATGACAAGCAATAGTATTTATCAACAATTCACCACCGCAATTAGTGTTAAACAAGAAAGTGTGAGCACACTCGGCTTTGTTAGGTTGTCGCCACAAACCAAATAAACTTAATTCGATAATTCGATTGCGTAAAATAGGATCACTCCTCCAACTGTCTCTTTCGAATTTCAGTAGTGCGCGTTCTGACCTGGCTTACGAACAGAGGAGGTCACTTTCTCCCTCGCCTTGGGCTTGGGGGTCTCCACCTCCGCACGGCGGGGCGCGCGCGGGTTGTCTCGCCTCCAGCCTCTAGAATATCCGCAAGCGAATCGCCCCCAATTTCGGCAAGGTTCGCACGAATCCCTCATCCGCTTCTCTATCATACGGTAAACTCCGATCGAGTTGGCTGAAACGAGCAGAAATGGCGGGGGAACACACTGTTTTTGTTCGCTAAACTTTGATCACCTTTTCGCAAAACCAATGCTATTCCGCAACCATGATCGAGGGACGCGCGGGGGTGGTAAATATCTATGGGTTGCGAATTTGCGATTGCAATGTGGTTTAGGGTTTATGCGCAGTTGTATACTCTTCTGATTTCGATTGATCACGAGAGGCTTATGTTCTTGTTATCAATCGAAAGCAGAATTGGCATAGGGTGTTTTTAGATGGAGAAATTCGTTTCATCTGGAATCGATTTGGTGGACTCGGATCGAAATAGCTGCAGTTTTTTTCAGGACAATGGATGTAGATGGCTGCTCTGGTTGGGCAACATACATAAATTTATTTTGTCTTTCGAATTGGGGTAGGGTATAGGTTGGAATCACCCATTTCACGGAAATACTAATTACTTTCTGGTGCCGTACTGTTTGCA
Organism: Bonia amplexicaulis; assembly: GCA_036346245.1. Classification (NCBI taxonomy): domain Eukaryota; kingdom Viridiplantae; phylum Streptophyta; class Magnoliopsida; order Poales; family Poaceae; genus Bonia; species Bonia amplexicaulis. The sequence continues at coordinate 22,705,852 of CM070752.1, read as the reverse complement.
CTTCGCTACCGTGTAATTGCCATTTTCTCGTATCTATTTTCAGAACAATACTATGATTTGGTTAAACTAGCTCAGTGCGCGAAACATAGCACAAAATGTTATTTTCAATCGCAAAGTTATGTTGTTTCATATTATTCATGGTGTCTTATCAAACTAGATGCAAAATTGTGTCATTAACATCCTTTATATGCACTATGTACACAATAAACTAGTTGTACACTGTATATCCTGGGGATTAGGAATCGCAAATAAACGGGAACAAACATGATTGCACCATTATTTGCGAAATTAGAATCCTTTTTTTAAAACAATTATGTTTCCAGTTGTTATTTATCTGTTCCTGTTTCTTCTCATGCTTTACCTACTACGGGTGGGGCTGGTTTATATCAGAATCACTTTAAGATTATTTTTTTAATCAGATATACTCTTGGGAAAACCTTTATTTCACTTATAAAGTTTATGTTTGCAACATTTGACAATATGTAAAAGATAATCTTTATCAGATATATCATATGTTGTCCTGATTTATCTCTCAGATCTGATATGCCTAGCTATTATTCCTTGTGCCTTTGTAATGGCTTGTGCCACATGCGATAAGACTAAAAGAGCATCTGACCACGACCCTCTAGACCTTCAAGACATACAGGACACAGCTGAACAGCAACTTGGAAGATTTGACTTGTCCTCTACGTCTGGAACCTCCCCATAGCAGCGCTCTTCTTTTGTGCTCTTCATTTGAGAAGGATGCAGACCTTTCAAGTTTGATATTGATATGAACCATTTAAAATGATCCTGCAGGCTGCAGCAGTTGATGTAATTCCAAAGCTACCTGGTGCATCTCTTAAGAATGTAGAAATTATAACTTTCAATAGCTCTTTTTTCTTAGAAACAGAGAGCACCAGCTCCTGCCCCATTTTTATTAATGAGACATAATCCTCAGCAGGTCATGCTGTTCTTACATCAATTGTTGTGGTACGGGTCCGAAGATCGAGGGTCGGACACTCGCCCTTGATCAGCCGGCCATGCCGCCGCCAAGACTCTGAGGCCTGTTCACGATGCTATAGTACCGCATGGGTATTGTTCATCCGGCGTTGCGGTACCCATGGTATTGTTCGCGAGCCTACTGCGTACATCGCCAGGATCCTAGGCCATAACAAGGTTGCATATGTATATGATTGAGCCACCTGAGGCCTTGAGTCCCTATTCAAAGGTTGTCATTAAGCAAACTGCATATTTTTCATCTCATCTAGAAAGTGACCTAAGTCTCATACAGTCATGCTTTGAACTTCCTATACTAACTATGCTCATGTCGACTTGATGAGTCTGTAAGCAGTAATCAGTGAAGGGAACAATGGTGCAACAATCTGTCAAACTAAATTCAGGTCGTTATACTTTACTACCTATTGACAATATGTCAAGATTCTTTTATTTGCATGTATAGGCACCTTTAGCTCAAAAATCCCCTCAGTTATAATTTAGATTTTATTCATATTTGTCAAGGATAATTTAGGTTTGAGAGTACATCCTAAACTTGTCATACGGGTTCACATAGGTCCGTAATCTATGAAATTATCCAATCTGATACTTAAACCTATTTAAGTGGGTCATCGGAGGTCCAAAAAAGGCTAGGTTGGCCTTGACTGCTGACGTGGAAGGTTGACCACTGACGTGGACGCTCCAGCGTGGCCTGCAACTCACGTGCGGCGCTTGTTGCAGTGAGAGTTTTGCAATCCATCCCCAACGAAGCACTGGGCTCTGAGGCGTTCGTGCAGAGGCGACGGTGAGGGCGTCCTTGGGTTGCCAGCTTCGTCAACCGAAGAGAGGGTCCTTGTGTTGCCGGTTTTGTCAACTGAAGAGGGGGTCTTTGGGTTGCCGGAGATGAACATGGTGGCCACGCTGCGGGCAGAAGGCGAAACGCCTCCTGTGTATGGTGCGTGCATCAACTTCAGTGCCTGGCTTGGTGTTGATTTAGGTTTTGATTTTGGTTGTGATTTTGGTTACGATTTTGGCTGTGATTTTGCTCTGCGAAGCGGCCAGCCTTGGCGCATTGTTGTTTTTAGTAATCTAGGGTTTCGAATTGTGGCGATGTGTTGAGCATGAATTCACAAAATCTTGTTTTTTTGGTCTCCAGTTTTCCTGAAATTGCGTCATTCTGTTAGCAATGTAGGGTCTGATGATAACAAATTCACAGTGGACGTTCACCATAGTGGGTTTATTTGCGGACAGGGTTGCAACCGGAGCTATGTCGGTGGGAAATGGAACTGGTTTGATCGTTGTGAGACAGATATGTGGTCTCCTGCTTATTTGTGTGGATGCTTATGAATATTTAGAGGAGTTGGCACCTAACACATTGGTTAGGGCATTTTTTGGTGATTTCTGCAAGTGTGACATTCTGTTGAACAACAATTATGAAGTATTCAACAAGTAAGTTGGAATTCTATCTTGGATTTTTGCAAGCTAGTATTAGGTAAGTATGTTGCTAACATAACAATTCACACATGTGTGCATGTATATCTTGGATGCTAGAGAGCGCCAATCTTAAGCATGATGGAGAGGATCAAGAGCCAACTCATGACCAGGATATACAGCAAGCAGAAGGAAATGCAAGAGTGGCAAGGAGACATATGCCCCAAGATTAGGAAGAAGCTGGAAAGGAATGTTGAGTTGACCAACATCTGCTATGTTTTGCCAGCTGGTATGGGCATTTTCTAGGTGCAGGAAAGGGAATCATAGTACATTGTGGACCTAAATGCTAAGCAGTGTGATAGCAGAAGATGGAATTTGACAGGCATTCCATGCAACCATTCAATTACTTAAAAGACTTCTTAAGTCATTTATGTAATGCTATGAATGTTTTATGCAATATTATGGCTTAACTGAACTACATTCACTCTAGTTGTTCTGAAATCAGCAAAAGAACAGATTTCACACCATGTATTTCCATTGCATACACCATCCATTTGTCGCACAATTCAGCAGAAGAACAAATACAATTGCAAAGAGAATAATGTGAAGCCATCCATTTCACACCATTCATTGCCATTGCATACACACAAATTTCAACATCTGCCATACATGCTCATCTTCAAAAACAGTTGTGCGACCCAAGTAACTAACAACACACACACAACGAGCAAACCCTTCAGCAAAAATACAACTTCTTTTCCTGCTTTTAACACTGCCATCAACATGCGAACAAGCACAGATAACTTCTCCTCCATGCCTTCTCCAACTAGTAATTCTTCCACCTTTTTTTCGTTCTTCATCACTGCCACATTGTATTCATCGGAACGGATCATACCCCATTCACACAAACACTTGCCATATTGTTCCTCCCACAGCCAAAAGCTACAGCCAAAACCATCTCGCTGACTCACACACAGTCATACGAACAAAATCAGAACTAACTCCAAATCCCAATCCCAAATCGACACAAGAACTCACTTGATGGTTCAGGCATTTGAAGAAATTGCGGTCGGGATTCTCTCTCATTTTGGATGTCAACTGGACCACGTTCCTGCTCACACAGCTTGGGCACACGATCAACGGGAGTGCAAGTTTTCCCCTGCGATGGCTTCTCATCGTCGAGCTTGACGTCTCAGCCATGGAGCACCTTTATCACCGGAGCACCAACCTTTGTGGTTGGAGGAGAGTGACGACTTCATCGTTGGAGGTGGACGCGGAGTGGGGAATTAGGGATTTCAGATGAATCTAGTGGGGATATAAATGGCCGCTATCCACATTGGAGCGTCCACGTCATCGGTCAAAGCCAGCCTAGACTCTTTTGGATTTTCGATGACCTATTTAAATAGGTTTAGGTATCGGATTGGACAGTTTCATAGATTACGGACCCATTTGAACCCGTATGACAAGTTTAGGGACCTACAATTCACTTTACTCTTTAGGTTTTCTTGGTGTATAACTCCTTTGTTAAAGAATGTTTCTACTTAGCTGCCACACATTTATTACCATAATGTTGTTGCCATAAGGGGCCTAGGTTATTTGCAAATAGTGAAATAATTATTATGTAGGAGTGGCTTTAGTTTTCCTTGCCAGTTTGGGATAGTTTATTTAGCAAAAGAATAACTACAGCTTTTTACATTCCAAATTTTATTCTCTCGATTCCAGGTCCACGATATCATTAGCGTTACTTGGAACCTTCATTTAGTCTGTGATACATGTCGTTGCAACAGTAATATCTTTAAGCTACTAATTTTAGGTTGCATAGTGATCATTTTCTATTTTAATAGGTTTATGGCACACTGCACGGTTAATTAACAACAACCAAGTGGCAGCATGCTTTGTCTGAGATTCTTCTAGCGAATCTGGGTGTATAGATTATTAGCTGCTTAATCTACTACATAATGCTTTGTCTTCATGAGGCACGCTCTGGTCCGTGAATAAGGCCCATTTACAAATTGTGCATCTTTCGCTCACTTCCTGGTCCCAGTGTGGAAAGGTAACAGAAGCATATTAATGGATCTCATTATAAGGTGTCAGATGGTTTCGAAGTGCATTGATTTTGTGTTTTCTACTTGTTCCTACCGGAAAGAGAGTATTTTGCTTCCGCAGAATATGCCTGATCTCCTGCTTATATGCAGTTGCTAATAATTTATAGTAGAACTTTCCTGTTTCATTTCATTCTGCATATACAATGAATCCGTCCAAACAAATTAATAGGCTTTCATAATTTACACTTGCATTTGGTTTGTTCATGTAAATTAAATCCAGTAAAGCACCCATGAAGCCATTAGATAAAAAGAGAAGCAAGTCAGCAACAAAAATGGGCATATTAAATTGCACTCCATTTTTTCTCAATCTCTTCAAGTTTGATGCATCAGTGCTTTCTTGGGGTACAGCTCGTATGATGGTTGGAGAGCAACTTCCAATGTGAAACATGACAAAAGGGGCAACCGAACAAACTCTTTCTAAAACCAAGGGAAAGGCTCCCCACATACTACCAAAGGAAGCGCCGTTTTACAGTGTTGTATTTGACTAATGGCCCACTTTGCCAATCATCTTTTTCTTAGCAAAAAAGTGTTCACCTGCCTTAATTTGTGGAGTGTGGAACACCAAAGCGCTCATGAGAGAATCTGCAGGGTGTGAATCTGTTTTTGTTGAAAAAGACAGCCAAAAGTATATTTAGCAAATAGCCCTTTTAATTTTGTCTTGTTGCCTGTTGCCAGTTGGTCAAACTTAACTTTTCTAAACAATGCAAGGTCTGGTTTCCATATTGATTTTTCGTTAGAAAAGGTTGGTTTGAGAGTGCTTGTTATGTAAAACATCGCGCGTGAAGTATTTTATCTTTCAGCAAAATGTTTTGTTCATCATTATATGGAGATCACATTTTGTAAGTGCTGAAAGTTACTTGGAACTCATATATTTATGCACATGAGCATTCGATTTAATTCAAATAGTGTTGGTTTTTCTGACATTCTAATAACTTCCCTAATGTTGCACCTTGGTCCACACTATATCACTGATATATAATTCTCCAAGGGTCCTTGTAACGAGTGCCTAGTTGTGGTTGTTAGAAATTAGACTTAGCCTTTGGATTTACGCCAATCTGTAAATAATTCCTCACACTGATACCTTGCAAGTTGGGATGCACACTAGTATGTGAGGAGATTTAATAGTAGTACTCCATTTGGTTCACCACTTCACTCACTATGAAATTGCTAGTAAATTCCTTTTCTTCGGATATGATAGGATTTGTGAGACTCAAGAGGGGACAGGTATAGAAAGCAGGAAGGAAAACCTACAGCCACGCGTGAGGCAACGTGGTTACAGTTCATGGATAGTTGTGAGGAGGATAGTTTGGTTCTATGGGGCAAAGGAGAAATAAGGATCAAGCAACTGTTCGTACATATAGTTCTGATCCTCACTGCCTCGTTTTTTTGACTGGTCAACTGCTTAGAGAGAGAAAGAGAGGTAATTAACCCCTATGTTGCGTGTTCATGCAATAGCCCCCCAGCAAGCTTATCAAAAGGAGTGAATTAAGTAGTAGTTTTAGGCCCCTCATGGACTAGATAGTCTACAAATGTGTGCAATGTTGTAGACTGCTTGTCCTTGATCCCATGTGGGACTCTTCACTTTATTCCATGTACTGACTACTGTCATACTTAATTTACAGAGGAAATGAGCTCATCAGCCTTAAACTTCTGCAGCTATCTGCTATTGTTGTGTACTTTATACATTTTTGACAAAAGGATAAGCGCACATGAAATTTGGTGGCTCCCACATGAAATTTGTTGGCTCCTTTACATTTTTCATGAAATTCTGATAGTTATACTGTATAATCGGACTGTCATTTGCTATTACAATATTATTCTGTACTCGTGACAACCATCTGTGCTATACTATTTTGGCGCATTTAGTCCAGGACACCATGGTGGCTCATTGCATTTTTCATCAAATTCTGAAAGTTCTACTGTAGCTTTAGACAGTTATTTTCTATTACCATATTGTGCAATACTCTTGTCAACTACCTGTGTCATACTAATTTGCCGCATTTAGTTCAGTGTACCATGGCACCAAGCTGTGGTGCAACCAGTTGATGATAAAATAAAATTTATGAACTTCACTAATATTTATTGGCATTATATTATACATCTGAATCAGATAAGTTTAAGACATGTCCTTTGGTGCTTCAGAAGATTGTTATCATGTGCGTTGGATAAGACTAGATATCCTTGCTGTGCTGGTGCAGAAGATAGTTATCCTGATCCCTTGCCAAAATGCATTTTGCTTAATTCCAATTATAAGCAGTGCATTCGTTGGGATCATTGCTGTTGACTGCATGGGAAATGATTTCTTACTGTGTAGTAAAGATGTTTTTTCTGCCATTTATCTTTTTTTGGAAATATATCCATTGTTCTTATTTATCCCCTCTTATTTCTGTGTAGGTAACTCTAACAGTGCGCTGCAGAGTTCCAAATTCCAGTGCATGCGTCCGTCTGCTGATCTCTGCCCCAAGATTTTACTTCAAGTACGTATGCACCTGTTTATCTTTGAAAGTTCTTCTACTGTTATTCACCTGATGCAAGTTTAAAATGTTTTGATGAAGATGGATAGTACTTTTCAAATACACATACTGTAGCTGACCAAGAAACCAGAAAACAACTTGAATTAGAAATGCTGATGATACATGAGTTCTCTGCTACAGAACTATGTCAGGAAGGAAAAGAATAGCAGAAGGATGCATTGCATATTTGCGTTCATACAAGGCATGCAGCAGCCAAAATTTTGATCAGTTCCATGTTAGTCCTAGGCCTATCACTCCTTTCAGCTATTGGCTAGTCAGCTCACCTACTCCATTCCAAACAGATAGTTGTAGAATTGAGGAGCCGTGGTCGTGTTAGTCGTCGCCCAGGTCCCGTTGTTACCAGTGGAGCCCTCATAGCCAGTTGATCCAGAGACCATAGCAGCAGCAGCAGCATAAGGAATGTTACTGGAATAGCTGTTGCTCTGCTTGTTACTACTGTCTTGTTGTCCCATTGCACCAGTGGTACGCCACATGACACTGCTGCTGCTGTTGCTGCCGCTGTGGCTGCTTGTGCCCATTGTGAAGTCCACGCTCACGCCGCCGGAGCCGTAAGTCTCAAATGCAGAAGCAGGAAACTGTTGCTGCTGCTGCTGGTAGTGCAGGGCAAGTAGGGACCAGTAGTCCTTCTCTGACGGCGGCATGGCCGGTGATGCCACCCCAGTGATTGCACCGGCGTTCGCTGGTGGCAGTGAGTCTGCTGGGAACTTGGAGGCACTGGCGGCTGCCCCGCCCCCGACTGGCAGGTCGCTGTTGAGGATGCTCTCGACGTCATAGCGGCTCATGTCAAAGTTGGTCACGGCGTTCAGCCCGCGGAACTTGATCGCCGCAATGTCGTACGCCTCCGCTGCCTCCTCCTGGGTACCTGTGGTGCAGAGACGGTTAGAATGGACCAAATTTTGTCAACCATTGGTTCTCATGGATCAACTTAGTACATGCAAAGTGAGCCCTGTGGGTGCATAAAGGACTGGAAATGCCAGTATAAAATCAAGAAAACTTACTGAAAGTGCCCAAGTACAGGTCCTTGTTTCCGGCCACCCTGCCGATCCTTGCCTGCCACCGGCCGTGCTGATGATGCCTATGGGATATAAAGTTTCCAGTGTCAAAAGATTTGACCAAAAGGCTTTTGTATGCTGCTAGCACTTCACATTTCAAAGTTCAGATTGCTACATTTTCTTTTGATATTCGTACGAAACGTTTCTTAATTTACCTTGTTACTCCTCTGTAGATGGAGGCTCCTCGTGAGAAGCCGCTGCTCTTTCTGACAAAAAGAGTAGGAACACAAAGAGGTTAACATGTGAGAACCAAGGTAAAGCAGAGCACATGCAGCTGTGTGTGCATGCACGCGTACGGCAACGAGGCGTGTACGTTGAAAAGGAACGCGTCAGTGAGCCGTCCTGAGCATGTGACTCAGGGGTGGCGCTATTGCTGTTCACCTGCGCAGCGACGCGATGAACTCCTGCCGCGTCATCGACTTCATCTCCTCCAGCTCCTTCTCGTAGTTGGACACCTACGGTGGCGCAGGTACGTACGTACACCTCGTCAGCTAGCTATCAGCATATATACGTATGTACTACACCATGCATGCATGTAGAGTACTAGTGTCTTGCTGGGGTTTAATTACCGGGAAGTTCGTCGTGGTGGTCGGACCCCAGTACTTCAGCGCGGCGAGGTCGTAAGCTCTCGCCGCCTTCTCCTCCTTATCATAACCTCCTGTATTTCCCCCCATTTTTACAGTAAGTTTCATTTTTTTTTCTTCCAGTTATGAACAGAATCTCAATGAAGCTAAAACTGGATGTGATAATTAATTGACGTACCTAAGTAGACTGATGAAGTTATATCACCGATGCGCCAACGAGCAGAGAAAAGTTGGGGGAAAAGCAGCGAATAATGTTAGTAATCAGAGTACATATATGTGCTTCTCAGGTTTCTTGGACAAGACTGTGAGTGACATGCACGCATGCATATACCTTGGCGGCCTTTGCGGCTTTGGCCTTCCCGGCGGCAGCTGTTGTCCCACAGGTGCGCCTCGTACCTCCCCGTCCACCGGTGCCTGATGCATTTCCCGAAATACCCAAACAACATGAAGTTAACAAACACTCGAACAAAAATGGCTTCAGTCCATTGCCATGAACCTAGTTGAAGCGCCATTTTAATTAACTAACCATGTATATATCAGTACCGTTCCTCATGTAACTCGTGCATGCAACTTCAGACTAGATTATCACGCTTAGGCTATAGGTAAGGTGCATGTGTAGAAATACCTAGTGACACCACGATAGATGGATGTCCGCTGGCCGAACGTCTCAGCGGGCCTCCTCGCCTGATCGGACTCCACCACGTCCGTCGCCATCGCGATGGTCACCGCACCTTGGTTCTCCGGAGTCCCGGGCGCTGGATACCGGCGCAAGAACCCGGCGGCGATGCTACCCAGCTCGCCGCAGCCAAGCTGATCCTCTGCGGCCGTCGCCGGCGCATCGGTGCCGCCAACCCCGCCGAGGAAGTCCTCCATCTTAGGCGCCTCGTCCACCGGTCCTTCCTCTCCTGCAGAAAGAAGCACGTACATGAGATACGTATTAGTAACAACGTCGACTCAGTAACGCACTTAGCATGCACATCTATCTTGCTAGTATATATACTAGTATTAGTTTTACCAAGTGGAGGGGCAGACGAAGAGTTGGACAAGACCTCAAGGAGGCCATGGTTGTAGTTGTTGGAGAGGGAGAAGGAGAGCCAATGGTGAGCGTAAGTTGAGCTCATGTCCATGGCGGTCTGTGTGAGCTAGCCTACGAGAGGGTGCAAGGAATGTGAGCTACAGCTACTGATGTAGACCTGTGTTGTGCTTAGGAGAGGAATGGGAGAATAGTTAAGTGTGGTATATATAGAGAAGTTGAATGTGCTGCCCACACAGTTTGCGAACGCACATCGCTGGGCTGGAACTGGAATACGTCCAAAATTTAGAGAGAGGGGGGACAAGGGCAAAGGAGAGATAGATTAATTAAAGAGAGTGATTCAGGGATAGGAGCAGAGGTTGAGTAGTTTAAGCCTAGCCTCGTTTTGAGAATCCAAAGACGGGAGAGCTGTGAGCAGTACTGGTCGACAACGTGGAGGCGTTTCATGGGGTCGTATGGGCGGTCTCCTTGACCGAAATGGAGGCCGCGCGCTACTCCCTCGCATGCAGCCCTATCTAGCTTTTTGTTTGCTCTCTACGCTAAACCGTGGAGCAAGCAGCAGGATTGAGAATTTGAGATGAAGCGAAGCCATAGAAGAACAGTCACTGTGTGACTTTAGAAGATTCTTAGCTGTTGAGCGTAGAAATAATGCTCGTATCAGATGATAACAGTATTTTTGCTATGGTACCTGCCGTATCATTTTTTGCTACAGTAGTCGGATCGATCTCAACCTTTGCTTTTTTTATCCCATGGCTAGGAAACAGAGTCACTGGACTGTAGCACCATGAATTTGCTTCGCAAAGTCAGAGATCCGGTTCCGGATTAGCAGGAGCACTGGTATACTGGAGATCGATGATCTGAACTTGCTAGCAGTACATTGCTTTCACTTGGAGTGTTTCCCTTTCTTTCATTAATTAGCGCTTTTGACGGATTGGTCATTTACCGCGTTCAAGGCTAGCTTGCTTATTTACCACCGAGCCAAAGAGAGATTTCAACTGAGGTCTTTGGGAACTGAAGCTTAGCTTTTGGGAATACCATCAATCATACCCTAAATTTGGAGCTAACAAACGGTGGTGTTTTTCTTTTGAAAATATTAGTGCAACCAATTAATGGTTCTTGAGAATCTGCAGTCACACGGCCGGGTCTAGTGTGCGGTATAGTCGCTCCCCATTTTTAGGGAAACCAAGTCATCTTTCATTTGCTAAAACAGAGTAGTAAAAGTTGAATTTGGACTATATATATCTAAGATTAAAAGAACAAATAGAACATTTTTTTGAAGATCGAATATAGAAGACATACTGACATCTGCCACAGGGCACGTAGTGCGCGCCCATTACTAAACTAATATATCTTCTCTGTTGGAAAAAATAATGTACATAATTTAGCAGATACTGAAGGTCGCTCAGAAGCTTATTTCTGCGTCTACTTGACAAATGAAAGGTATTGTTTTTCGCCCACTATCTTGCAGCAGATGCTGAAGGTTTTTTTTGTCGTGTTATATGCCGGTAAAGAAATCTACTCCTTTTCAGTTCGTTCCTCTGTGTCTGATATATGCAGTAAAGAAAAATCTCTACACAGTACATGGAGCTGTTCCCTAGTCTTGTCTGGCCAGCATAGACACGTACAAGCGGTGTTGTCGTTCATGTAGCAGCCTGTTGTGTTTGCACTGCCGATGAATTAGCCGGTGGAGCACAGCGTTCCACGTCCGGCGATCTGTGCTCCCTGAGCTTAATCAAATAATTAACGCCAGGATTTTTTCGCTTATGTCCAACATAAACTACATCATCTATCGATCTCTCCGTCCTAGGAAAGACACGTGTCTGCGTGTGTGTATACTGCAAAAGGATAAAGAGATATTGGAAATGAGAGAATGTACTACCGGGAGTACGAAATAGGCTGCACACACACCGAAAGTGATAAAAAGATATAAAATAGTCTCGTTTAAGTGATATATTGGAATGTAATAGATACGTGAACCACATTTACAAGGACCATAAAGACTTTACACACACACACACATATATATATATATATAATAATAATAATAATAATAATAACTAGGACTCTGGTGCTTGGACACCTATACCATCAGTCGTCCGATTGTGCTTTACCATTTATGAAAAATTAGCGGGCTCATTCATTAATTCAACCCGTTAGGTAGGTCCATCCACGTTTGGATGGAAAAGAACACCTTCCATGTATTCTAAGCCACGTTTGGCTGAACGTGTATGGATATGTACAATTAAGAGTATGAATGGGTATATACCCACTATGATATTAGTATTAGTGGATGTATCAACTAAATCCACTTTGATATTTGTATGAGTAGATGTTTTAGTACCTCAATGGATCAGGGAGGAGATATCTAATGCACAAATCACCAGATGCATTAAATTGCACTGTGCGCCAAAATATTCTGCCATATGTGAATGAGACTAAATAAGGTAGCACTGCACATCACGGATGCAATAATTACCTTGATTTGTGAATGATCCTATTAGAGAGAGAGAGAGGAAGCATTTTTCCACTCTCGAAGTACATACCTCCACTTCTATATATATCACTTAAACGAACATGTTGTATTTATTTATAACTTTCGGTATACTTTAATACTAATTCTAAGATACTATGTTATAATTTGGTTAAAAAAATTCATCGGTTTCTTTTGTTTTTGCTATATACCTTTTTCTATACATAAAAATAATATATACATCAATTATGCTATACATAAAAATTTTGTAACTCACTTTGAAGTATCTTATAATTATTACTAGAGTATACTTAAAAAGATAAAGAGATATAACGATATCATTTAAATAGTATATAACAAGTGAGGTACGTTTTCTTAAGAGTATGAATCATTTTCACACAGAAGATGCTTTTGGTTGGTGAAGTTACATTTTTTAACGATGGTACTGCCCGTCGGTTTATCCATCACAAGGCCACATTTGATTTGTATTCATCCCAAGTTTGTTTCCGACAATCCGTATTCATGTTAGTATCTGACTTCAAAACCGTGACAAGGCCACGTTTGATCTATATTCATCCTAAGTCCATTTTTCCAATTATCTGTGTTTGTATTCGCATCTTGTTTCGTGTTTATATTTGTATCTGACTTCAAATTCAGGGAAAAATATGGTCAGGCTGCGGGAAGACAAAAAACCTGACATTATATATTACTATCCAACTCCAAATATAGAAAAGAAATATGAATTAGGACATGAAAAAAATATGGATTAGGATGCGAAAAGACCCAGTAGCTGACCCGTTCTCACCCGGGGATTAGTTGCGTCAGAAAAACACGAACTTCGACCCAAATCTGCCTTGCCTTTCGATTGACCCGATCGGCCGTTGCATCTTGTAAAAGCTTATATAGATTGAGCTCGAATATTAGCAAATAATCTAATTGGAGCATAAATATCCTTTAGTGCGCCACGTTCAGTACGTTTAGCCTATGTTCAGCAACTCAGCACGGCAGAATTGCGCAAATACAACCAACGCATTTTAAACGCCAAACCACATCCACGGCTACAGCAGGACCTATCAGCAATCAACCGTTTAAAACATCCAAGTTGATCATTCAGGATACAGAACTCGAGTTAACATGAGCTCAGCGCCTGTATAAAATACAGTATGGAGACAAGCTAAGCGGGTGTCTTTTTTATATGTCAGCAGCGAGCTACATAAATCAACCTAGTAACAGTCCATGTACTTTTCACTCTGCATCTTCTATCTCTGCATCCTCCGGAACACCTCTGAGGTACAGAACATTGTTGCATCTGCAGATTGATCAGCAAATGATAGTCAGAATAGGGATGGTGGCTGGGCATTCGGTTGCATGGATAACAATTCATACATTGAGTAAAAAGCTAATTTCCAAGCATATGCTACCGCCACATCTGCTACAGCTTGTTGACTCAAAGGTATAGGAGCCCTCCCGTTGTTGATTCAAAATAAAGGATACAGACTTCAGAAATAAGAGAGCATGGGAGCTTTCTATGGGAAATCTCACAAAATATATAGCCACATACTACTGGTACATTCTATCTATGATAGAAGATTCATGAATGGATTGCCTTATCATTATCTCCCCCGGATTTCCAGAGAATTGCCCATCGATGTATTCCTCAGTATTTGGCTATTTGCAGGCTGCAATTGCAGAAAGTGTAAGTAATAAGGTTTCTTTCTGTCCGTCCATATTCAAAGGAAAATGACTCTAAATCTTTAATAGTGCCGTGAAACAATTAAATAGTGCAAGTATCCTCCATCATGCATGTTAACCACAAAAAAATGTAAAGTATGCCTGCAGATTCATATAGGAGTCCACTGACACAAGATATCCTGGGGTACAAGAGGAACCATTTATGCATTAGTACAACTGATGGCAGGTGAAAGAATGAAACATCAGGAAAGAAAAAATAAATAATGGATGCAACAAAAAAGTGAGGAAAACCCATAAAAGTACCTTTGTACTCCATGACCCACTTAAGCTTGACGATCGCAGGCTTCCCTGTTAAGTTATTTAAGAACGGCTTTGGGTTAACTGGCACAGTCTGCAACAGAGTAAACAAAACAAAACATGAGCAATCAACAAATAATATGTGATGGAAATAAGTACTATTACAGTATATAAGGTAAATTGTTATTTTTGGTGAAGATATGTAAAGTATTAAGCAGATATTCACTTGTCAGTTTCGAAATTTTGGTTGAATTTGAGCCAAGTGCATGGGTAGTTTTGCAGGTAAGCACAGATACTATATTAATATGACAGATTTACTACATGACACATAAATCTTACAGGTTAAATAGCCATGATCACAAAAGAATTTCCTGTTCCTGCTGGTTCTGGATTAAATCAACACAATGTAAATCAAGGAAGCAAGTAATAAACTTTCTTAACAGGAAGATTCATCACAAACAAATCAACAATTAAAGCCAATCATTATAAACCAAGCACCCGGGAAAAAAACATGTTCTTTCCTACCCATATTTACTCTGTGAAATAATTTCCGAGTGAACTACCACAGCTAGAATTATGCCAATACTAAGCTTATACCAACATGTCCGTAATCATATGTTTTTCCCTAACTTAGATTTCTTTCTTACAACAGCTAATAGAGCTTCTAGGCTAGAAATCGCATTATCTCAGACGCTCAGGTATATAGATAACTACCAGAAACTCTCTGGCAAATTTTCAATCATAACATATCAAAATCTCATGTTCAATCGCAAATTTTCAATCATAACATATCAAAATCTCATGTTCAATCGAAGAATTGTGGCATGTCCCCCAGAAGTATTATCGATAAGTATTTGCATTTACAGCTTATGCTTATCTCGGTAAGAAGTTGAAGGCCAAGCGAAGCTAAACAAACAATAAAAAAACAAGTTTACAGGCAAACTAACATATCACACGCACCCAATCCTTTGCTGTGACTGAAAAGGCAGTAAGTGTCTTTTATGTGGTTAGCAACTTCAACATTGTCGCGCTTTTACTTTTCGTGAACCCTAATTCCGCAGAGGAACGATGCAATCATGTAGAGTTAATGAGTTATACCATAGGGTGAACGCAGTATGTCAACCGTTTCCACACATGAGCAAAAGTCCATGACAAATAAACACGTACCCACAAGAATCACACAGCTCAATCTAAAATCGAGATCCAAATCATAAGGCCACCACATTTGCAGGCACAAACATGTGGGCGCAGAGAGAGAGAGAGAGAGAGAGAGAGAGAGGTACCGCCATCGGAGGAGACGAGCGGGTGGTGCGGCTGCTTGGAGGCGGAGACGAAGGCGACGAGGACGAGAGGCACTGGAGCAGCCGTGCGTTTCGGGCGGAAGTGAGTCTAGGGTTCTAGGAGAAGGGGATAAACCATCTGTGGGCTGGGCTGGGTCGTAGATGGGCTCCGAAGCTGCACCGGTCCCGCCGGTTGCTTCCGGGGCAGGTTATCAAGAAGGGCCGGCCTGACGTGCATCACAAAACTGGCCTATGCCTATTCACTTTGCAAGCGTGGGCCGTAATCTGCAGCCCAATAAGGCGTTAGCGTTCGTATGACGAGATGAGCAGGCCGGCTGGCAGGTTACAGCTTACAAGAAGCAAATGCTTCCGATTAATAAGTAAAACGGTTTTGCTATTATCAAGACGATTGAAAATTTTTTATCTCTCAGTCATTTGAAGTTGCACTCTCAATCAACTAAAATTGCAGCCTCCTAAAAAACAACTGCAACTTCAGGTGATTCAGAGTGCAACTAAAGTTACACTTAGTTGCACTCTCAATCAACTAAAATTACAGTCCCTCACCAAAAAAACAAATACAATTTTAGTTGATTGAGAATGCAAATTCAAATAACTGAGAGATAAAAAATTTTAGTCGCCTTGTCAATAGCTACTCGCTAGGTAAAATGCTTCACACCAAACCCCAAATGGATCAGTGAATCGAGGGTGGGAATCGACCTCGACGCCATGACTGCGCACTCCAGCATCTCTTCTTGGACGAAAAAAGAATCAGAATCATCACGAGTAGTGTAGCTTTATCGCGAATGGCAGAGCCGGATTGGTGGCTCAACCACCGCGCACGGTCAGTGTGCAACTGTTTGGGGGTGGTTGGCACCTGTAGCCTGGGCCAACGTTCCACTCACCGACCACCACCAAGTGGATCACCATCGATCGTCCAACCATCCAGAAAAGAATGCCCCGGCGAGGCCCACCGCCCGCCACCAGCTCCGGTGACCTTTCGATTGGTTTCGCCTTGCCGTTCTGCCGCTGGGTCCCATTTGCCGGACCCTCAAAGCAATGCGTCCAATTTTGCACCGATCTCGCGTGCTTGGCTAAGCACTACGTGATTGCTAGGAACACACGAGTTCTTCACAGCGATTTCGCAGGGAACAGTATTACTCTTGTAGCCGCATTCCAAACGAGTACGTCGTATGTCATCTACTGCCAGTGCCATCTATGGGATACAGTCGGGGATCGGACGGTCTAGTGGCGAAGTCAGGAAAAAAATTGAGCATATGCTGAATCATTTATCGACTAAACTAAATTGACACAAATATAGTCTTTGCTCTTATAGAATTTCAAATCCATATAGAAATTATACAATTAGAGTTTTAGAGACAAACAACGAAAAATAGAGAAATACAAAGTAGGTACCTCAACAATAGAAAATGCATACCCAAGAATATATAATTATTCTGCTATGAGTTAAGGAGTAGCTATAAATCACCTGTGTATGAAATATATGAAAATTAGTGGTATAATAGAAAATTGTGAATAACAATGAAAATTTAGATAATATGAAATATACTATAAATAAGCTAATTTGAATCATGAGACAAATTTGAATCACAGAGCAAATATATTCTACGCAAACAAATTATTAATTTATGTCAATACAAAGCTATAAATATATAAATTAATTATAAGAACTAAACTATCTATATACACTGAATGTGAAAGTCTAAAATCTAAACTCTAAAATACTCAATTGATAAGAAAAAGCTGGAGAAAAATTACTTACTCTGCAAATTAGGCCGACCCTATTTTCTTTGTTGATATGATGATTCTGATCTCTACTTATGTCCTCCGCCACTCGCCACTCCTCTCAGTCAATTACTCATCTCACATTCTCACTTTCTCTCTCAGACTCAACTCATTTGCTCAGACGCTCACTTCACTCGCTTTGTTCGCTCCGCCCCGACGCACCTCGCTCGGACTCCGGTTACTCCACCCCGTCGCTCCTCGCTCTGACTCCGGTCACTCTGCCTCTCTGCGACTCTGCCATTCGGTCCATCGCTCCTCGCTCGGTGCTCCTCCGCCGGCCGCCGCCCGATGATCCTCCATGCGACTGCGCCACCCGATCGACTCCCCGCCTCGGCTCGGCCCTCTCGTCGCCCGCTCCGATGCCCCGTCGGCCCGCCCTCACCAGTAGCCTTGACCCGGATGGTGGGATCTAGTGAATAGCCGACTGACTCGGTGGCTTCGGCTCCTACTCGTGGCCCTCACCTGGTCACCTTTAGCCTCCCTCTGGTTCTGCCGCCCAATGGCTAGTTTTGTGAGTTAGAGTGGGTATTTTGGTGGGCCAATGAGATGAATTTGTTGGGCCTCTTGGCAGTGGGTTGACTATGCTTTTTATTTGATGTCGACATTGCTGGCTGCCTTAGGCTCTCGACCGCCGGGGGGAGGGCGGGGTTGGTTTTTGTTGTTTATCGTTTGGGCCTATGATAGGAGATGCTGTCGGCCGTCGAGGCGCTCGTCTCCGGGCGAGGGTGGGGGGCGCCACTGCTGGGAAGGTGAGGCTCAAGCCTTATCAACCCCCACTGGCTTCGCCCCTGGGACGGTCCAAAGGATCTGGTCCCGGTGACATCACATCCCCTGAGTAGAGGGAGCCAAACTTCAGTTGGCTCGACCGATCTATCACTGCTTGAGAGAGAGAGAGAGGTTGGCCTTTTGAGCAGCCCAGCCTAGTCAAAATAGTAGTTGGGCCTTCTGCGACTGCCCTGTATTCAAGCAAAGATTGGGCTGTCATGAACAGCTGAACCATACACTAGTAGAGTACCAAGCACTACGCAGTGGCAGTACCGACCGGACGTTTTGTTACGTGTGTTGCAACATTCGCGTACCCTTCAGGACAGTTAAAGTTGAGTGGTGCTCCGCAGCACGCACACGTACACCGCTACACGTTGAGCAGCCTGCGCCCACCCGATCTGCTGGCACCCAACGTCCGTGCCTTTCTGCCGAAGACGCGCACGCCGACGAAACAAACAACGTCACGCGCGAAAGGCCCATCAACACCAACCCCAGAGAAGGAAAACGCCCGCCGATCCGTCGAGTCTCATCCCGTCCAGGCATCCACACACGACGACTCTATTACAGCCAGTGTGTAACAACTGGAAGAAGGGTAGGTAAAGCAAAAAAGTCCAGGCCGCTGACGTGGCAACGTCCGTCGCAGTCAACCCACCCACCCCTCCCCTTCAGCCTCACCAACCCCAGAGCTCCGCGTCCCCGGACACCGGAAAACTTACCGCGACCCCACCGCCGCGCGGGCCCCAACGGTCACACTCTCCAACCTGTCGCCCACCACCCTTCCTCCGCCGCCGCGGCGGTATATTAACCCCGTCCCCCAATTCCCCCCTCCACAGGAGCGGAGCGGACGCGCACGAAATTCCGGCCCCCCATTTTCCTCTTCCGCCTCCGCCCCACACCAGTTTGTCCACCCGGAGATCGAATCGGCGGCGAGATCGATGGGCTCCGTCGCGGCGGCGGAGGTGGTGTTCCGGTCCAAGCTTCCCGACATCGAGATCCCCAGCCACCTCACCCTGCAGGCCTACTGCTTCGAGAGGCTCCCCGAGGTGGCCTCCCGCCCCTGCCTCATCGACGGGCAGAGCGGGGCGGTGTACACCTACGCCGAGGTGGATGAGCTCTCGCGGAGGGCGGCGGCGGGGCTGCGCCGGCTGGACGTGGGCAAGGGCGACGTGGTCATGAACCTGCTCCGCAACTGCCCCGAGTTCGCCTTCGTCTTCCTGGGGGCGGCGCGGCTGGGCGCGGCGACCACGACGGCGAACCCGTTCTACACGCCGCACGAGATCCACCGGCAGGCGGCGGCGGCGGGGGCCAAGGTGATCGTCACCGAGGCCTGCGCCGTCGAGAAGGTGCGCGGGTTCGCCGCCGAGCGCGGCGTTCCCGTGGTCGCCGTGGACGGGGCCTTCGACGGCTGCCTCGGGTTCAGGGAGGCGCTGCTGGGGGAGGTCGGTGGGGGGCCGCTCCCCGCCGACGAGGAGGTGGACCCGGACGACGTCGTCGCGCTGCCCTACTCGTCGGGCACCACCGGGATGCCGAAGGGCGTCATGCTCACGCACCGCAGCCTGGTCACCAGCGTCGCGCAGCAGGTGAGCTAGCTGCTGCTATGCTACTACTCCATTATTAGCTGCGAACTGGGGGCTCGAGGATTTCCCCTTCTTGTGCATGGACGGGCAGAGCGGGGCGGGCGGTGTACTCCTCCTTAAGGCCGCGTGATTAATGTTACTAGAAGAAAAGCGCGGCGCCACGCCGCGCTACCACCGACGTACCAAAATAAAAGAGCGATAAAGTTTTTTCAAAAACGGGGCAAAACGCATTCGCGAGATGGGGCCATCCCGGAAAAAAAATTTCTAGGGACCTAAAAATTTTAGGGACCTTTTGCGAGAACCAAGGACCGTGCGTAATTTAGGAAATGGGAGGAAAAGACCTTGGTGACCGACAGAAATTCCCCGCCACGCGCTTGTGTGAGGGACGTGGCATGGGGAGGCCGGAACTCGCTGTAATAGTTACTAGAAGCATAGGCGGCACGCGCGCCCACCGGACGTACAAAATAAAAAGAGGCGATAATTTGCGAGGTTTTTCAAAAAAAAACGCATTTTCGAGAAAGGTGGAGGGACTTTTAGTAAATAAATAAGGACCTATACGTAAAAAGCGAGGACTTGTGCACAATTTTGGAAACCGCGGGGCTATCCCGCAAAGTGCGAGGGTAAAAAACTACTAGGACCTAAAAAAGAAATAAGGACCTTTGCGTAATATCGAAAACCAGACGTAATTTCGACAAAATGGGAGGAAAAGACCTTGGCGACCGCAGGGCGCGCCCCGGACTGGCGCGCGCGCGCGCGCGTGGACGTGGCGGAGCGGCTGCGCAATGTTTCCCGCGTATAAGAAGGTTAGTATTTGGCGATGCCGTTAGCCCAGACTTTCGGTGGGCCCCACTGTCCAGTAGCAGCATCAAGTATCAACCAGCTGTCTGCCTGATACTCTGATCTGCGTTAAGATTCGCGCCAGTGCTTGATGGTGATGGGATTTCTGGCGCTAGCGGTTAATGCTTAAATCTTTGAACTGGTTTCTGGAATATTTTTTTTTCTCATGTTCGTGTGTGATGTTTGTGAAGGTGGATGGGGAGAACCCGAACCTGCACTTCAGCAAGGAGGACGTGCTGCTGTGTGTGCTGCCACTGTTCCACATCTACTCGCTCAACTCGGTGCTGCTGGCCGGGCTGCGCGCGGGCTCGGCGATCGTGATCATGCGCAAGTTCGACCTCGGTGCGCTGGTCGATCTGGTGCGGGCGCACGGCGTCACCATCGCGCCCTTCGTGCCGCCCATCGTCGTCGATATCGCCAAGAGCCCCCGCGTCACCGCCGACGACCTCGCTTCCATCCGCATGGTCATGTCCGGTGCCGCGCCCATGGGGAAGGACATCCAGGACGCGTTCATGGCCAAGATCCCCAACGCCGTGCTAGGGCAGGTTTGTTTGTCACACCATCCATCCCCTCCAATCATTCTACTCCAGTAAACATATGCCGCTTTCAGTATTGAATGCCATGCACGTCCTCGTTACTAGTAGGTAGTACAAGTTTTGTATGGAATCTTGGATGGCCAGTAACCTCAAAGATGTGGAAAGATCAGTGGTTGCTGGGGCTCAGGGGGGCATACATGGTATGGATCGGTTTGTCTTGGCTAGTGGGCGCGCTGGTTAAGGGAGTAGTTGGTGGGTGGTAGTGTCGAGCTTTTGGCTGCGAAAGTTGGACAACCGATCGGGATTGGCCTTGGGTTTACTTGGGCTGTATGTTAAGGCGACATCTCAACCATGTGTGGTGGAAGGTCGGAAGCACACGCCACCCCCATGATCCCGGTTGCCTTCTCCGTAAGAAAGCATTTCGATTAACTTACTTTCATCAGATTTTTGGGTGGACAAGTCCCACCACGGTTGCCAGTGCACCACTGCCTTTCTTGGTTTTATCGCTAACTTGCTCTATACAATTTGGAAATAATGAGGGAAGCAGTGTCCTCTTGGTGGTGCTTGCTATGCCAAATTTTCCTTGCAAAAATGTGAATGCAGTGTGATTCTAATTTTCTAAGCCTTACTGAATCGCTGAATTACCTCTCGTTTTCAACAGGGCTATGGGATGACCGAGGCTGGGCCTGTGCTCGCCATGTGCCTGGCCTTCGCCAAGGAGCCATTTGAGGTCAAGTCCGGGTCCTGCGGCACCGTCGTCAGAAATGCGGAGCTGAAGATCGTCGACCCCGACACCGGCGCGTCCCTCGGCCCGAACCAGTCAGGGGAGATTTGCATCCGCGGAGAACAAATCATGAAAGGTACGTACAGTTGCATCATAGAATCGTTGCTCTCTTCCCTAATTTACGCCATGTCATTGGTGAGGCATATCATTCTGTGGTGCGAGGCTGACAATTAAACAAACCGGTTCTTGGATGATTGGTCAGTACTCAGTAGTCTTTAATTCAGGCCCGTCGCTTTGGAGCCGTCACAGTCCAATAAACAAATCATCTTAGAATGCGGTTTAGGTTGTCTTTGCGACCTCGTGACAACATGGTGACCCCTTTGCTTAACTCATGAGAGGAAAGTAATCACGACTCAAGTCTAGTGATGTGGACAACAGGACAAGCTTCCTGGATCGATGGACTAGTCCACTTGTCCGTGAGTAACTAATTTGTGTTCGTTTTGCGACTAGGCTTAGTTAGCTTATGAGTAGATGGGTATTTAGGTGATTGGTTTGGACTGGTCTCCAGCACTCAATTATTGGCCTCCTCTATATGAATTGTTCCCCTTTCTCAAAATATTTTCAGACAGGTCCATTTAGAACCTCCAGGAATTCCAATCTCCAGCACTTTGGGATAGTATTGCAGTTTCTCTGTTTGGTCTCTAAATAGTAGTTGTACCAAAATTTCTCCCTTTGGTAGACCAAAATGTTGCCGTTGGGTGCATGTCCAATTAGGTGGTTGGTAGCCTACTCGATCGAACCTAACCACTAACCACCACGCAGAGATAATTTCCTTCTGTGGCACGTCTCCTTACCAGCCGGGAACGCGCGGTTGTTGCGTTGTTGGCATCCAACATGCTATTGCAGCTGGCACGTTTGTAGCAAATCATCCTCAGCTTGCCAAGCAGCTCATCATGACAACATAGTTTCGGAGCGGAAGCTGAGCAAAAAAACAATATCGTTTTAATGGATTGAGAGGTCAAGGTGCTCATCATGACAACATAGTTTCGGACGGAAGCCGAGCAAAAATATCGTTTTAATGGATTCTTTGCTGAAGACAGCTTAGAGACAGACATGCACCGCTTGTGCAGTACTCCTACATGTTCATCAATGCATGTAAAGAAGAAGCATGTTCTTTTTGGCTGCGGCTTGTGGCTTTTGGCTGCGGCTTGTCGTTTTTGGGCTGTTTGTACGAGAGATTACAGAGTAACAGAAATTCACATGCTGTTTTTGTCAATATAAATGAAGTCAATAAAGTATATACTACAATTAACTAGTAGACTCTATCTTAAAAAAAACTCCGTTTAAAAGCTAATTACTATAGAAAAACCAAAAAGTAGCTTTTAGAAGCTGAAAAGAAGAGGGCCTTCGAAAACATGCTGCCAGAGCTTGTTTGGTTCTCATTTCTCAACCTCTTACCTGGCTGGACCTAAAATCCTTGACTAGCATGTGGAAAGGGAGAGCACACCTGGTTGTGTCATAGTCAAACCCTGCTTCTCCTGACTTTTTGACATGTATGAGATGGGAGGCCCATGCCTCTGCCCTCCCCTACATGTGTCCAGCGCCAACCACCATTTTCGGTCATGTTCTTTTCAGTTTTTAAAACTATTTTTCGGTTTTCTACAGTAACTAGCTTCTAAATAGAGTATTTTTTTCAAGATAGGGTCTACTAGTTAATTGTAGTACATACTTTATCGACTTCATTTATATCGGCAAAAATCACGTGAATTTCACATATCTGAATCTCTCATACAAACAACCTTAAAAGTCATAAGTCATGACCAAAGCCAAGTCGCAGCCAAAAGAATGACCTTCGCCAAGCCTTCAAATGATAACTTCTTTTTTCTGGATACCAAGTTTGATTTTTGTTTGGTACATTATATTTAACATGCCAATTGAGCCATCAGTGTGTGAGTTTGTGACCCATCATGGGACCTACAAGACCCCATTGTGATAAGGTTTGGTCAGCCAGATCCTTACTGGACTACAAAAGCTTGGGCATAAATTATTTTTGTATTCCCTTCAAAAATAAATAAATAAATAAATCATTTTTGTAGTGTTAATAATCTGACTGAACTCTGTCGCATTCCAAAACTAGTTTAATCAGGCATAGATTATGTGGAGAACTCCAAATTATGTTTTAGATCTCTAATTGTGTGCTATATAAAATTGGAGTTCCAGAAGTGCAACCCTGAGTTACGGAGAATCGAAGTTGGCAACTTGGCATCTTCTAGATGGTCCATACTTTATAGCTTGCATTCATTATGCAGCATGCTGGCCGTGTGAAAGCATTTCCCCAAGGATCTTATCGAAGTCTTAGGCTGTGTTCAATATGGCTTAAGCTTATTTTTGTACTATTTATAATTTCGTCTTTTTCTGAATTTCTAACTTTTTTTTGAGCTTTTTTGTCGGTTCTTTTTTTCTCGTATTCGTTTCGTATGTTGTCTCGTGATGGGCTAACATATTTTTATATTTTTCAATTTTTAAATTTAATTATGTTAAATAAGCCTCATCACCACTGATGTTTTTTCGATCCACAAGAGTTTTCGACCATAAGCTTTCAAATTGAACCGATCACATTGTAGAATCTAGAACAAACTATGTCCATGCAATAACTAGTTAACTTTGCTTAAGTTTAGTTTATTTTTTTCTTTTTAGGGAAAAGAACTTAAGTTTAGATTTATCATTAACATAAATTTAAGATATCATAAAGCAGTCCTTTTAAGCCTATCCTTTCCACCCATTTTTAATTCGTATGTTGTGTAATTCTTCATACAGTATGCCAATGGTTCTCTCTCTTTTTTGACCACTTCATCAATGGTTCTTTTGCCATTTGCAAACTGTAGTAGATTTGGTGAAGTGGAATGTTTAGCGTGTTCTGCCTGAGGCTATGGATGCATTGTATCCATCTTATTTCCATCGTGGCAAGAGTTTTTTGTACGAATAATCTATTTTTTATTCAAAATTACAGAAATATACCCACGGCAACATTTTTTACAGAAATAGGCTCCAGTCGCCCAACGGACGACTAAAGCAAGTCGCCCAACGGGATAGCGACACACGGCCAATATGGTAACGGTTGGACGAATAATTACTGTCGTCCGAGCGTTGGGCGACTGGAGCTCAAGTCGCCTAACGGTTGGGCGACAATAATTATTCGCCCAACGCTTAGGCGACAGGAGGGTTAAAAAGAACCGCACGCTCGGTCGCCGCCGCCCCCACCCATTCCGTGAACAGAGCTCCAATCGCCTAATGGGAGGGCGACTGGAGCTCTATGGCCTGACCATTGGGCGACTGGCTCCAGTCGTCCTCCCGTTGGGTGACTGGAGCTTATTTGTGTAAAAAATGTTGCCGCGAGTATATTTCTGTAATTTCGAATAAAAATAGATTATTCGTACAAAAAATTCTCATGGCAACAGGCTGTTCTGTGGTCACCCATGTGCAAACTGAATCTCCACAATTCCCATTTCTGTCCATTTCTTTTTTCCCTTCCATCACCCCTTGCATATTGATATAATCCTTTTGTCCCTTCAGTAAAAGGGGTGCTTATTTGTCCTTTTAGCTATTTGAAAACTACAAAAAGAACAAAACTATGTTCCCAAAAACCCTATAATATATATCTGAGAATTAGGATATGATCAGTATGTTGCTTTCGCCAATAGCTGTTTGCATGTGACCTCAAGGACTATGGCATTGAAGAAATACCCATTTAATGGCAATATATGTAAATGCCAAGAAATGGACGCATTGCTTGTAGGGGGTTACTCTAGGTTGCAACTTGCAAATGTAATTGGAAGCAAACTATTACCAGGTAGCATATGTCTACCAAATTTTAGGCCTGAAATTGGCATTCATTAACATTCAGTAGTGTTTCTTCCGAAAATTCTAGCTCTTCACTTGGACTACATTGGTGTTTTATCCAAGTAAAATGTACTAGACACGTGTGATTAGGCAATAGGCATCGATATACACGGGCTTGTGTGAGTTAAATTAAATTCTTGATGTGCATCAGTATGTTTGAAGATAACAATTTCATGCAAATGACTAAGCCTATGATTTGTAGGTTATCTGAATGATCCAGAGGCCACAAAGAACACAATTGACAAGGACGGTTGGCTGCACACTGGAGACATTGGTTTTGTTGACGATGACGACGAGATCTTCATTGTCGACAGGCTCAAGGAGATAATCATATTTTCAGACAGGTCCATTTAGAACCTCCAGGAATTCCAATCTCCAGCACTTTGGGATAGTATTGCAGTTTCTCTGTTTGGTCTCTAAATAGTAGTTGTACCAAAATTTCTCCCTTTGGTAGACCAAAATGTTGCCGTTGGGTGCATGTCCAATTAGGTGGTTGGTAGCCTACTCGATCGAACCTAACCACTAACCACCACGCAGAGATAATTTCCTTCTGTGGCACGTCTCCTTACCAGCCGGGAACGCGCGGTTGTTGCGTTGTTGGCATCCAACATGCTATTGCAGCTGGCACGTTTGTAGCAAATCATCCTCAGCTTGCCAAGCAGCTCATCATGACAACATAGTTTCGGAGCGGAAGCTGAGCAAAAAAACAATATCGTTTTAATGGATTGAGAGGTCAAGGTGCTCATCATGACAACATAGTTTCGGACGGAAGCCGAGCAAAAATATCGTTTTAATGGATTCTTTGCTGAAGACAGCTTAGAGACAGACATGCAATTCGAATAAAATAGATTATTCGTACAAAAAATTCTCATGGCAACAGGCTGTTCTGTGGTCACCCATGTGCAAACTGAATCTCCACAATTCCCATTTCTGTCCATTTCTTTTTTCCCTTCCATCACCCCTTGCATATTGATATAATCCTTTTGTCCCTTCAGTAAAAGGGGTGCTTATTTGTCCTTTTAGCTATTTGAAAACTACAAAAAGAACAAAACTATGTTCCCAAAAACCCTATAATATATATCTGAGAATTAGGATATGATCAGTATGTTGCTTTCGCCAATAGCTGTTTGCATGTGACCTCAAGGACTATGGCATTGAAGAAATACCCATTTAATGGCAATATATGTAAATGCCAAGAAATGGACGCATTGCTTGTAGGGGGTTACTCTAGGTTGCAACTTGCAAATGTAATTGGAAGCAAACTATTACCAGGTAGCATATGTCTACCAAATTTTAGGCCTGAAATTGGCATTCATTAACATTCAGTAGTGTTTCTTCCGAAAATTCTAGCTCTTCACTTGGACTACATTGGTGTTTTATCCAAGTAAAATGTACTAGACACGTGTGATTAGGCAATAGGCATCGATATACACGGGCTTGTGTGAGTTAAATTAAATTCTTGATGTGCATCAGTATGTTTGAAGATAACAATTTCATGCAAATGACTAAGCCTATGATTTGTAGGTTATCTGAATGATCCAGAGGCCACAAAGAACACAATTGACAAGGACGGTTGGCTGCACACTGGAGACATTGGTTTTGTTGACGATGACGACGAGATCTTCATTGTCGACAGGCTCAAGGAGATAATCAAGTACAAGGGATTCCAAGTACCTCCTGCGGAACTTGAAGCCCTTCTCATCACACACCCTGAAATTAAGGATGCTGCTGTTGTACCGTAAGTTCGTCATTGTTTAAATTAGTTTAGGATCGACATGGTCCACGTCACATTAGAGTTTGATTAAATTGGTCTTGAACTGTTGCAGGATGAAAGACGAACTTGCTGGTGAAGTCCCGGTTGCATTCATCGTGCGGATTGAAGGTTCTGAGATCAGCGAGAACGAGATCAAGCAGTTTGTTGCAAAGGAGGTAAAACCAAGTTTTCCTGCTTTCCACATACCCAATTTATGGTTCGCAATTAACATAATCGACAAAGTATAGCCATACATCACGAAAAAGCATAAAATGTTTGCATTGGTTTGTGTACCTTTACCAATTCACTGTCAAAGTACGTACCATGATCCCGGATTTTTCAGATAGTTAGAACCTCACATTTTTTACAATATTATTACAGGTTGTTTTCTACAAGAGGATCAACAAAGTTTTCTTCACGGATTCCATCCCGAAGAGTCCTTCCGGCAAGATCCTCAGGAAGGACCTGAGAGCGAAGCTTGCCGCCGGCATCCCTAGCGGTGACAGCTCACAGTCCAAAAGCTAAGTCCGATATTGTTTCTCCACTCTACTACACACCCTTGTCAAAAATAATGTAATATTCTTCATGAAATGGAAATAATACGTACAGAAGGACCGCCACACGAGATCGATTCTTTTAGATGGCTAAGTTATACTTTGTTTGTTTGTCCGCGGTATGTGTATCGTGTCATGTATAGATACCGTTTTTTGACAACAAGGCTGATTATAATGTATACCATGTTTCAATTGAAATCTTTTGTTCAGGGGGAGCCATTTCCGAAACTCTAATGGCACGTGTTCTTAATTTGGTCTATTTTTAAAGACAACTTCACGTCTAAAAATTCGGATTGCTCTTTCCCAATAAACAGATATGGTATTTTCTTAGAAAGAGAAACATACTGAACAATCTTGCACAGTGCCACAGTGGTACCCAACTATAAGCAGTGTTGGACTGCTGTTGAATGAGACAGAATTTTAGTTCAGGGAAAATGAAGATTGAACTTGTCGAATTCCAAGCGTACTATTAGCAGTTTTGAACTGCGCGTCCGCAACAAGCCAGCAGCTTGTCCTTACAGCCAGTTCGTATCGCTGTTCTGTTTAGCAGGACGCGCTATCTGTGAAATACACTACAAATACAAACAAATACGCTGCATTACATTGTTCAGAGAGGTGTTACACTGCAATACATAAATACATAATCACGTCATTTCGTACTAAACAGCAAGGAAATCGAGAGATGCCAAAAAGAAAAGAGTAGATTCGCTTCACTTGGGCGGAGAGTTGAGCCTAGCTTTTTCTCTGAAGCCCAACACCAGCGAGTGATCGGTAGGCCGGCCTACTTGGCGTGGTGGGCGCTGCTAGTGCTAGCCAAGCGTGCGGAGGGCGGCGAAGGGTAGAGGCGGAAGAGGTTGCGCGCGGAGACGGCGGAGAGCAGGGCGGTGCCGGCGGCGGCGAGCATGCCGCAGGCGAGGCTGCCGGCGACCTGCTCGCAGAAGCGGGTGTAGATGTTGCAGAGCTTGGTCCACTGCAACGCGTGCGCGCCGTCCAGCGCTATCATGCACGCCTGCATCGCCGCCACCGTCGTCGCGAACGTCATGTACGCACACCCCTGCAGCGCAGGCACGGGACCAACACACATGCGTGATCCGAGCAAGGAAAAAACACCGATTCTAGTGAGCACAGCTTGCAGAAACTTCCAGTGACACCGTGAAGACAAAGATAGCAGTCCTAAAGTTGATCCAGGAAGGAGTACTCGTATGCCTCGGAGCACAAGAAATTTTCTCAATTTTTAACGGAGCTGAACTATCCAGCAAAATTCCTATGAAATTCCTGCGTCCCAAACTTGACCTTGCGGTCTTTACGCTTGTTGTCTTTGTTGCTGTAGCCGCGCTGCTGTGTGTGTGTTTTTTTCTTCTTATCATTCTGTAGCTCTGGTTGTTGGCAAGGACCAAGGACTCAAGGAGGGCCCTCAGTGTCCAAGTCGAGCCGTGTTCTATAGCTCCCGTGAGCAATCGATGTGCTCTGCTATACTATTTCACACTGATTGGGGGTGCGTTTCTGTAGGCCGCACTAGCTAGCCTGAAGAGCTGGTGATGAAAATCACCCATCTCCATTTGCGTGGTTACATGTTTAACGGAACAAAATCCTACAAGACTCCTACCAGACCTCCTTACTTTCGTACTCTTTCAATCTCATGATACGTAGCATAATAAATTAAGCCACCTTTTTGCATGGTTACATGTAATAATTTCAAAAGAGTCAAGCAAGGTCTCATAAGATTTATTTCAATGTTTGGCCGTGTTCTTTTTCAACTTTTGATTTCTGTTTTTGATTTTTTTACAATAACTAACTTTTAAATGAAGTGTCTTTTTAAGATGGGATCAAGTAGTTAATTGTAGTACATACTGTACCG
Organism: Bonia amplexicaulis; assembly: GCA_036346245.1. Taxonomy (NCBI): domain Eukaryota; kingdom Viridiplantae; phylum Streptophyta; class Magnoliopsida; order Poales; family Poaceae; genus Bonia; species Bonia amplexicaulis. Next base: position 22,676,092 of record CM070752.1, on the reverse strand, counting down.
ACTTGATTTATATCGGTAAAAACTGCACGTGAGTTTCTATTACTCTGTAATCTCTCGCACGAATAACCCAAAAACCACAAGACGCAGCCAAAAGCCTCGGTAAAAAAGAACCGACCTTTAACTGTCCAGATGCATGTACTTATATCTTCATTGTACTTATTTACAGTGGCGGAGGGAGGGGGGGCTGGGAGGGGCCTGGCACCCCCCAACCTCCTACTAATTACATAATTAATTATATATATTTAATTAGTGGTTTAATTAGTGGTTTAATTAGTATGTTCTTTTGTCCAAATTATTTCAGATTTTCAGTATGAATGTTACATCATTTCTTCCAATTTACAGGTATGTTGATGTGACTAAATCCCGAAACAAGAATTATAACACCACAGCCTTTCATCATTACAAAATAGATGTGTTTAATGTTGCAATTGATCAACAATTGATTGAGCTAGACGATCGATTTAGTTCTCAAACGACAGAGCTTTTGTCCCTTTGTGCCTCTTTGGATCCAAGGTTGGACACCTTCGACATAACAAATATATGCACTCTAGTGAAAAAATATTATCCTGTTGATTTCTCAAGTTAAGAAAGAGCTCAATTAGAGTGTCAATTGCCACATTTTTAACTTAATGTATACAACCATCCAAACCTATGTGCATTACCATCACTTGCTGATCTAACAAGTGAACTAGTTAAGACTAGTAAAGATTCATCTATCCTATGGTGGACACGTTGTTAAGATTAGTCTTAACTCTTCCGGTTTCAACTGCAACTACCGAGAGATGTTTTTCATCTATGAAACTTGCGAAGACGCGACTTGATACAATGGGAGATGGGTTTCTCGAGATTGTTTGGTAATTTATATTGAAAAGAATTGACCGCAAAGATTAGTAATGATGATATTATTAAGGCCTATGATCTTGCTGGTAGTCGTAAGAGCTAAATTTAAGTTAATAGAGATGTAATTTTCTTTGCATTGTAATTTGCGAAACATATTACTACGATATGTGACTATTGGATCGGTAAATTGGCATGGTTCATTGATTCTACTCTACTTGTTGTCCATGTTGCCCCCCCTATATCCAATTCCTGGCTCCGCCCCTGCTTATTTATAGATGTTTGATGTTTTAGGAAAGCGCCTAAGAACATCTTCCCTGAAGTCAAAATCTTGTAAAAATTGATAGTATACTTTTCTACAATTAACTAGATTCCACAACGCTGTGCGTCACAACGGGGAAACACAAACAGTTTTAACACTGAAGTGGCCCTTCATTGCTCGATGGAAGCATAATTCCATCTTTCGCACGGAACCACCATTATCGATCATGTTCTTGATGTGCATAAATGAAAACAGTGCTATGGTTGCAACTACTATACTACTACAGAAACCGCAGTACCATTTCAGAACAGCAACCGGTACATACACTAGTCTTTGTCAGATTGTCTAGTATGGGACCAGATGTCCTGCCGTGCTACCGTGTGCTAGAGGCGAAGGTAGCAAAATTATGAAAGATGTTAATCACCATTTGCAGCGAAGTATTATTATGATAGGATCGCATGATAGTTCAGTACTAACCGTTTCTTATAGTGAGAGCTGTTACATGTTCGAGTCCTCATCAAGCAATTAAATTAATGAGCAGCTAAGTACTTCTCATATTATTTCGATGTTTAAGTTAACCGATCGGCAAAAATGAGAAAATATTCAAAATCATGTGTTGATTAAGCACCCCGTGACTCAAAAAATGAAGGATTTCTAATGAACACACAGAGTGTGCTTTTGAGGGGAGTATACAGGGGGAAAAAATTTGAAGCGACGATATTCACTGGACGAAGGATCTAAAGACTGAAAATTATGTGTGTTCTAGACAGCAAGAAAAATTTCCTTTCTGTGCGGAGATCGAGGATTTAGTTGAAGGAATACCTTGTCGAGGAGGAGACAAGTCCAGGCCATGACCCTGCAATTCCGGCAGGGGTTCTCGGCGAAGCGGCTTAGGTAGAAGCACTTGAAGAGCTGCAGCAGGTGGTACCCGGCGGCCGCGCCGGCCGCCACCGCCGCCACCCTGACATGAGCACACGCGCACGTACGATTCATGGTCATACATACACATATATATATGCACGCACACACGCGAATCAAAGCTAGTTATAGCACTATTTTACACCGTATTTACAAAAATAGCAATATACGAGACGTATTGATAAAAATATTGTTTTTGTCGTTGGCGAGCCGGGCAGTAGACGCCTGCCGCCCCCTCATTGGACGGTAGAGAACAACGTGGTAAATTCGGAGTATATAAAATTTCCAAAAAATTACGCAATAACTATTACTATATCGAAAGACTTCACATAAAATTTCGTAATTTTTGCAGCCGTTTGCTATATGAAAAAACTTGTAAAATTATCGAAATTGTACGAATTTTTGAGCAACATTCATAATAGATAAAAATTACCCAAAAAATACACTGTGAGATACGTTGTGTCGAGATGCTGTACATAAATTTTCATAATTTTTAAAGCTAATTTGGTTTATTTAAAAATTCAAACAAATACTAAATAAAAAAATTAGAGCAGATAATTAAGCCGGCCTAATTACCCGCCACCTCCTCCCTTGGTGGCAGGCAGGCCTGCCGTCTGGCCCCCGAGCGGCAGGCTGCCTGCTGTCTAGTGAGGAGACGGCAGGCTCCTGTTGTCGGCGGCAGCACCACGTGTCGCATCGCGGGCGCTGCCGTCCGGTCCGTCGATGGTAAAAACGATATTTTTATCAATACGTCTGATATACTGCTATTTTTATAAATACGAGAAGAAACAGTGCAATAACTGCGTTTGATTCCACACACGCATACCGTCGTACGTACGTAGTATACTGGTAGTGTGCACTTACCAGAGCGCCTGGATGTCCTTGACCGTGGCTTTCTTCCTGACGAGCAGCACCGTCTCCGTCTGCGTGCTGAACCCCACGAGCAGCGCCGCCGCCGCCGCGAGCACCGCGCACGCGCCCCGCAGGAGGCCCTCCGCCTTCGCCTCCGCCCGCGCTGCCGCCATCGGTACTACACTCCGCGCGCGCTCACCTAGCTATATCTAGCTCGTGCGCTTTTCAGCTCGTTTATTTGGCCGTACGTGTTGCCGAAGCCTCGCTTTCTCACGTCTCCACGCGGCCGAGGGGAGGAGGGTCGTCTTATAGCCAGGGCCTTGGTTGCGCGCGCTGCGTTGCCTTGGTTGCGCGGCGGCTGCTGAGGTTACATGTGCCGCGACGTGCCTGGCGTAGCGCCAAGCACCGCGGTGCTGAATTGCCGCTGACCTAGCAGTGCTCGGATCCCACGTCGTACTATGGAGGTATCAGATGTGACACGTTCAACCTCATCGCGGTTGCGCTGAGAAAAAGGGAGCATTTTTGTAATTAGTTTTCTGTAGAGAACATTTTTGAAAATAGAATAAAAATACTAAAATAGGCAAAGAAAAACTAGAAAATGGGGGGACACAGCACAGATAGACTACCACAGGCCGCCTCAGCTGCATATGTCGGCATGGCTCTGCCCACATGACCTTGCCACAGCAGCTCCAGCTAGCTTAATTCATGTCTGGCACTAGTGATCGTATGTATCAATTACTAGCTTCAAGAAAAAAAAACATATATGCCGAGGAGATTAAGTCCCGGGAAGAATAATTTTGCTTATTAACTAACAAGCATGGTATAACAGTCTAATATAGACAGAATAGCTTATCTGATATGTTTCGTACGAATGCTGTGTAAGTGACATGGCCAGGAATTCATATAGTGTAGCGTGAACTTCTAACTTGCAAGTATACAAGCATTATAATTAGGATAGAATAATACCTATATTATAGCTGGGGAGTTCCCCGGCTCTCGCGTGTGCCACATCAGTTTTTGTAAAAAAACCCTGTATTTTTTGAAATCGTGTAAAGGTCCTCCGTTCTAGCGAAAATGTCATTGTCAGGTTTTTTTCGAAATCCCCCTCGGCTTCACCCGAATTACGTATTCTTTATCGGATAGCACCCTGCGGTTTTCTAAAATTACGTACGGATCCTTGTTTAGTTACGTATAAGTCCTTACATGTCCTCGATTTTTTGCGAAAAGATCTTTGGTTTTCTCGAAATTACATATTTGTACTCGATTTTTTTAGAAACTCCTTGCGAATTATCGTCTCTTTTGTTTTGATCCACACATTAGCTAGCGCGACAGCCATACTTACGCAGCTAGCAGTAGGGGTGAAAACGGATCGGATTCGGTCGGATATTGCTTAAACCATATCCTAACCCATATTTTTCTCCGGATTCGAGTCGAATCTGAAGACCGGATCTGACGAATTGGAATATTCGAGTTTCGAATACTGATACCGTCGGACGAATATGTAACTGATTCGGTTCGAGAAAGATAATATAGGCGGATAATACTGAATAATTATAATTCCAAAAGCTTATACTTTAGTAACACAACATAAGTTTATACATAAGTGGTAAATTCATACAAGCCACAATAGGAACACAATATAAGTTCTCTACGGGGAATGGTTGGCACGATAATTACGGTTCCTTAACGAGTGAAAGCGGGTAAGTTCTTATATCATATCCCTATGTAAAGAGGTCCACTGCCTCTCTGCATCCTTTCCTCGAACCTCTTTACCCACCATATACATCTCTTTACCCACAACTCATGCTCATCTTGCTTTCTCTTTCTTTTTTCTCTCTCTTTAATTGGCTATTTAATCTACGGGCTTCTAAAGGAATTTGTATCATGTTGATATAGCTAATGTGCATTTACATGATTCCTAAGTACCGCAATTGATTTACTTAAACTAGACACATCTATTATAGCAATGTTTACGTAATACATGATTAGGAGTTTTCTGTATTTAGCAAATCTAGCATGCAACAATTTTATCTTTCCTATTTTATTTATTTTACTTTTTCCTTTTTCTCCTTCTCTTTTCTTTTCTTCTCTTTCTTTCTCTCACGTAGCTCTCTCTTTCTCCACTTCCCGACGCCTCATCTTTTCCCCCGCCTCACGCCTCTCCGTTCCTCTCTTTTCCACCGACGCCTCAGCCTTCACCCCACCCCTCTTTCTTCTCTGGCCTCTCTCTTTCTCTCTCAGACTTCACTGACGCCGCTCGCTTCCCCTCAACAATACCGGGTCTCCTCCTCCCCGATCTAGCGTCTCCTCCATCCCCTCTCTCTTGCCGCCTCCCATCCCCTGCCGCTCTACCTCGCCGACCCATCTCCTCCTTGCGCGTCCCCTCGACACCATGCCGCGCCGCTGGGCCTACCCGGGACGGCTGCCGCCGGATCCGTGGCTCGGCCCGGATCTGTGCCTCTCCTGATCCGACCGGGTTTGATGTTGATTTGGTGCTACTTTGTTTTGGTTTCTAATGGGTTTGCTCAAAAGAATTGTTAGGTTTGGAGGTGAGTTGTCCTTGCGGGGCACCGGATAGCGCCGCCCGTACACCGGGAAGTGCGGCGCGCGACTAGAGGCCTCGGCTTGCGGTTGTCGCTCAGTGCTTGCTCCGTGATTCTTCTTTCGCTCGCTGTCAAGCTCGGTCGTCCGCCCTACGCCTTGCTCTGGGCGTCCGTCGGCCGTTGTTGTCTGGTCTTGCTCAGGCGCCACGGTTTCTCGGTTGGTCGGAGATGTTTTGGGGTTTGGGGACATGCATGGAGGCGTCTCGTGATGGGCTTGCCACCAGGTGCAGTACGTTGTTGGGCGGATATCCGAAAATTATATCCGGTATTATCCGATAAAACTTCGGATAGTATCCGTATCCGTCGGATAGTTCTTTTCCGAATCCGACCGTATCCGAAAAAATATCCGATCCGACTCGATCCGACAATTATCCGGCACAAGTATCCGATTCGATCCGACTCGGATTGGGTCGATCGGTCGGAAAATATCCGATCCGTTTTCACCCTAGCTAGCGTAGTAAATACCCGCGACAGCGGGCATGAACTTTTTTATGGCTCACTGTTTGCCAACGGGGGCTCCGCCTCCCCTACATGTATTTGTAGTCAGTAGGTTGCAGTGATACTTAGGCCTCTTCCTATTGGTTTCTAATTTTTTTTCTATATTATCTAGCTTTTAAATAAAGTACATTTTCAAGTCGAGATCTACTAGTTGATTGTAGTATACAATATAGTGATTTTATCTATATTAATTAAAATCGTACACGATTATATCTTTCTGTAAGTTGTTACTATTCATAAGCTAAAACCAAAAACCAATACGAAGAAAGTACCTAACCATGATAAGAATTGAATAATTTTTTTAGAACATAACTCTCTAATAATTTGTTTACCTTATGCCTGATAGATAGTTCAGGGGTCCTGCTAAGGGCATCCACAGTGTATAAAAACAGAGGGTTTTAAGCCACCTTAAGGTCGACCTTATATATTACAGGGGTGACCTTAAGCAGGTTATAAGCAAAAAAAATCTTAAGACCAGTTCTCAAGTTAAAGACCTGGCCATAAGCATTAAAATACATTTTTTCTTTATCTGACAAGTGGGACCATCTTAAGACCTAGTGGGTTATATACATTACAACATTGGCCTTAAGGTTTAGATAGGACCCACCTTAAGACCTCTTGAGTTATATACACTATGGATGCCCTAAGCTAATAGAAATGCACTGTGCATGATGGCTCATTAATTAATTTGACTCCTAATTAATATTGTCATTTCCATTGCTTAGAGTGCACCCTTCAGAATTAATGGAGTCTAAACAGTTAGGTATATATTTGTTTTCAAGCACTGTCAGCCGAATTAATAATGGACATAGTATCGATTAGCATGCCATTTGCTATCAGAAATGCCATATAGTCCATGTATATAGTCAGCGTTAATGAAGGGCTTTCACTGTCAGCCGTTGAGTTGGGGAAAGGCAAGACAGGTGCAACATTTACCACTTTACCCCTAAGGAAAAAAGCATTTTAGGTGATTTGGCTCTATCCATGAAGAAGATAAACACAATTCTTTTCATGTTGGAAATGCATTGCAATTTAATGATGCGGTCAAATTTAACCTTAGTCTTGAAAACGATCTTTGTTTTTCGATCGTAGTCTTGAAAAATGATCTTTGTTTACCTAGTGCTGGAGCATTCGTTGCTCTTGACATTTTTTTAAAACAAAATTGATCTTGACATTTTTTAAAACAAAATTGATCTTGACATTGACATTCTAAATCATTGTTAGTTTTGAGCCATGTTTTTTTGGGAGAATTGAGGGTCCAACGCTAACATGGGGGGCTACAAATAAAGATGATAGGAAGAAGCGACCTAATTAAGGTGGTGATTATTTTGGCTTATTTTTGGTGGTTTATGGCTGAAAAGCATTGTAGCTGGTGAAAAAAACATTGTCATAATGACAGAGGCTTATTTAGCATAATTAAATTTAAAAATTAAAAATATATAAAAATATGTTAGCCCATCACAGACAACGCAAACGAATCACGGTAAAAAAAAGAACCGCAAAAAGCTCAAAAAGTTAAAAATTTAGAAAAGACGAAATTATAAATAGTGAAAAATAAGCGGGCTAGTCAAGTTGATACCAAAACGAGCGAGGCCTAAACTAACCGACTTCACGTACTCACACCGTGTGTGACTCGTGTAGAATGCAAAATTTTCGTAGGATTTTTGTAGTAACTCATATTTAGCGCGAGTTGATATTTTTTTCTATAGGATGTGTTTGAAATTTCCGTGTTTTAATCTGACCTTGTTCCGTAACGGAGAGGATAATATTCTACATCATGATACATTTATCAACTTCTGTATATAGCACGGTCGCGAGCTGAATATATATAGACTGTCCTTTCCTGACAGCTCAAGCAAGCTCCGGACAAAGTAGTTGGCAGGTGAAGCTTAAGGTCATGTTTATTATGACTTATTTTTGTGGTTTATGGTGAAAAGTATTGTAGGTAGTTGAAAAAGCAGCAGTAGTTGACGATCTTATTTAATATAATTAAATTTAAAAATTAAAAATATGTTAGCCCATCACGACAACGTGAGCGAATAATACATGAAAAAAAGAACCGCAAAAAACTAAAAAACGCAAAGTTCATAAAAACAAAATTATAAATAGTGGAAAAATAAACCAAAAGCGTAAGTTAAAAGCGAAACGCGGAGCCTAAGTGCCACTCCTGCACTAGGACGTGAACTCATCTGAAAGTGTGACATCAAGCATGCCGGATCAAGCCAATCTGCAACCCGAAAAGACGAGGGGGCGTGTCCTCTCCGAGCTCGGAAAATCGAGTGGTCAAGTGGCCATTGAATGCGTCCACCGCTCCATCTCTATCGTCGGAGTTAATGTAATGAAGATGAACGGTCGACCGCGCATCAGATCATCCAGAATCGAGTGGTCGATCGTGTCGCATCTGTAGTAGACATGTAGCCGGAAGGGGCTAGATAGATGACCATTGCCAACGGGAGTAATACTGATGGATGACCTCCTCTCGATCATGTATACTAAATATTAATGGGCTTAGATTGCGTGATCTTGAGTTTGTTCTTCAACTGTTGTGAACTTAAAGCTGTAATATGTGACGACCGGCGTTATTACCATGGGATAATAATACCAATCAACGAATTATTATTCGTTTTAGCTGATAAAATATTATTTTAACGAATAATAAGTTCATCAAAGTGTCACAACATAACAATCATTAGAGATAGATGATTACATATATTCACATTGACATGCAAGGCTAAAGTCCATACAACTTATTCAGTTAAGATATTACAAAACCAGGAAAGAGTCTAATTCAGAACTCTAATTATACAAGAGACAGAATACAACTACAATACATTAATAACACAAGTACCCTAGTGGTAGAGTCCGAAATGCTTCTAGGTCTCTAGTCATCACAGTCCTCATATAGGGTGTGACCCTCATACAGTTCGATCTCAATACAACCTCCTCCCCCGAATAAGACTCCTTTTTGCATAGGCCTCATCCCCGGTTTCAATGGTTATCCTCTAAACAAGGGTGAGTACAGAGTACTCAGCAAGCTTATATAAATAAATATGCATTGTATGCTCATGTTCTATCTCTATTGCCATCTCCCATTTTATACTCAATCTCATTCTCTGATTCATAGAAAATAATGGCTTTATGTTGTAAAAGATTTCGGATTCATTATTTTTGGAAAACTACTGAATGTTTGTACGAACAACTAAAATCCCCATAAATTTTCGTAATTCTCCTTTTGTAGAGATAGGTATGAATTCATGATTTACATAGCATTGCGCAAGCTTGTACCACTTTACTCATTATCACTCTGATCCTAGTGGCTCTTGAGTCCTCGCATTTCCTATGATGTGGCACCCAGATGAGAGTATATAACATTTATATCTATCTTAACATATTATATCTCCACCTAGGGAATTGGCAACCTGGTGTGGTGTACCAGACTCACCAATAGCAACTATTGGCGGGGTGATTTCCGACCCTCACCCAACACCTAACTACATAATATATTCTGACCAATCCTGGGTTCTTGCGATCTGCATCCCCCACTTCTCTTTTTTCTTTCCCTATTTTCTTCCTTTTCTCCTCTTTATTTTTTTCACCGGTGATTTCCCTCACATCTTCTCTTTTCTTTCTCTCTCTCTCCTGGCTCTTCTCCTCGCGTCGATCTTGATCTGCCTCAGCACCGCATCCCCGGCCCCTCGGTGCTGCACCGCCGTGGCCCTACCTAGTCCTAGTGCCTCCGCCCCCACTCGGCATCTCCTCTCCTTGTTCCGCTCCGGCATGGCTCTGTCGTCCTGCGTCGCCTACCGGCCTCGCCGCCGTCGGCATTTCTCCCTGGACGCCCTCTCCGCTCGTGCTACCGGCTCCCCTCAACCTTGACCCCTCCGGCCACCAGACCCGTGTCCTAAGGCCCGGATCTAGCTCCTCCTTTTTCGCTTAGATGCGGGTTCCCGTGCCCCCTTTTTGTTGCCCCTTTCTTTTCTATGGTTGAGCTTGTGTTACTATTTTGATTTAATTCCATTTCGGCTCAAGATGTGATGGGCATGGAGGTGGCCGCCTTGCTAGTCATAGCGGGCTCAAAGCCACCCGCACGCCGAGGTGTGGGGTGGCCGCCGGGTGTGAGTACTAAGCCAATGGTAGTGCGCCGCCGCCGATCCTCACCTACAGTAACCTTCTTCCCCTCTATTCCTTTCCTTCGTGCGCATGTACTCTGTGGTGCCTAGGTGATGCCCTAGTGATGATATGTCATTCAGTTGATTTTTGGTTGGCTACGATTTTGCATTATTTAATCTTAAGAACTTGCTACTATTATTGAGAATGGATGGTGGGTTACCTTTGTCGATTGATTGTCGGGTTGCTTTGGGAAGGAATTGGAAATTGCTCGTGGTGGTCGCTTTCTTGGCCACATGTGTGCCGATTAACATTGATGGTGACGGAGGCTTATTTAGCATAATTAAATTTAAAAATTAAAAAATATATAAAAATATGTTAGCCCATCACGAGACAACATAAGCAATACGGTAAAAAAAAGAACCGCAAAAAGCTCAAAAAGTTAAAAATTTAGAAAAAGCGAAATTATAAATAGTGAAAAATAAGCGGAAAGGCGAATAAAGCGAGGGCTAAACTAACCGACTTCACGTACTCACACCGTGTGTGACTCGTGTAGAATGCAAAATTTTCGTAGGATTTTGTAGTAACTCATATTTAGCGCGAGTTGATATTTTTTCTATAGGATGTGTTTGAAATTTCCGTGTTTTAATCTGACCTTGTTCCGTAACGGAGAGGATAATATTCTACATCATGATACATTTATCAACTTCTGTATATAGCACGGTCGCGAGCTGAATATATATAGACTGTCCTTTCCTGACAGCTCAAGCAAGCTCCGGACAAAGTAGTTGGCAGGTGAAGCTTAAGGTCATGTTTATTATGACTTATTTTTTGTGGTTTATGGCTGAAAAGTATTGTAGCTAGTTGAAAAAGCACTGTAGTTGACAGATGCTTATTTAATATAATTAAATTTAAAAAAATTAAAAAATATGTTAGCCCATCACAGACAACGTGAACGAATACATGAAAAAAAAAGAACCGGCAAAAAAACTAAAAAAACGCAAAGTTCATAAAAAGACAAAATTATAAATAGTGGAAAAATAAACCAAAAGCCAGAAGTTAAAGCCGAAACGAGCGGAGCCTAAGTGCCACTCCTGCACTAGGACGTGAACTCATCTGAAAGTGTGACATCAAGCATGCCGGATCAAGCCAATCTGCAACCCGAAAAGACGAGGGGGCGTGTCCTCTCCGAGCTCGGAAAATCGAGTGGTCAAGTGGCCATTGAATGCGTCCACCGCTCCATCTCTATCGTCGGAGTTAATGTAATGAAGATGAACGGTCGACCGCGCATCAGATCATCCAGAATCGAGTGGTCGATCGTGTCGCATCTGTAGTAGACATGTAGCCGGAAGGGGCTAGATAGATGACCATTGCCAACGGGAGTAATACTGATGGATGACCTCCTCTCGATCATGTATACTAAATATTAATGGGCTTAGATTGCGTGATCTTGAGTTTGTTCTTCAACTGTTGTGAACTTAAAGCTGTAATATGTGACGACCGGCGTTATTACCATGGGATAATAATACCAATCAACAATTATTATTCGTTTAGCTGATAAAATATTATTTTAACGAATAATAAGTTCATCAAAGTGTCAGACATAACAATCATTAGAGATAGATGATTACATATATTCACATTGACATGCAAGGCTAAAGTCCATACAACTTATTCAGTTAAGATATTACAAAACCAGGAAAGAGTCTAATTCAGAACTCTAATTATACAAGAGACAGAATACAACTACAATACATTAATAACACAAGTACCCTAGTGGTAGAGTCCGAGCTGCTTCTAGGTCTCTAGTCATCACAGTCCTCATATAGGGTGTGACCCTCATACGGTTCGATCTCAATACAACCTCCCTCCCACTGGGAATAAGACTCCTTTTTTGCATAGGCCTCATCCCCGCCAGTTTCCAGCTGGTTATCCTCTAAACAAGGGTGAGTACAGAGTACTCAGCAAGCTTATATAAATAAATATGCATTGTATGCTCATGTTCTATCTCTATTGCCATCTCCCATTTTATACTCAATCTCATTCTCTGATTCATAGAAAATAATGGCTTTATGTTGTAAAAGATTTCGGATTCATTATTTTTGGAAAACTACTGAATGTTTGTACGAACAACTAAAATCCCCATAAATTTTCGTAATTCTCCTTTGTAGAGATAGGTATGAATTCATGATTTACATAGCATTGCAAGCTTGTACCATTTACTCATTATCACTCTGATCCTAGTGGCTCTTGAGTCCTCGCATTTCCTATGATGTGGCACCCAGATGAGAGTATATAACATTTATATCTATCTTAACATATTATATCTCCACCTAGGGAATTGGCAACCTGGTGTGGTGTACCAGACTCACCAATAGCAACTATTGGCGGGGTGATTTCGACCCTCACCCAACACCTAACTACATAATATATTCTGACCAGTCCTGGGTTCTTGCGATCTGCATCCCCCACTTCTCTTTTTTCTTTCCCTATTTTCTTCCTTTTCTCCTCTTTATTTTTTCACCGGTGATTTCCCTCACATCTTCTCTTTCTTCTCTCTCTCTCTGGCTCTTCTCCTGGTCGATCTTGATCGCCTCAGACCGCATCCCGGCCCCTCGGTCTTTGACGCGCGTGGCCCTACCTAGTCCTAGTGCCTCCGCCTACCACTCGGCATCTCCTCTCCTTGTTCCGCTCCGGCGATGGCTCGTGTCTGCGTCGCCTCCGGCCTCGCCGCCGTCGGCATTTCTCCCTGGACGCCTCTCGCTCGTTCTGGCTCCCTCAACCTTGACCCCTCCGGCCACCAGACCCGTGTCCTAAGGCCCGGATCTAGCTCCTCCTTTTTCGCTTAGATGCGGGTTCCCGTGCCCCCTTTTTGTTGCCCCTTTCTTTTCTATGGTTGAGCTTGTGTTACTATTTTGATTTAATTCCATTTCTGGCTCAAGATGTGATGGGCATGGAGGTGAGCTGCCTTGGCTAGTCATAGCGGAGCTCAAAGCCACCCACACGCCAGGGGAGTGTGGGGTGGCCGCCGGGTGTGAGTACTAAGCCAATGGTAGTGCGCCGCCGCCGATCCTCACCTACAGTAACCTTCTTCCCCTCTATTCCTTTCCTTCGTGCGCATGTACTCTGTGGTGCCTAGGTGATGCCCTAGTGATGATATGTCATTCAGTTGATTTTTGGTTGGCTACGATTTTGCATTATTTAATCTTAAGAACTTGCTACTATTATTGAGAATGGATGGTGGGTTACCTTTGTCGATTGATTGTCGGGTTGCTTTGGGAAGGAATTGGAAATTGCTCGTGGTGGTCGCTTTCTTGGCCACATGTGTGCCGATTGGTGGTGACCTCCTCCTAGGGTTGACGATCTTTGTGGCTGCGGTATAGCTTATTGCTGGCTTCGTGCTCCTGGTCGCTTGCCCTACTGTCTTGCGGTGGCTGACGCTCCGTGGCTATGTGTTTTTGAGGGTTTGGAGGATGAGAAGGAAGGAGAGTGGAAAAGGGCTGGCTTGTGCTGTGGCTTTCTTCTCCCTTCTCTTCTACTTGGCTAGCTGTGTGCGCTCTGTCGTGTTGTGTCTTCTCGAAAGGTTGTGCTATCCTCTCTGTGACTGTGGTGCCCAGAAGGGCTTTGCTGGCTTTCCTGGTGCAGTGGGGATGCAGGGGGTATTTTGGTGATTTTGGGATAATTAGCTGGTTTCTACGTCTTTGGAGAATAACTCAGGTGTATTTACGCCAAGTGATGACCCTATGATTAACTCAGATTTGTTTACGCCAAGTGATGACCCTATGATTGTGAGAAGTGACGACTGACCCCCGGACGGTTAGGTATCTCCATGAACGGACTGCCCTACCCGAACTTAACCTCTAGGGCTCTGACGACAATCTCTTTCCCCTTTCTTTGATTGATTTAGTTTTATTCATTCTTTTGTCCGATCTTTTACTGGCTTCTTAAATACTAATTTACTTACAAGGACATAGCGGTGCGGGGTTGGTTCATCGGTGAATTCTAATCTATGAGATGCTATGTGTGTACCCTCGCCTTTTTTTATGTTGATATGCAAAGGAGAATGTGTATCAATCCGAATGTAATTTCTATTCTTTGTTGATCCGGATGTAAATGAATATATATGAGATGAATTCACATTTGTAATTGACTCTCTATACTACACTTGTGAATTATTGATAATAAATTCTTACATTTTGATTTGCAATATGACTCAGGAATTGATTTAATTTGCGATGATTGACTTGAAATTCCGCGACAACAACCGAGTTAGAGAATTGGATCCTTAATGTTAATTTGGCCGCTTAATCGTTATAATTACACTAATTACGATGATTAGATTAGTTAAAAAATGCAGGGCGTGACATTCTCCCCTCCTTAGAAAAGATTTCATCCTCGAAATCAAGGTTTTATTTAAGAAGGTGCGGACAGCTGACGCGTAGATCCTCCTCTTTCTCCGACTCTAATTACGATGATTAGATTAGTTAGAAAAAAATTGCGGGGCGTTACATAATATTAAAGCAGACTCTCCAAGATATGCTTAATGGGAATACAAGGGATTGTACCGTACTAATTGTGTTGCACAGGTTCATACGCAAATGTTACAGCAACCGCAAGAATGCTCCGTCTGAATCACTGCATTTACCAAGCAGCAGATGGACCAGAGAACCGATTCCGATCGATCTTCACATCAACAATACCACTATTGTATTTTTTCAAGATAGGATCTACAAGTTAAATGTAGTACACGTTAAAAGCTTAATATCTGTACCAGCTAAAATCGCAAGTGACTATCGATCTCTCCGTAATCTGTACCGTAAACAGCTAAAATTCAAAAATTTCAGTCAAAAGTCATAAGCCGCAGCCAAATAGAACACCCCACAGGCTCACGCGCGCCCGCCCAGCCCCCGGGACGTGGAAAGTTAGAGACCTTGGACGCCAAGCTGTTTCATTAGTGCGCGGACATGATCTGAGATGATCCACGCTCGAACTCAAACACCGCACCAAAGGTTGCTGTGAATATCCGAGAGGATCTGTGTCTGGGACTCATTGCTTGGCAAGTTTACAGGTGCCAAAAATATTTGTGGATTTCAGGCAGGCACATAACCAGCCACAAATTAGATAGCATTAGTTGCGATGTGGATGCACGTTCCTTCTATTCCTGAATCTGAATGACATGCTGAGGGGGAAATGAACATTTCGGCCAAAACACAGCTTGCAAGAGAACCAAGTACCACGCATTCAGCCGCTCATACGGACGGGTATGACACTTCACATTCCATGTGGAACTTAAAAATCCTTGCCATTGTGACTGAAATTAGGTTTGTAGTTTCCATCCCGATACCAAATACCACAGGCGACAATCTCAGAGCACGTATGACACATATTAACACCCAAGGCTCCGTTTATATTGGTTTTAGCTTCGTTCCTTGCCAAAGTCAATCGAACGCACGTTTCTATAGGCCGTTTTATCAACCGCTACTATTCATCGACCCATTGCTTTACACTTTTACATGTTGCAATGCACTTTGTATTTTATTATATCACAATTTTGTAAGTCGTATAGCGATTCAAATATTACAGTGTCTTTCATTGTACCATTTTTTACATAATACACTAATATTCATCAGTTACAGTGAAAAACTATTAATAAAAGACAATACGTACATGCCTAAATACTATATGATATGGTAGGGCAAACACATGAGAAAAGCAACTCTCAGCAAAGATGTTGAATTGCCGTAGCTACAAGGGTATTTACATCCTCGGTAATAGAGCCCTCTTCTTTTCAACTTCTAAAAGCCACTTTTCTATTATAAAGTATTTTTCTACAAGAACTAGATTTTAAAGCGGAGTAACTTTTTAATACTGAATTTATAAGTCGATTATAGTATACATACAATGAGTTCATTTAAACTCAGTTTGTTTACGCCAAGTGATGACCCTATGATTGTGAGAAGTGACGACTGACCCCCGGACGGTTAGGTATCTCCATGAACGGACGGCCCTACCCGAACTTAACCTCTAGGGCTCTGACGACAATCTCTTTCCCCTTTCTTTGATTGATTTGGTTTTATTCATTCTTTTGTCCGATCTTTTACTGGCTTCTTAAATACTAATTTACTTACAAGGACATAGCGGTGCGGGGTTGGTTCATCGGTGAATTCTAATCTATGAGATGCTATGTGTGTACCCTCGCCTTTTTTTTATGTTGATATGCAAAGGAGAATGTGTATCAATCCGAATGTAATTTCTATTCTTTGTTGATCCGGATGTAAATGAATATATATGAGATGAATTCACATTTGTAATTGACTCTCTATACTACACTTGTGAACTATTGATAATAAATTCTTACATTTTGATTTGCAATATGACTCAGGAATTGTTTTAATTTGCGATGATTGACTTGAAATTCCGCGACAACAACCGAGTTAGAGAATTGGATCCTTAATGTTAATTTGGCCGCTTAATCGTTATAATTACACTAATTACGATGATTAGATTAGTTAAAAAATGCAGGGCGTTACATTCTCCCCTCCTTAGAAAAGATTTCATCCTCGAAATCAAGGTCTTACTTAAGAAGGTGCGGATAGCTGACGCGTAGATCCTCCTCTTTCTCCGACTCTAATTACGACGATTAGATTAGTTAGAAAAAAATTGCGGGGCGTTACATAATATTAAAGCAGACTCTCCAAGATATGCTTAATGGGAATACAAGGGATTGTACCGTACTAATTGTGTTGCACAGGTTCATACGCAAATGTTACAGCAACCGCAGGAATGCTCCGTCTGAGTCACTGCATTTACCAAGCAGCAGATGGACCAGAGAACCGATTCCGATCGATCTTCACATCAACAATATCACTATTGTATTTTTTCAAGATAGGGTCTACAAGTTAAATGTAGTACACGTTAAAAGCTTAATATCTGTATCAGCCAAAATCGCAAGTGACTATTGATCTCTTCGTAATCTGTACCGTAAACAGCTAAAATTCAAAAATTTCAGCTAAAAATCATAAGCTGCAGCCAAAAAGAACAGCCCCATAGGCTCACGCGCGCCCGCCCAGCCCCCGGGACGTGGAAAGTCTAGAGACCTTGGACGCCAAGCTGTTTCATTAGTGCGCGGACATGATCTGAGATGATCCACGCTCAAACTCAAACACCGCACCAAAGGTTGCTGTGAATAACCGAGAGGATCTGTGTCTGGGATTCATTGCTTGGCAAGTTTACAGGTGCCAAAAATATTTGTGGATTTCAGGCAGGCAGCACATAACCAGCCACAAATTAGATAGCATTAGTTGCGATGTGGATGCACGTTCCTTCTATTCCTGAATCTGAATGACATGCTGAGGGGGAAATGAACATTTCGGCCAAAACACAGCTTGCAAGAGAACCAAGGACCACGCATTCAGCCGCTCATACGGACGGGTATGACACTACACATTCCATGTGGAACTTAAAAATCCTTGCCATTGTGACTGAAATTAGGTTTGTAGTTTCCATCCCGATACCAAATACCACAGGCGACAATCTCAGAGCACGTATGACACATATTAACACCCAAGGCTCCGTTTATATTGGTTTTAGCTTCTGTCTTCTGCTTGCCAAAGTCAATACGAACGCACAGTTTCTATAGGCCGTTTTTATCAACCGCTACTATTCATCAGCCACTGCTTTACACTTTTACATGTTGCAATGCACTTTGTATTTTATTATATCACAATTTTGTAAGTCGTATAGCGATTCAAATATTACAGTGTCTTTCATTGTACCATTTTTTACATAATACACTAATATTCATCAGTTACAGTGAAAAACTATTAATAAAAGACAATACGTACATGCCTAAATACTATATGATATGGTAGGGCAAACACATGAGAAAAGCAACTCTCAGCAAAGATGTTGAATTGCCGTAGCTACAAGGGGTATTTACATCCTCGGTAATAGAGCCCCTCTTCTTTTCAACTTCTAAAAGCCACTTTTCTATTATAAAGTATTTTTCTACAGTAACTAGATTTTAAACGGAGTAACTTTTTAATACAGAATTTATAAGTCGATTATAGTATACACTACAATGAGTTCATTTATATTAACTAAAATGGCATACATGTCTCTATCTCTTCGTACTCTTTCTTATAAACAATTAAAAGCTATAAATCATAGCTTAAACAAACACAAAGTCTCAACATGCTAGTTCCAAAAAACAAAAAGAAGAACGAATCGAAACATGTTTGATCCTTCTCTATCTCATCCTTCTCCATCTCAAAGGTTCTGAATTCAGCAATTCAAGAAAAAAAACACTATATTCGTATAACAAAATAGTGTCCATCGGCAATAGACTTTCAACGTTCGTTGTATCCCTAATTCCCTATGAATAGTCACCACTCACCAATCACCATGAAGCACATAACGACTAGCTTTCACAGGTAGAGACATAGGGCATGTTTGGTTCGGCTATAGCTTATGAATTTTGACTAAAATTTTTGAATTTTAGTTGTTTATGACAGAGATTACAGAGAGATAGAAACTCGTTTGCGATTTTGGTTAATACAGATTTTAGGCTTTTAACATGTACTACAATTAATTTGTAGACCCAGTCTTGAGAAAATATCCCGTTTGAAAGTTAGTTACTGTAGCAAAAGCCAAAATCTGCTAGCTTCGGTCGAAAAAAACAGATCTATAGCTAATTAGCTACACATCAGAACATATAGGCATAACTATAAGGGTGTGTTTGGTTGAGCTGTGGCTTCTGAAAAAGCTGCTGTGAGCTGTGGGCTGTGGAAAAGCTGCTGTAGGTTGTGGGCTGTGGAAAAACTGTAAGCTGTTTGGTTCAAACAAGTATAAAACTTACCTCCTATCTCTATTTTCCTTGAAACAACTGTGAAACATGCCTCTCTATTTTCACCATTTCAAAAGCGTAGCTAAAAGTCAAAAGCGGTCCAAGGTGCTTTCAAAATCAGATTACCTAAAAGTAGTCGCTCGAAAAAGCGACACGGTTGCACCCTTTGATTGGCTTTTGATTTTTTAAAAGCAAAAGCAGCTCCCAAAAGCTCAACCAAAGGCACCCTAAAGCACCTGCCCTGCAGATACTACTCACTATGCAAAAATGTAATATCTAAGCAAGTCCTGCTTCCCTCATACTATCACTATACACGCACACGGTACAAAAACATCATTCTCGATGCTATTACTCTAGTCTAGGTCACTTGCTGTCAGATCTAAGCAAGTTCTGACGATCTTTTCACTTGCCTTCTGCCGTGTCGCTCGTCAATCAACTTCTGCCCCCACATGCCTGTTAGATGTCAATAAGCAAGGTAATCGTGTCAATTACTATAACATTGTTAAAAAAATATCTAGGTTGAACTATAAAGACAAGGTTTTTCTTTTTGCTAAAATGATATATAGAAGAACTACTCCAATTCATACCTGCCAATGATCATGACTGTGGCTTGAGGATTTGTCCCAGGCGTCTCACTGAATGTTGATCCATCGACCACACGAAGCGCGTGCACACCACACTTCCAGCTACACACCCTCCATGATAATGCCATAATGTTGCCAGTCTGCTGGCAGAAATCTCCCACAGCTGTGTCATTTGTATTCCGGTCAACTGGCAGTGCTGCCCCAATGTTAGGCCGTTTGGTCTAAGATATTTCAGTGATAAATAATTAATAATATTACTGTTACTTAAAGTGTATGGTATATGTATGGATTGATATTGATCAAGTTGAGATGAATTTATACCGAAAAAATGTTATTTAATCTTTGTATGTGCAAGTTAAGCATGGAAGCTATCATGGTCAGTGACGAAGTAGACCGAGACTAGGATGGAAAATCCGAGGTTCAACGGTCAAGGAGGTCACGAGATGGTCGGGCTCATGCTTAGGGTGCATGGAGATCAGAGATGGATGATACGTGTTGGAGTTATGGAGGTGCAGACTGGAGGCTATAATACATGGTGGATGATGCGTGGAGAAGCTACGAGAGGTGCGGTCCTGGAGGCTTCGATACGTCATACGTGACGAGTTAGAAAAGATGAAATTTTGAAAACCCCGTGTTAGGAAGGGTTTCAGATCCCTTTGCTATTGGAATTGTATTAGAACTCGTGCGCTTTGGGTCAAGCCAAGTTTTGGACCCTAGACTATAAATAAAGATGGGTTATGAGCTAATTTTGTGGCTTTTGAAAAGACTAATTTCGTGCTGGGGTTTAGAGGTGTTAGGAGAGAGCACTTTATAGCTATCATAATTTAGAAATAAAATCGTAGATCTATTTTGAGAAAAATTTGCGGATGGCGCATCTCGTATTTGCATTGCTTTGTCCTGATCCATCTTCGGTTTCGTCTCGATTTGCTTTGCGTTGTCCTGGATCTGAAGCGTCATCGCCGAATTCGCCTTCGCGCCTCAGTCCACGACGTCCTCGTTCCATGCGCCGTGAAGAAAGAGCAGGAGTTGTGTTCGTTTCACGCGGCGTCATCTCCCATCGATCGGCGTGGTCAAAACGTCATGGTCCAGAGGTGACGATCGACTTCACCACCACACGGTTGTTTTTCTACCTCGTAGCACAAGTCAAAACGTTGTTTCTTCGCCTAGTTCCGTATGCAAGAGAGCAGCAAGTAAGGCCACGCTCGTTTCGATTTCATTTTTTATCTTCTAACTTATTTTTTATTATTTATAAATTTCGACTTTTTTTTAATTTTTACTGTAGAGTAAGTCTATCTTATGGTGCTCTTTCGTTGCATATGCGTAGATAATAAATTTTTGCATGCAGTGTCACAGTTCGAAAGCAACGGCGCCAAGTTTTTAATTCGCTGCTACAGTACTCCACAGTATTTATTTACAGTACTCCACAGTTTTTGCTACAGTACTCTACAATATTTGCTATAGTAATCGAGAAAAAACCAATATTTCTTTGCTATTTTTTTATACGATTTAAAAAAACTAGACGTTGTAATTATTCACCACCTCTAATTACCATCGATGATCCTACACCCAACAATCCTGAAGTCCCTCCTAACAGGCCATCTCCTACCTTGGCTCAATGATCCCACTGCTGAACGAAATATGTCCATTGTCCTGCTCTCAAGCAGTTCTGCCACACCTGGCAGGGCCAATGCCACTGGGAAGCAGCAACTGCGGACTCCCTAGGGAACCTGCGGAAAGTACAACCTCCCCACCTGGGCGTAACCGGGCTCGGTGCTGCTGGAGAAGACGGTCCTGGTACACAACACCAACTGCTGCTACTGCTGGTCGTGGAGACCGTCCACGGCGCGTGGCTGGACAAATGCAATAAAAGGGCAGAGTTCACTCACTCATACTAACAGTTTAGAACTAAAATTGATGTGCTGGTACATGAACGTCCATTGATTCAGGGGAATTAGGATAATAGCTAACATGGGAAGGAGCTAACCCAGTACATTCCACCAAAATAGGCTTCCTTTCCCTGGAAAAAAATTAATAAATGTGGAGTGAACAGCAGTAAACATATACAAAGTTTTAGCTTGTAGTGACAGTTCCATGTGCCTTTCAAAATTGTGCTATTCCTACTCTACTTAATGTGTTTCTTTTCAGTTTACATCTTCCTAGCACAAAAATATAACATCTACCTTGTAAACAAGATCGGAAATAAGCACCAACTATTTGCATGGAATGCATTTGCCAATCCTAGATAGGTTCTAAAAAACAGCATTCTCAGCAAATCCTGTAGGCGAACATTCACCTTTTCAACATCTGATGTCAGACTGTTCAAAACAAAGGGATGGGTGTATATTGAATACATAGCAGGAATACAACAGAAGGCTGTTGATTTCAAACTGGACTGAATCAGGCCACTATTAATGTTGTTTTTAAATACATTATGAAGCATTATTTGAACATATATAAAGGAAAGGTGCAGAACTTCCAGCGGTCAAGTACAACTGCTTTTACTTGTATATACACACAAGTTAGGAAAATTTTGTTTGTCAAATCTACAAGGACTTGAGTTAGCTAGCTTCTTGTAACACCCTAGGGTCTAAACTGGTTTAGGCTTAACCCTATTCTGGATAGGCCATGCACACGTAGCAACCCGTCTGCACTTTCGTCCTTGCTTCGTGCAAAACGGTTAACCGGAGGTTGTTACCATTGTAAGCTCTAGGCTTATATATTAGTGTTTCTCAAGCTAAACTAGTAAGATAGGACTAATCCACACTCTCATGTGCACACACACATATAAGCTATCATGAGCCTAATTCTACAAGGGCCGAAATGTCTCATACACCCTCTTTAAAGGACTCGACGTCCTCGTCGGCCTAATATACCCACATTAGGGCAAATGATCAGAATCACCCTTCTTGGCACATGTTCGTCACTGAATACAAGGTAGACACATCACACTTAACACACATCATACTTACATCACCTACGCACACACAAATGTGCGTGTATCCCTACACATGTTGAAAATTTATCGAATGCACCTAAAGCCTTAAGGAGCATAAACACACACTTTCCCATTGAAAGTATATGCGCATGTATACTTTTATATTCGGTGGACACCAACTCTGAGTCTGGGATTTGAACACTGGTGTGCTGGATGCACACCCACAACTCAATCATTTGGCCACAACCAAAAACTAAGGTAGCATCTAAAGCACTACAAGTCTAGAAGTCGATGGTATATATCTTCCCCTAAGACGAAAGAGTACAAGCAAGCACAGACTAAACACACACGAACACCCATTCGCCCAAAATGGTGTGAGCACAAGCAGACAACATCTCACACGAACCAGCCGCAGTGCCGCATCCACACGTACAGGCTCGCATTGGACAACCATGCGCCGATGCACACAGCACACGGATATAGCACCAAAAGCAGTCAAATTCAGAGAAGAATGGAGAAACGGACCTCCCCGTGGCTGTTAAACCAACCCGGGTGCGCGCGCGAGTAGAACCCCTTATGGATCGCCGTGCCGCCGCCGAGCACCCGAGCGGGCACGTTTCGGGACGCCGCCCTCAGACGTAAAGGCCTGCGCAGGCGTATCGGACTCCGGTGCGGGGTCGGCCATGGCGAGCGTCCTCACATACCCGCCCGCGTTCGCTAGCATGGGAAACTCGCTGGGAGCACCGCCACGAGCGGGTACCCTGCCGTGCCCCCCCACAATGTAGTCATACTCCTCCGATGGCATCGTCGCCACATCGGCCACGTACCTCGCGAGATGCACACAATCACACACAACATGAATCAGCCACCGCTGTCAGATCTCACGAATTTCCCCCACCAAATTAGGGCTTAGAGGAGCGCGCTACCTCCGAAGGGGGGGTTGGGAGGCCACGAGGGTTGGCACGAGGAAGAGGAGGGCGACGAGGAGGCGGAGGCGTTAAAAAATGGCGGCCATGGCTGTGAGTTAGGGTTTCGGGAGGAAGTGGTTTGGGTTTTGGTGGTAGGAGCGGAGAAGAGGTGAGTTTGGGTTTGGGTTTTACCGAAAGTAGATGATACAAGTTGTAATATATATCTGAATTAGGTAGTATCGCACAGTGATATCGTAATCTTACTTATAGAATCGTTAGGATCAGGTAGAATTACAATAAGATCATAGTGGGATCGTGATTCTGATAACAAACTATATTAGCATATAAAATTTGATATTATCTATTGCTAGTTTAAGTTGTACTAGTTTAATTTTTCTTTGTTTTGTTGTTTACATGTTGTTCTAAGGTAAAAAAAGTATTATCTTTAACATATTACATTTTTAGATTATTAATTTATTAAAAATAATTAAATAAGTTTCAAAAATCAACGTTAATTCAATATAACATGAATAAGTGTATTCAAATTACAAAATTAAATTCAAAAATCTACTATATACTTGCATATTTAGAAATATAATTTAATTTTTATATAAAATGTATATGTTTTTAAAAATTTGATAGTACTATAATTCTACTATCCGATTCTCGGACAAAAATAATCCTATGAGGTAGCATGACTCTGATAACCTTGAGACGAAGTGGGTTATGCTTATGCAGTTGGGGAGTGGAGGGAAACGGCAGGCGGGAAGTAGGGGAAGGAATGTAGTAGAAGGTGGCTACGGGCTACGGGTTGTCCCGCTTGTCAGTTTGTTGGGCTTTTAAAGAGTTCGAGAGGAGTGATTCGGCTTGTTAGGCCCTCGGATAGTTGGATTCCAGGCCTTGGATCGAAGCACGGCCTAAGTGCAGATACCGGGCCTATATAAGCTTTGCCCATGTTGTTCGTTGTTTTGCAATTCAGCAGTTGGACTTTATAGAGGTTGGAGATCTAGGCCCAGCAAACAAATGGTTAGCTAGGCGTAGTGCGTTTTGATCTGTGGGCCGTCCTAGCCTTTCCTACTTCTCCTTCCTTTCCTTTTGCCTTACACTTCAGCTAGATGCACAATGGAACTATATTTTTTTCTACTTAAAAAAATCAATAAAAAATCATCCAAGCACTTATTTTATTATCTTCTTATATGAACCTGCAACAGTTCTCTAAATTCAACAATAGCAACCATCCGCAAGACAAAATCATAACCACCCAAACACCATTTCCCCCAATCCCACGAAGAACGTCAGACACGGATGGGTTCTTTTTCGACTACGGCCTGTATTTTTTTAGCCCTAGCGCGAACACTTATATGAATAAACTGAATGTCGATAGACCGTTTCAAAGAGACTATCTCGTTAAGTCACTTTGAAACAGCGACGAAGAAAAAATCTCGTTTATTTGATTGAGAGAAACCATAAACCATAAGTAAAAAAGAACTAACCATCATTTACAATTTGAGAACACTGATTCAACCCCACGGAGCCCCTCGTCTTCTCACTGACTAGTATTTCCCTTTCAGCCCTCTGTTTGCCCTATTGTTGTCTCAAAGCCACAACTATCCTCCAAAACCAACAATGGGTATGTTCTTTTATGGCTGCGGCTTGGCTTTTGGCTGCGACATGTGATTTTGGGCTATTCGTCTTAGAGATTATAGAGTAACTGAAATTCATGTGCTACTTTTACCGATATAAATGAAATTGGTACAGTATGTACTACAATTAACTATTAGATCCTATTTTATAAAGACACTCTATTTAAAAACTAGTTACTATAAAAAAAATCAAAATCTGATATCAAAAGCTGCTTAAGAACAGAGCCAATAGTAGCAGCTCTCCCCGAGGCAGAACCATAGCCACGGAGAAGGTCGGCCAGCATAGCATGTACAATTCCATGACCCACATCCACTCACCAACAGGAAACAGCCAGCCATTCCCGCTTTCAACCCTCTGTTGGCGCGCCTGGCTCCGGCCCGCGCGCACAACGCCGTTGGCTGCCTCCCCCGCGCGGCACCAACTCGAGTGGCTGCGCAGCAGCCTAGATCGCAGTGTCCCTAAAAGACGAAACACGCGCGCCCGCCCATCCCACTCCACCGACCACGCAGCTCCATCATCTCCCCCCACCACACGACGCACGCCGCATCGCGCGCGCGCGCCTCCCCGCCCAAAAGGAAAACCTATCCTCGTCAGTCCTGCGAGCCCGATCCGGAGCAAGAATTCCTCGGAGCACATGCGCGCGTGCATGCGCTGCGGCTTCTTTTGTGCATGCTGCACTGTTCATGGATGCTCTTGTCCCTCTTTGCTTGGCCTTTTCACTCCGACACTGCCGTGTTCGTGCTGACAGTATAATGCAGTATCCGTTGGGAGGCTGATATATACGTACTCCATGTTTCTGTGTAAACTATGGATGATATTCTTTTTGTTTTCTTCTCTCGCTCGTAGAATCCAGCGGCTAGGCCCTCAACCGTCGTTTACTTCGAGGAGATTTCGGGTTCGTCGATCAGACGCCGATGCGTTGCTCCATTCGTTTGGTCAGCTTGGCGGTAAAAATAATCGCGTCGAGACCGGAGGTGTCCGGAGGACGCGATCTCCACAAAACTCTGCTGTCGTTGAGCGAATCAAGCGATCGATGCAAATGATCTATATGTCTAGGCATGCACCTACCGAGATCTCTCAAGTCCGTTTCTTTTGCTCGTTCTCAGGAGAGATCCACGTGTGTAAGCTAGCCTATCTTAGGTTTGAAGAGGTAAGGCAACAAAATTAGCCACTAACAATACAAGGTCGGTCAAACCGCCGTGAATTTGCCGGTCTAATCGCAAGTGCAATGACGGTCTGACCGCTAAGACTAGCCTGACCGATCCCCTATTCTAGACCAACAATCGTAAAACTCAAATTACTTTACTTGTGATGATCTAAGATATAAAGTATTCCAAATATATTCCCATATGTCCTAACAAGATAATTTAATTAAGAATTTGGGCTACAACACCTACAAGCACGAAATCACAAATCTAGCTCAAGAACAAATAAATACGTAAACAAGAACATGATTGAGATAAAATATTTGATATATTTCCAATGGATGATTAAGTTTACGTACTTATGGATGATTACAAGGTGCGCCCAAAGACCAAAGCATCACTCTTCTCTCTCTCAATTTTTCTCTTACAATCATGAAGGAGACAAGTGATAGAACAAAACCTAAACCCTAGAATCATTAGATCACCTACTACATCCCCTCCTCTCTTAATAACCAGTAACAACTCTAACGAGTCCAACCTATTAAGTCTACTGGAAACCCCTCAACCCTATTAACACTGGTTTTACACACTCACGCATGTTTCTCAAAGCGTTTATAAGATTCAACCCACTAACTTTTTAGCGATTGATCCATTTATCAATTCCAACTCTCCTTGACCTAAACTATTCTCCTTTACTCCTTCCCTGCATCGTGGTTTTGGTCAATGCACCAACCCAGCATTTGGCCAACTACCAAAATATCATCGATGAAGCTTCTAGCCACATTTGATTGACTCCGTCTTCACTTTCACCTCAAAATATCTCTATATGCTTTGACACATAGCCTGTAGTACTCAATGACTAGCCATCACGTCTCACACATTCGGTCTCTCCTGAACCATTTCTACGTACATCAGCCTCATCACTAGACGCATCATATGCACCAACTCACCTCTTCATGATCTTTGTCTTTTCTGTGCTTCCCATTTGAGCCATGTAGCATCAGTCGGACTTACATGACCGCTCGGACCTTAGTTCCCCCATCTAGTCCCAGTCCATTGTCGTCGACCACTAACATTTTCCAAGCCACCTGCACAGCTAAAGACCAAATAATCATCTCAAGCACAAGTTCATGCACTTGACCTACGTTAGTCAAAATCATGTATTGTGCAAAACAACACAACCAACCAACTAATGGCACCAATGCCATGCACACACTCGTCCAACTCAGAATTCATTTTCGCTGTTCTATGGCCGCACCCACCGGTCTAACTACACTTCCCATGCCGGTTAGACCGCTGACCACTGGCCGGTTGACCACTTAACAACATCCGAAACACCATATATGTAATTTTGATTATATTCTATAAAGTTTCAGCTCCAGTTTCCAATTCCAGTGGCACCAAATGCAAATTCAACCCCCAAACAAGGCTATACAAGTGTTTCGTGTTCAATTTTTCAAAAGTCTATGGTCGGTCAGACTGCTCGCTCCATAATGGTAAGACCGCCGGTCATCTGCCAGTTCAGGCAGCACAAAATTAAATTTGAATTTGCTAAAACTTTTGTAAAAATTTAAATTCAACTCCACCAAAATTTCAACTATTCATCACAAACATACAGGTCTACCTTCCGCATGGTCAATCAGTTTTGCAAACATAAGGGCCTGTACAACGTGCGCACCGATGATTTTCTTCAGACAAAGTGGCGAGCTGTGATTGTTAGTGCAGAACAGGCCAGCAGGATCATCTAATCAGGCTCCTCATCGAAACAAGCTCACCATGCATACATCATGTCTACTAGATTTTCGCTAAGATTCGAGCTGCTTGAGATCACTGTGTTCGACTAAACATGACCTAATTCCCAGTAGGAACTAGGAAGGTAGGATGGTCTCTTTTTTCTCCGGTAACTGGTTGCCGAACTTCACGTCCTGGAGGACAGATGTTCCTGGACCTTCTGAACAAGTCCTAGGATGGCACGAAATTCACCTTCTGGACTGGAGATAGGAAAAGACATCTGAAGTAGCAAAGACGCAATCCGTCAACTCGTACAACGGGATATACCATTCCTTGTTCCCCACGACCTCGGATTTGCGGCATGCAGGATCCAATTTCCGGTGTGAATTGTCCAATTCGAGAGTGGAGATGCTAACTGCTGCTACTATCAGACAGAGAATTCAGAGGTGAATGGAGTTCTAGGTGTAAGGAAATCTTCAGTACCTTGACCCACTGTGTCTACTCACGTCTTGTGTGTCTTGGTGATTTCGTCAATCAGTTCTCCCCCACCACCAAGTTTCCTTTGCTTCATCGTCTGCCTATCTCCGGGGAGTACAGTGACAGGCACAAATACAAGCGGACAGAATTCCCAATTTCTCTTTCCTTTCTCCCTTATTGTTGTTCATGTACAGACACAAGATTTGATTTTTGTTATCTCTCAATCAATTGTTAACCGTTATATACATATGTATTGTATTACAGAAAGGAGCACTACTATGTGCCAGGAAGAAAATTTTGACATGCTGATCTCACGCGCGACGCGGGATTCAAAAGGGCTGTTCATCAGTCACTATTTGCAACAATTTAGTACAATCTTTTTTTGTGGTAATATGTAATCATGATGTCTTCGCGGTTGAAAAGTCACGGTTGTTGTTGTTGTTGTATGGATACAACAATAGATACAGGTACCAGTTTCTCCTATGGAAATATGAATTGAG
Source organism: Bonia amplexicaulis (assembly GCA_036346245.1). NCBI lineage: Eukaryota > Viridiplantae > Streptophyta > Magnoliopsida > Poales > Poaceae > Bonia > Bonia amplexicaulis. Next base: position 22,647,246 of record CM070752.1, on the reverse strand, counting down.
AGCTCGAGACGATCGACAAAGAGAGGCAAGGCTAGTAGAAATGAGTGGTTCTGGTCCTCTCGCCCTCCTGTTGGAGGTTTATATATATATATATATATATATGAATAGGGTAGAATGAGAAATCTCTATTCTATCTTTTAATAATTACAAAATATGAGTATGTATTGGTATATTCTTTTATACTATTAGATCTGTTGTAAAGTCCAGTCGTTTAAGGCTAGATCACCCCCACAATAGTTGCAATTTTTTCTTTAATAGGACAAAATTCCACGCAAAAACTAAAATTTCACAATTAGCCAGCAAACGGGGACATCTTTTGCATGATGAGGTAGCTTGCGGCTACTTGTTCAGTGAGCGACTCTGCACCATGGAATGGAGGGAAATGGGCGAGGGCTCAGGAGGAATCAAAAAAAGTTTTGCTAGTGGCGATAAATGCGATTCCGAGTCCGCGTCATCGACGAAGCAGCAAGGCCAGCTTTATTCCACATCAGGATCAGATTATCAGTCCTGTCGATCCCCCGGTCCGGTCCTGTCAAACGAGTTGCAATTTCTGACAACTAAAGTTGCTGCTGAATCCTAATGCAATAACAAAGTTGCTCCGATTGGATGCAGGACGGGGACGTCGCTATGATTTAAAGCCCTTGGTAATTCTTCCAGTGCTAGCTACAAGATACAGCAAAACAAACCGAATGGTATACTGTGCTTTTTACTTCGTTCAAAGCAGCTAGCTTTTGAGGCTTTGTTTTGGAACACTGGAATTTTTCTAGATTCATGCGAGAGATATTCGTGTTTGATTTTAGCCAATATAAACAAAGTTATTATAGTGTATACTACAATCAACTCATAGACTATATCTTAAAAAGATAATATATTTGGAAGTTATATACTGTAAAAAAAAAGACGTTTACTGTTAAAAACAGATTTTAAAAGCTAATAGGGACAATGCCTCTGAAAAGATGTCCGGGACGTTGGATTCGCTGCAGATGATCGAGCCTCATGCAATGTACCAAAGAGAAGGGACACAGATGGACACGCTGAAAAGGAGCAACGCTAGTAGCATTAGTCTCCACAAGTGCTCATCGCGATCGCAGTTTTCAACAATGAACTTAAAACTTAGTACTACAAAACATAATATTGCTGTTTCTCAACCACCGCACCGCGCCACCTTCTTCCTCGGCGAGGACAAAGCTGAGCCAAGTGGGCCATACGTGCGTGATCTGCCTGCACTCACAAGTGTCCGCCCGGTTTGCCCGGCACGTACGCGCGGCGGCACATCAGTCATCACGCCCCGTGTACCAAAAAAAAACATGCAGAGAAAAGAGGAGAAAATCTTGCGCCAACGCCGTAGAAAAGGCGGGTGCGTACGTACGATACAAGTCGCGATCGATCGTAAGGCTGTGAGGGTTCTGCCCTACCAACCGCGGACCACCGCGCGCCGCTGGCCGACGGCCGCGAGAGCTAGCTGTGATAGCTAACCCCCACGCCGCGCGCCGCTGCGCTTTCACGAGAGGATCGTGGCTGCTGCCACGCGCGCGCGCGGTTAGTACGGAGAAAGACGGTGAAAGTAGGGAGGCGGACTGGGGCGACCGACCTACGGATATGGAACAGCGGCGACCGTGCCGAGCGGTTTGGCGCGGTCGCGGTCTGGGTTTGCTTTTCTGAAGTGGCGGCCTCAATTTGGTGCGGATTCAGCCCATCCTTAGCCCGCTCCAAACCTCCTCTCCAAAGATGGGTCCGTCCGGCACCAGTAGACAGCAGAGATGAGTTCATCCACCGAACCAAGACAGCTACAGGAACACAACAGACGCACACGCATGGGAAGGCATGGTGGTGTGGAAGGATGGAAGCAAGAAATTAAGCATGGTGGTGCGAATTCGGCTCACGTGATTCAGCTGCCGGAACTAACTGTTCTATCGGGTGATGGTCGTTGACAGCCGCTCCCCGTGTGACGGCAAGCACCTCGAGGTCCTCGACTATTACAACCCGCTCCCAGTGCGACCTCCTTTCTCCTGCACCCCCCTCGAAATCCCCTTTGGATCAATCCGTTCAAGTGCCCACATTGCTCTTGCTTCTTGATTTGGATGGATCAGCTTCATTTAGTCCTGTTGCTTTGATCAGATGTGCGAAGGGTTTGTAATGCGATTTTGTGCGTGCACAGGAGATTAGTAATGACTTAGTAGCCGATGAAGAAATATGTGTCTTCTGTTGCTATTTGCAGGAAGGATGGTGGCAAGAGGATGGGGCTAAAATTCGACCAGGTGAAGTGAGTCTTGCTTGCTCTTGATTTAAAGTGTTCCTTTGTTCTGTTCTATTCCCTTTTGGATAAATTTTGGCATGTTGCAATATTTGATTGCAGCTAGTTTAGAATTAAAATTGCTACATCAACCCTTAATCTTTGAGGATAGTTGGGGATTTTAGAGGCTAAATTGGGGCTGATTGAGTCATATGAGCCCTGTGGTTTCATGATTTGCTTGATGCGGTAGATGTATCATTGGAGATGATGAGTAGAAGGTGAAAGAAAGAAATGGGAGGAAGATAAGTGAAATTATGCAGTGTTGCACTATGCTAGTTGATTAAAATGCCAATCGCCAAGCATCATTCTTTAAAGTTAAAAGCTTCTGGAAAATAAAAAAGAACAGGATCTATGTATACACTCGTCCAATGCTAATGAGAGTCGTCATTGTC